>JAMPIV010001432.1:0-53401 GCA_024509875.1 Oreohelix idahoensis
GTTGTAGATTGGATGGGGGGGGGGGGGGGTGGGGGGGGGGGGAAAAAGGTTTGGAGTAATAAAAAAATTATAAAGATAGGAATAATTGAATAGATGATTGTTTTGTGTGTGAGAATTGGTAATAAGAAGATATGTATTGGAGGATATGTTATGTTTGTTGTTTGGATTAAGTTTGTTTTTTTGAGATATATTATTATTTGTAGAGAGAATTTGTGTTGTTTAATGGTAAGAGATTATGAATGATCAATTGTCCGTGTTGCAATTAACAGTCAGTTTGTGTAGATTGTTAATGGAGATATATGCAGAGTAATACAAGGGGGACATTACAAAACAATATTTTATTAGTTAGGATTCAGCTGCGGCGTTGGTGGATCCGAAATGGTAGCTTGTTCGATATTATCCCTTGTGCAAAATAAGAAATGTATGTCGTATTTGGCTTTAACGCCAATCAAAGGAGGGCTCTAATCTCACCAAATTCTTTATGGCTATTCTCATGCAAAGTAACCCATTGAATAGATACAGTAGAATTAATGATAATAGCTATCTGAAATACACTCAATTACCATAGCATCAAAGATAAAATTATAATTATTCTTATCTTTAACAAAACTGAACTAAATACAATCAACTAAAAGAAATTTACCAAGAAACTCTCACTTTTATTACTGTGAAAATAACAATTAACCTACTTACACCACGTGTCAATAGCGTAAACCATTTTAGCTTGATAACACGTGATAACTAGCGTCCTTCTTTATTCACCAGAATGAAGACGCGCCGCCTTCAAGAACACGGCGCCATATCTTGATAACAGTTAATATTAATCAAAATTCAAGTAATACGATCGCTACTCTGTGCCTGTTCCATGTATAAATACTCTCATGACTAAAGTGCCCGCTGATGATGAAATAATTGACTACGAAACTGTCTCCACAAACATCTGTGATTTGGACTTAATCAACCCACCAAATTATTTCACCTCATTATATTACAAGACTAAATTATCAGGTCCAGGAAACACATCACTCTATTTAATTTCATTAACCATTAAAACAGAACACGCTCAATATAATTCTAAAGCTACAGGGAAAATAAATGTACATTCACAATGAAATACGCGAATCAGCTTTAAATCAAACTCACTACTTGTCTCTGTTCTCCTTCTACCGACAACCAGGCTAGTCTAACTTCGTTCTCTCTCGTCTCTCTGAAGCTTCAAATTGCCTGTTTGCCGCTCGCTATCTTCTTTATATAAGCCCTCGAGCGAATCACTCAACGTACTCTGCGCGGCGCTATATTGCGCCACGCAAATAACACTCGCCTTTATTGCTCTATTGCGCATGAAAACACCAAGTAATGGCCACAACTAACAATTATAACACACACTATCACATATAACACCACAACTATAGTTTAAGGCTTTCTTGAGCCAAACTAATAAACTTCTATCTCGTTAAACTTTTCACATCAACCCCACGTGGCTGCGCGCACATCGATAAATATCTGGCAAGTTAAATATGCCGTTGAAACACGAAGGTGCTCATAACGGCCCCATCACAATACTTTATGATAGAAGAACCACACAGCCAGAGAATGTCAGTGGAATATAATGACATAGACACTACCTGACCACTTTAAATAGTATGAACAAACAAAGGCTTATGAATATAAAAACTTACTGTATAAATCACAATAAAGACTTAACATTTGATTACGTTTTAAGTATAGATCCCCAAGAGATTCCCACATCATATACTTAAAATATATATACATAAAACAAAAGGAAAACATATAAGGTTAGTACTTCATAAAAACATCCAACTCAATAGAAATTAAGCAGCAAGCAACTAACAAAGCAATAACAAAAAAACTAACTTAGGACAAGAAAGACAACGATGTATAATAAAAAAAGTGGGGGCCACAACTCAAAAGAACAAAGCACTATACAAATTAAAACAAGTGTAAAATGACAATAGTTATCTATAAACAATACCAAAAAGAAAATAAAATGTAAAAATACTATCAAAAATACAAATCCAAACAGCAAAAGATATAGTTATTTAAATGAATACAAAACAAAAACCCAAAAAATGAACAATATAACACTTCAATAAAAATTATAAACATAATTTCAGGTTGAAAATGGGTAGATACCCATGAGTGAACGAGAAGAGATGGCCATAATGGTGCAGCTGTTAAGTGCCCCGCTCTCCACCCATCAACCTCAGACAAAAACAACAACAAAACACCAACTGGCAATCATCTGCAAAAAACGCGGAACTACTGACTGCCAACAAGAGAAAGCGTTTTTCATTTCTAACAATTTTCGATATAGAGCCTGACCAGACGTCTAGTCTCTCACTCTTATAAAACGTGGTGTCCCAAAAACGAATGGCTAAACGACATCTGACTCTTTTATTGGATCAAATAATCCAATCCGCATCTCCTTGCCCAGTCTCAGCTTATAAGTATTCATTAGCCAAAACCAGTACAAGAACAGCATTGTCGCAACAAAAGCAATGTTATCCAGTAGCCAGTAATCAGCACAGCATTCCCTTACAGGATGCCATAGCTATTATCTATGACAAAAACGAATCATTTTAGAGTTCTTTTCAGATTGTCTCAGGCTGTGGTCCATGTGTTAATTATTCAATTTATAAAAGAAAACAAGCCTTCAATTAACCCTTGTATTTAAATGCAAAGTAGCTTCATAATCCATATTATACAGACAAAATGGATTTCATTATTTGATTTTGTGCACTAATAGTTTCACTAAGTCCAAGTTTTACCCATCTTTATTACCGATACGTTATGTTGAATGTATGATTGATTGTATGTCGCTTGTAATTGGACAGGTGCCGACAGTCTTGTTATATAACGCGAATGCAGTGAGTAACAATTTGAAATACACGGTGGCAGATTGATCTATGCAGCATACCCAATTCATAATTAAGGCTGGAACGTTAAGTTTAGGCGTACATCTTTGATAGCGAACATATCATTAACAAGCGAACTGAAGTCCAACATCAAGGTTACAAATACACATGTTTCATCAATAGGTCATCAGGCAAATATAGGTACATCAATAAGGCATAGACATCTAATAATTGAACATGAATCGGGTTTACCCGAAAACGTACCGCCGACATCTTCAAGGACGGACGGGGAGCGAAAAACGATCTCTGCCTTTATAGGTTTTTCTGGGAGGATTTGTAATCTTCTTTTCCATTTATAAAATAAACATTAGGAACGTTGTCGCGGTGGGGGCGGGGGATGCCTACCCTGAAGAGATCCAAAAAAAAACCAAACATTAGGACAAAACATTTACTGCCAGCAGAGCAGGCAAGAATCTATACGCACTAGCGGCCATGCATAAAAACGAGAACTTAATCGAATTTCTGCTAGATCTATGTCATTCAAAACGCGTATTATCCAAATGCACATACTTAATCAGAGCCAAGTTGGCTAAACACAAGCAACTCCACAACCTCCACAGAAACCGTTAGGTATAATAAAATGGGCTTTCGTTGAAGTCTTTCCCGACGACTGGGGTATGACTAAATTATCGATATCATTCAAAAAAAAAAAAAAAAAAAAAAAAAAACGTCTGCCCTATACAAAGGGCGCTATGTGGAAATCTCTCTACAGCGATAATTCGCTGTATTGGGCAACAAAAAACTAACTCATCACAAAGCAAGGGACACGCAAACACAATGATTTGCTCTAATTTAGTTCAAATACAATGCAAAAGAGGTAACGTAAATAATTAAACATAATCAACTTACTAAATGCGCGCAATCAACACGATCATCTATCACACGCTAGACTGGCATCTAGAACTTTTAATATCTCGCACACTTAACTCCCCACCGAAAAAAGGACTTAACAACAAGCTCCTTTGCGAAGTGCTCTTTGAGTAATTAGTTGATCAATTAAGTCCAATTGCTTTTAAAATTAAAATTTTTGTGTTTACCAATATCATTTTTATTCTTCCACTGTTCATTTCTACAAGTAGGTAAATAAACAACTTCAACTTAATTATACTGTGTTACATTATTTGTCGTGATCGTTTTGATCGATTCCGTGTTGTATTCCTTTCCCTTTTCCCGCGAGGAAGTGGTGCAACTGTATTATATGAGACGTCCCTCCTGTGCGAATTGATCGCCAGAGATCTAGTCACCTCTTGAAAACCTTCTATCTCATTTTTATTGAGATTTCATCTCTTTTCATCTCTGAGTGTTCTAATAGGTTCTTCATACTTTAATGAGGCCATTCCCATAGAGGTCCCTAGGTACATCATATCCAATATATGATCTTCTCTATGAAACCATCTTACAAGTTCGCATTGTGTGGCATTTTGTAGTCCTGTCCGAGATTTTTAATTTGCTGAGTGGGTGGCTTATTCTGAATAATGAATTCGTGAAAATTCTTCTCTTCTTCTTTGATCCATAGTCGCCGATCGTCAAAGCAGTCAGATGGCCATTCACGAACCTGGTGGCATCTGTATGGCAACAACATATTGATTCCACTTTGTTCGGATCGGGAGGCCATCCTTCGCACAGTGTCCCCAACTACTGGTTCATTCTTTGCATCTCTCGGCTTCCATTCCAACAATTTCTCCGCCAGGTTGTTTTTTGTCGTCGGGCCTCTTCTTTTCCCATTCCTTCAGGGGTACATAGCAATAGCAGTTCTTGTAATGGTATCA
Organism: Oreohelix idahoensis; assembly: GCA_024509875.1. Classification (NCBI taxonomy): domain Eukaryota; kingdom Metazoa; phylum Mollusca; class Gastropoda; order Stylommatophora; family Oreohelicidae; genus Oreohelix; species Oreohelix idahoensis. The sequence continues at coordinate 4,706 of JAMPIV010001432.1, forward strand.
GGGTCCCCTTCTGAGGACGCTGGGCCAAAACCCAACTTACGCCTTCCAGCTATGATCGTGTTGCACGTCCTCCAGTTACTCCGAATAAGCAGTTTTGGTTGCTGGATGGTATTTTTTCGGGCCAAAAGATTCGGAAGAATTTTACTTAGGTAGATTGTGTGTAAGGAGGACAGTTTCGACATTTCCTTCTCTGTTACTCTCCAACATTCCGCACCATAGAGAAGCACAGAAAGTACACAGCTCTCATACAGTCTTAATTTGGTGTTTGTGCTGTACTGGGAAGACTTCCCAAATGTTGTTGAGAGCTAGCAACGGCTGTTCCACGGCTTTTAATTATTTTCATTCAGTAGTTAATGTCCTTGCTTATTTCCGCGCGTCAAGGTTTACTATGGCATCCTAGGTAAGTTAAAATGTGTCTGTTCTGTGGTCTGTTCTAACTTTCTGGTTTCCTTATTATTATTTAGGTTCAGGATATCCAACATTTAGTGTCATGGACCTCTGTCTTCTTCAGATTGAAGTTCAGGAGAGCCAACACAAACCTGCTGCACCTGGCTGGCAACCTGCTCTGCCTTGCCATACTTATTCAGTCTAATCGGTGTTTTTTTTTTTCTCTTGGTTCCCTGGATGTGTTGATGTGGAATTGCGAGTAGTGCCAACCCCCCCTCCCGTGCAAACGGCTTTGACAGGCCGGTCTAAACTAGGTGGAGGGTAGCCGACTTTTGGTTATAAACCTTCGGTGAGTTAGAGGGTCTTGTAGTGCCTACCCATGCTTGCGAAGACTGTTAATGATAATCGCCGGCTCATGCCCCGTTGAAACCAACAGCAACAGGTGGTTTCTTCCCTTTTCTTTTCTTCCGCGCAGTCTATCGAATCCAGTCCTTTTTTTTTCGCATGCAATTGGGTAGGGCAGAGACCCTAACTCAACCGAATTTTTATATAACCATTCGGGCTGACCCTCACCTAGTTTAGCCGCCTGTCAAGGCCGTTGGCCCGGGGGGTAAGCCGCTGTCCGCATGCTGACACTACGCGGAGCTACAGGTAAAGCTTGGATGCCCAGTTTGGACCCCAAAGATGGCCTATGCTGCCCTGAAAAGGGCATTGACAGCTCCTTCACACCCAGAGGTACTGCTATAACACCATACCTGAACATCCCCAGACCACCCCCAATAAAGTATAGCATATACTATACATAATAACTTAGACATGTTTCATTCCAGGCAGGCAAGGCATTCTCTCCGCTGTCCAGCCAAACATTTTGCTACAGACTAACGGAATGTAATGGTGAACAGTTTTAATCATTATCCCACTGAGTTTACAATGTAAAACTCAAGGAGAATAACAGTACAGGAGAAAAAGAGTCGGTGGAAAAGCGAGACAGCGGGATGGCGCCTGTTTAGTATTAGAAAACATAAACTTAGCAGAGGCCTTTGTTTTCTTCTAAAGTATTCGTGTACAACCAACATAACCATTTCGTGGTACCAGTATTATGATACCATTTCGGAAGACTAAACCTTGGCTTAGACGGCCACTTTCACGGCCTGAGAAGATCTCCACAATTGACTAGGAGGCGGTTTATACCCCCCTTGCATTCACCACTTCCCACAGGTTTGGCGTTCCCTCCGCCACTATAAATCTAAATTGAACGAGCAGTCAGCAGCAACAACAACGCCTTCATCAATCTGACAAGTCTAATCTTGTCAGGCCAAAACCAAAAGAGAACATTTTAATAATGCATTTCCTGCATCGAAATTTTATTGAAGAAACCAATAATAAACCCATCAATCCATTTATTTATTTTACCTTTGATAAAAGATAATTGTATATAAATTTGTTGTGTTTTTTCAAATCATAGTTGATTTAATTATTACAGAAGAGAAGTGAGCACTTTACGTATAAACCATTATTTTTCCATAGATAAACAGTGCTAATAAAGTAGCGTTTTACTTTTGTAAATCAGTTGGGGGCTTGAAAACGAGCTAAATTAAAAATATCACAACAACAATAGATCTTTTCGCACAAAAGAGCCGCGGCGGGCGAGATATATAATTGGTTTGATCGGATAATGTTTAATTCTTTGCTAAGATACCAATCACAGCATTGTTCTTGACCTTCTGAATATTTTGTGAAAACTTCCTCAAGATTAAAAGCATCAATCATCCATCTATTATTACTAAATTCCCAATAGTAATCTTTGTGTTTTATCTTGATTGAATTGGGCAGAATACCCATCGAATTATCCACAATTTACATCTCTTGAGTTTTGTCCAGTTGTTGTGCCCCCCACAACTGCAGAAACCAGAAAACCGGTGAACGGAAGCCATCCCGTTGACAACCCCTTTTGGTTTGTTCCGATGAAATCAATGGACTTTTTCTTGAAAAAAAAAAAAAATGTACATAAAGCATAAATTTAAAATTCACATGTTAAATATGAAGGTTTTATGTACAATGACCTTTTAAGAATGTCAATCACGGGACAACTCCATGGTTCATGACAACATATTAAGAAACCCAAGCCAAAAATAGTTGTTTTTTTTTTAATTTATTCATTTTACTATTCTAACACTAGCTGCGATTAAAAAAAAAAAACCGTCACCAATCGTATGAATTAACGATTAATGCCTGAAATCATTATGTAATAGGAGTCTCAATGAAAATCACCCCTGTCACTAGTGCCAGAGAGAAATGTTCCATAGATCACTACCTGATAAAACCGTAAAAAACACGATTAAACAAGATGCATGAATTGAACAAGTACTTTAGATATAAAAAAATATAGACATTACAAAGATAGGGTACTTAGTATATATGATCCAGGAATAGAGAAATGATATTAAGTATTATATCCACGAAACAAAGAAAAACATGTAGAAGTGAATAAGCAGAGTAGCTTCAAAAAGTTTCCGGAATAGTCGACTCATGTTTTGGATATGAGTGATTTTGTCATGGCAGATGTAATAGTTTTCTATAAGTTGGTAGTTGACCATTGAGGAAACGAACATATGACCTGAATGTAACCTTCACATGTACTCTCGAAGAAGTTACATGAAGTTGTGTGTGTGTGGTGTGCACGTACATAGTCGGAGTTGGAAAATGTCCATTGATTGAACAACGTAAAAAAGTCAAAAATTTCTCTGGTTTTGCTTGATGGACAGTCAACACTCTCCAGAGACAGTTAACCTTGCATAATAAAGCATATGGGTGATAAACCCGCAATGAAGAAATCGCCAAGCCTTTGAGTGGCACAAGCTGTTCGTGTAAGTCGTGTTAGTGTCGATGATCAAACCACACAGGAACGACCGCCTACCCCACCCCATCGATAAGACAATGAAAACATTGATGCGAGTTTCCTGGAACGTTGTTAGTGTACAGAAGACTTAGTGTAGAAAAACAGCGTCAGAAGTTGAACATCAGATGAAGTGTGCAAAGTAATTGGTCCACAAGTGAACTGCACATGAAATAAAATTTCAACTTAATACCCAATTATAAAATGACAATCAGTTGAACATGGTGGACCAAATAATGATGAATGCATGGAGGCAAGTGAGTGGAAGATAGAGCTAATGGTATGTCCGGATTATCCCCTTTTTTCTTTACAAAAATAAAAACCAAAACAAAACAACTATCTTGCCTGAACATATTTGATAGCACACGTTTTATTCGAAGACTAATAACATAAACTACACTCACTGTCCCATAACCATAGACCACATGCAAGAACAGCAAAATGTAAAAAACTTGATATGCGTAGATGTGTCACACAGCTAGTGTAAATCGTGAACAATAACACAGGGAGAAAACAAAATTAAATGAGATTTAAATGTCGGAAACAATAACAATATTCACCTGAAAAATACCATGCGGGAGGCAAATCATACAAATACGTTTAACATCAATAACAACTAGGGCTGTCCGGGAAAGGAAACCCCGAGGCCATGTAATATAAATCACTAAACATTTTACATAGCACAATGATGGGACTCAGGCCCCCCTTCAAAGTAGGCTTCCTTGAACATCACTACAGTGCTCCCAGCGTTTTTTTCGTTCCACTGTTTAAAACACTCTGAGACTCTGCTGAACACTCTGCTCTGCGATGGCTTTTATTATGGAAGCGCAATCAGTTGCGATCGTCGTATTTTTCTTTAAATCTTCATCGACGGTCTGAAAATTTCTAAATTCGTTCTAACCTTTTTCAAACATGAATTCAATTTTGGAAAAAAAGAGCCCAAAAGTCGCTGGGGTGCCAAGATGTCTGGATATAGGGGAGGCTGAGTTACCTGTTTGATGTTACAGAAAAAACAGCTGGCAGATTTTAGAGGGTCTTTGACACCAAAATACTGCATAAAAGAAAAAACATATAAATACATTAATATTATAACACATAACCTATGTCTATAAACCTTCTACCCTTTGGTCAAACCCTCGCATTACAATAACATAATATATCTCCCTACATACAGTTATGTTAATTATAAATCAGAATCAATAAGATTAAAGCTCTGTCCCTGTCTCCTCGTTTAAAAGAACTCTTCTTTAAAAACTATACCCCGTGAAATCATATATAGAGCCATATTACCAAAAATCCATCCTCGATGAATTAGGAAATACGTAAACATATATCGCGTCAATACACCATGATGACTCAGTGGCATTAATTTTAAGTTTAGGTTTAAAAATATTCTCTACTGAATTACTAGCATTTTTAATTAAATTTAATTTTAGCCTGATTGAGATTTTTTTTGCTTTTTTTCCGCTAGACAATTTATAAATTTTTATTCTGCTATCCACTGTAAAAAGCTTGGTAAAAATAGCTAGGATATAAAAGACTAAATAATTTAATCCCTACCTGCACAGAAAATCTTCAAACTAGTGGAAAAATGAAAAATGAGGGCGATTTACCACTTTAAATACGACGTCAACTAGACCACTAAGTTATTAGATATTACCGTCCAATTTGTTACCTACAGGTATTAACGACAGAAACTAAGTTTCACTTACTAAATAAGTATCTAGTAACGAAGCGATCCACGTCGTACTGCAACTTCGAGGAGGTCTAAATTGATGCTTCATCTAAACGAAGAATCTGGTAGGAAGTATGAAAAAGCTTTTGAGGAAGGGCAAATCGACCAAACTGCAATGATGCTATTCTTTTCCAGAAAAGAGACCCTTGAGTGGAATCGGAACGCTAGATCGTTACTAGTCTGACTGCCGCCGCGTACTGATTGGAATGAAGTCTACATTAACTTCTGCAGTTTATATCTTAAAAACAGAGAAAGGATGTGCGCAATAAATTTTCAAAAGCCCCGTTCTTTTAACTAAGTGCTCGTAACTCAGGCAGCACGGCCATACAAACTGCAATTCGCGTCTTCAACCTACATGCTAAAAACTATGGCCATTTCTGAGACGAATATGCGTGTGTTTCACCTAACCACCACCTATACGCCGAGAATATCTGTAACCCTGTGGCCGCCCGTGTCATGGATGAAAATGTGAGAAACGATATGTCGTGCAGTCCCTATGATCTGTCGAGAACACGTGGAATTCACACCGAGTTGTCGTCTTCGCACCGTATGCAACTGATTGGACATTACGAATAAATACTGCGTTGCTACAATATGAGAAGAGTTATCAAGCGACAGGTTTGAAAAGGGAGAGTTTATAATTTGTTCTCTATCAAATCAGACATCCGACTTCAGTGACAATAAGAGGAAAAAAAGAATTTAAAGAGCGATAATATAAAGTAGAAGACATAACACAACGGGTAGATTAGAGAAAAAAGATATAGAAATTTTTTATTAATCAGAAAATCTCTCCTGCGACAGAACTGTCCTCCCCTTCTTAAGAATATTGGAAGACCTACTCCCATGTCCTACGTTTATGGGAAATAAATATTCCTATATGCCTGTACTTCAGAGGTGTCTGTTCGTCATTCTTCCCGTCTGCATCTCTCCCCCCTTAAACCGTCCTCTGTTAACTTCTTCCTCATATCTGCTCCCCAAATCCCCTTCCTTCTCTGGAATGTTCTGCCGTGTAGCGCTTGAAAGAGCTTCCCGATGCTTTTGACAATTTTTGAAAGATTCCGTGTGGATGCATTGTAAATTTCTTTCTCTGTCAAACTAGCATCGTCATACTCGTCAATTTTTGGCGAAAGTCAGGAGATGTTCGGATGGTAGGCAACTGGCATTCTGTCTGTTCAAGTATTTTCTTTAACAACAATATAAATGGAAAACCTTCCTCCTTTCCTTTAATAGGAGATCTGGTAGTTAACCTTAGAAATCTTTTTCTAGGACGGTAAACCGGCCCTTTCCTTCCGATACGCCAGTTTGTTGTTTCCCGGTTAGTGGATAACACCAAAGCTTTTCCTCCCTGCCTGTCCAGTCTCTTGCTTTTCTTTTCGTTCGCGACTTTCCTGTATCGGTTAGCGTGCTTTGCGCGTCGTCTCTGCAAATAATTCGTCCGTGATGCTAGTTCCCCATTGACCCATCCTAGATTTCAAATTTCTATCAACCTTTCCTTTAAATATCCGACACAAATTTTACTGGCGAGACGACTGTCTCATCAGCCTTCTGGACTTGTCAGCGACTGAAGTAAGATGAGGCGTGTTAGTCGGGTCGCATTCCTTTGATAGGTCGTGCCTTAAAAAAAGTCGTAGCTGGCGAAATCCAGTGTAAGTATGTGGGGCTTCTCTGTAGTCATAATTAAGAGCTCAGAATACAAGATTCCCACTCTTCAGGGTTTCACTTTGTGCCAGTTTACTTAACATCATGTTGGAGGTTTTTCCGGTTGACCCGACGTCTACAGGCCTCTAAATTCTACTACTAACCCACTTCTCCGTCCCATAACTCCGGCGCAAGAGATAAATAGAGGCATTGTGTAGATGTGTTTTGGTGTCCTGCATAAATCTTCACGATCTCTCATCCATCTACAGGCTTCGGTATGGGGATCCGTTATCCGTCTACACTTGTTTAGGAATCTCCAACAGAGTAGTGAAAAATCGTTGCAACAAGGGCTTCTGTGAACATCCAGAGCTTGGCATCCTGCGCCCAAGTAAGACTGGTAAATTTTGCTTCTTCTCTGCCCATCGAAAGTTCAAAGTGTCGACTAGGGTCAGATAAGAACCTTATTCCCTTTTTTTAGGGTCCTTTCTAAGGCCCTAAAATGTCATATCACCAGACACCGTGTCGAATAGTGGATTCCCACTATTATAGCATTGTTCATCCACCCATGTAAAACTTTGGGGTGTCCGGTTTAGCTTTGGTGGCACATCCGTTGGCAACTTGGGCAAAAGGATTACGCACATAAAGCCTGATAATATCAGTAATTCATCCTGGGCCACCAAAAATAGTGAATGTCCGATAAACTTCGCTGGTTATAGTGGCGTTCTGTCCCATAATTTCCGCCTAAAAAGGTAAGAGAGTGGCCCCATTACTTAGGATTTGGACTTCTGTACTACTGTAACGGTTTCCGGTACTATAGGAGCTGGATTGTAATCCTTAGTTCAGTGCTTGCGCCCCGTTTCTGGCGGCGAATAGAAGTAGTGCACGCCATGCCTTAGACAAAAAAATGATCCCCTCGCCCCCGGTTGTTGGTCTAGAAGGGGTCCCTTTGGCCATGGCCTAGTGGCAGTTTTTCCGAATAGCAGGTTGCTCAACAGTTAGTGGATTCCTTAATTAGTTGCGCCTCTTTAAGTTCCATGGGGTAAAAAAAAACTCATGACTAAAAAACAAAAAAATTTGCAGGCGCAGGCTCTCCGTTCCTTTCTTGGTTTGACACACACACATAATGGAGGTATGGTTATCTGTGGTTGGGCCGGGAACTGTATTCAATGGTCTCTGTACCGGTTGCCCCAATAAGACACATATTACTACAAGACAAGTAAGGACTGGGTAGACATGGGGTCCCATCCATACAACAGCCGGCTTTGATCAACGCCTCTGGACAAAATTCCGATTGGATCTCCACCAATTAGTCGGAAAAAAAAAAATTTTGGGAGAGGCTGATAGGGTTGTGCTACACTCACTCTTAAAGGAAACGTCCAACAAAGTTCGACGATGGTTTTCACTTCTTCTGGTCCTCTAGACCGCGTGTGGTTTTGAGACCAGAGTCCCTGGAGGCAACAATGCCAAATCAAAATGAAGAGAGAGCCTCCGTGGTCCAAACAAACCAAATTACCATGTTGTCGCGACAGAAAAACAACCGATCAAAATATAACAGTAACACACCTGCTGTCGCGTAGAGTGGTCCTCTCCCCTCCCTCACTCTCTCCCTCCCTGCATGGTGTGAGAATTCACCTGAACAATAAGTCTTTCACGTTGCGAGTCAGACTGTAATTGTAAGCATCATTCCGATGACGTTTCTCGGCTCAGGTGTGCTCCGCCTCTGATCAGATTCTTAGTCCCCCGTTCGCAGGGGTTTTCTTTCCCTTTGTAATCCTTGTCCTTATTCCCTGGCCGCAGCTGCCATATGTAAGTTTACTGAGTCGGGGTTGATCACAGGACAGTTTCTACTGTATGATTGAGGGGTACTTGTTGGTTGCGTAGAACTTGGACTGGTTTTCAGGAGGATGGCGGGGAGGGGGGGGGGGGGTTTTGAGTGCTCCCAGTTTTCTACTGTGGCGGTTATTTGGCAATAAAATAACCTGCATTTAGAAGACGCTTGGGGAGTCAAAGGATTGGTCTAGATTATTCTTTCGAGCGAAAATGCATCTTCTGCCAAATCTTGTGTCGGTTTCACTGGGTTTTGAGTGGTCCTGGCAGTCTCGTGCCATGCGTCAATTGTTATGATAGCGCTCGACAGTACTTTTTTCTAAGATGGTCTTCAAGCTTTTCTGCACCTGCTGGAGCTTCAATCTAGAAAATCAAAAATCTCCCGGGTGTCTCAGCACAGAACAAAGTTTGTCCTTTATCCATGTTCGTTAAATAACGAACTCTCGTCAATTAAACTCCTCAAGAGCCCTTGCATCATAGGTAGAGGCGAGCTTGCGAGAGCTCAAGCGGCACTTGGCGTCAAGTATCCTCCTTGTTGGTATTGCTCCCTTTAGACAGACGAGGAATCAACTGTTGAAAAGTTTTGCAGAGCTTCTCCTTCCTGCTGTTTGCGAAACGTTTTGCAAAAAATTTTCAAGCATTCATTTTCCAAATGCGCTCCATAAACGCTGCTTTTCTTTAACACGGCCTCACTAGTTTTGTCTTTGTTTCTGCTTTTCCCCAGTTTAGATAAACATCATAAGCAGCAAAGAACATTTTTAAAGCCTGGGACAAGCTTTCATATTCCAACACTGCTAGACCATCTCTCTAAACCACAACGTGCAAGTTATGCAATTTTTTCCCAAATTTTTCTTCTGAGCCATTGGGGTGTCAATCTCTTTCGTCGTTAGGAACAATGGGAAATGATTCTAGAGCAAAAAGACATAGCGTGAGAGAGTTGAAGAGATTTGTGTGTTAAGGGAAGGATCAGTTTAAAGGACGAATGGGCCAGAAGACTCTCGCATTGCTGCGAGGAAGAGGCAGCACCACGAACCTTTGTGTACTTACTATAGCATTTAAGCGCCACTACGGACCGTATGCTTCTCCCCCTCTCATCCCTCCGCCTTCTCATGCTGTCTCCCACTCCTCCCGCTCCTTCTCATTCCCTCCTCTTAATCTCTCTCGATCCCCTGTCTTTCTTTCACTCTCTCTTCTTCCTTCCTCTCTCTCTCTTTCCTCATGCTGTTGCGTCCTTTGCGAGCGCGTCCATTTCTTTCTTTTCAAATTTCCTCTTCTGCTCTAATAAACGGGCGGTTCTATCCGCTTCATTTTTCCTCTCCGCTGCTTCTTCTTTCGTTTTTCCCTTTCTGCTCCGCCATCATATCTGTCAAGTTCGTCCCTGACAAAAGCTTTCGCTTCCTCACGCTATGTGAAACCGTTCTGATTCTTCTCTCGTCTTCGTCCCGCCGAAGTGTATCTGTCTAAGTTTTTTGTCCTCTCTGACCTTTATGCCAAATAACTTGACACTGAATCTGGGTAAAATCGAGCAAGGAAGTAAGAACAAAGGACTACACTGTGGTATCCTTACACATCTGTAAGAGAACATATACAGACAAAATGAATGAGTCATATTTTAACTGTGGATAAACCGTCCCTCCTATCTAGTTTTATCCTAAACTATCGCTGCTATTAAATGTCAACTTAAGCTTCCTAATACAGACCGACTACGGTATACTCTAAGACTACGCCAAATTAAAGCGGATGTTTTAAGCATTTATCACCTAACAAAAAACATACAGTAAGTGCTACAGTGGTTGGAAATCAAAATAATCTATTACAAACAAATAGTGTAGAACAAAAAAACTACCCTAAATTTTAAAAATCCACTACACGTTTCACTTACCCTGAAGTCAGCGATCGGGCGGGTATGGAAGGCAATAAAATCTGGGACCGAATATAGACGCGAAACGACACTAATTAACAGCTTAAGTTAAAATAAACACCTTACTGCTCCAGAACCCAGTGAATGTTATATACACTCACACAATCTACCAGCGGTTTAAGATATTAACAAAAATCAACAATGATAACATAACTCTCCGACAAAATTCAACCCTGGTAAATCAAAATGTATAATACTCACAAATTCTGTGGAAAAAACAATTACTATAGTGGGTGGTCCAGCAAGCCACATGAAACACAGATCGTTAAAGTCTAAGGGGATAGGATTATATTTTAAAAGTTAACTAAAACTCACGAAACATCACCACGCTTACTCTATACAGAATAAAGAAAATTACTACTCCTGAATACGAGCGATATTTGCCGTCCTCGTCTTCCTAATCTAAGTTCTAAAAATCCGATAGACGATTCCACATTTTTTGTATAATTCTTTTCGATAGCAGTATTAAGAACATAAAGTTGGTCCCTTCTGAATAAAATAGAATAGGGTGATTAGATCATGTGAGATGATAATTCAGAAGATAAGTTTTTTTCACGAGTGAAGCGGTAGAATATTAGATAGAGGCTATGTCCCTGAAGTCAGAAACATCTGTCTGTTATCAGGCCTATCTTCTACAACAGATTTAGAGGAGCCGAGAAAGTCCTGTTTAATGATATATCTATATTATAATAAAAATATATAAAATATTATTGACAATAAATATATATATAAATATATATATATATATATATATATATATAATCGATATTCACAGCCCTACACATGCCCTAACACACCATGATGAATACGTGAGCGGACAGTTAGACGCACAGTTACTTGAAAAACTATGCAATTTGAAATGTAAGGTTTATATTGGGACAAGCTGACACCATCGAGGTATAAGTATATGTAAATTTTTATTTACATAAGTAAAGTATGTCCACAAAAAAAAATTTGCTTATCATCCAAGCACATAAAATTACAACAAAGGTTATTGAATTTACTGAAAAAGAAATAATAGACCTCATAGGTATGATCATTTCCCTCCAATGTTTAAGCCCCACGAAATCATTGTTAGAAGAAAAGTGATAGGCCCCAAATAGTCACAACCCGGAGTTATAGGCGCTATACTTCTAAGGTGTGTACCCGTCTACGAGTTGTATTGAACAGGTTAATACCTGAAATCTAGTGAGGGGCGTAAGTATGAGGAAACATGCATGATACAGCGCCACAAACTTTTGCGAGTGAAAAGAATGAATATAGATTCAAGTATGTGAGGTGTCCACAGGATCAATGCTTATAAGGGGGAATCACTCAGTAACTGCGGCAGTTCTCTGCTCTCTACTGGACATTCATAGCCGTGGGCCCAGTGCGTACTCTTGTCTTAGATCCTACCAAAATTCACATGACTACTTTTGGTGTAGGTAACTTTCTGTTACCACAATTGTACTTAGTGATACACTAACCGCAACAAACCGTGAATCTGCACCCGTTTTTAAAATTGATTTGATGAGGGTCAAATAATCCCGCAGTATTCCGACAGAGTGACCAGGTTGAGAGGCAACTATCCTCCAGTGGAACGGTGATTTCCTTTGGTTTAATTATTATTTGGAAATTCTCTGTTTGTTGTTCCACGCGTTTAACTAGCATTTACTTTTTGTTCCAATTGCAAGAAAGTTGGACCTGATCGCGCGACATAACGCAGATGTTCTAATAATAGCTTGAAGAGTTTCCTGTAACTAGAAAATTGTCCCCCAGGTATGTACTGTCCAGCACAAGGTAGTAAAACAATTTGGAGTCGATCACAACGCGACAAGTTAGTCGAAATTACTTGTCGGAAAAAGTTATTGAATTGATAAAGGAGATAGTTGGTTTCCGCGCCCACAAGAGATGAAGTGTACTTGAGGTAATTGATTGTAGGGAAGTGGAATTATAAGCTATTGCGACGATAGGCCAAGTTTAGGGTTCATTAAGTCAGTCTTATGTTTTTGAGGTGGAGAAATTAAATGGGGGGGGGGGGGGTGGGGGGGGGGGGGTTGGGGCGGTACTTCTGGTCTATGTATCTGGATGCGACACACGACACTAGAACAGGGTTGTTAACTTGTACGGGGGACGGCTCAAATAGAGGTTTATGAGGTGGAAATACATAAAAATTTTCTTTTTCATGTGATTTTATTCTCATGCGTGTTACAGTACTACAGAGCCGCGTGTGGCAGTTGATTGATTGGCTTGACCCCAGAGGAAGTACTGCAAAAGGGAGTAGAAGAAAAACCTAAGAATACAATAAAATTGATACACATTGATCATACAGTCATAACCTATCAAATCAGAACTGCCTCGCGTACACAATGATACATATATAATCCCTACCACGGTAGACGGTTATTTAATTTTGAAATCAGAAACTATAGAGCATAAAGGCTTGTCTCCCTCCTAGTTTGAAAAACTCGCCGTGAAATAAATTAATAGGTCATTTACACCCACAAAAATCAAATAAAATCATCCTCATGAATTAAGAAATACGTACATACTGGTCTTGGGGTACAGATACTCAATGATGAACTCATTCAGCAGTGCAGTTTAATTTTATATTAGCGAGTTAAAATATTCTACTGAATAGTTACTATGCAGTAGTTTAGGAGTTAAAGGGTTAGGGGGGAGTTTATGAGTATGAAGGGAGTGAATTTTAGTATTTCCGCCTAGAGGGGGAAGAGTTATAATTAATTGAGTGTTCCTGCTATCCACTGGTTAAAACCTAAGTGAGAATGGGGGGGGGGGGGGGGTAGCTAAATTAAATTCATTTAATCAAAAAATTACACTCTACACAAAAATCCCTAACTAGTGACAAATGAAATAGGCAAATTTAACCACTTAAATCACACAAAGCACTACTACTCACTCTAAGATATGACTACATATTACCTACCTCCAAGACAGAACGTAACTGGTTATCACAAACTGATATAAGATACGAAACCTGAGAGTGTATTCACTTATTGAATTAGATAAGGGGGTAACTAGAACGAAGAGCAATGCCGTTCTAAAACATGGCAACTTCGGAGGTCCTGAAATGAATGAAGTTCTAAACTACTCTGTGGTATATTATTGATGAAAACAAGACAAAGAGGATGCAAGCTATTTCGAAAACCCCAAATAGCGGCGCGCCCTCTTAAACAAGCTATACTGGTTACTTCAGCAACATTAACTCAGTTTAACTCATGTAGAGGCGACTGTTCTGTTCTTCAAACAAAACTGTGGCTAGTTCGTGCTCGTTCCTAACACCTACAGCAGAGGCCCTAACAGCTACCATCTTGAGGTCATTTCCCCAGTTTCCCCAGCGAAAGCAATGTTGGTTGGGTGCTGTGTTGGGGGTGTGTTGGGGGGGCGGTTGGGGAGCCCTTCCCAGCAAAGCCTAACGACACGAAGAAAGACATAACCAAGAAATTGGGGAGGAAACTTAGACCAATATTATTGCGCACCAACCAAAGTGAGCATCGGCCTAAGTGCGCGCGCTGAGCGTCCGCGTGTCCAGATGACAAATGTTAGGACGATATGTCTGCCTGTCTGGCATGGTCTGAATGGTACTGCCTTCCGGGGTCCGCCGTCCGTCTTGGTCTGTCCTGGTTATTGACGTGGTGCTGGTCCTTATGTATCGTGTCTGGTGTCATGGTGCTGATTTCTGTATGTAGCTGGTCCCTCTTGTTCGATGGTCTGGTGTGGATCTTGGCTGGGTGATGTCTGGTCTGAGTCCCTGACTGTTTCTGGTTCTGATTGTCTGATGTCAGTAATTCGTGTTCCTCTATGTCTGCTGGTCCTGTGTGATGTATTCTGGTCTGCCATTCGCCCATGTCCTGTCCGAGAAGCGAAGTATCACACTATTGACTATTCGGTGTAAACTTAGCCTTTACAGCAATGAAACTAGATAAACGGCGGTTTGCTTAAATGTAAATAAGAGAGACAGGCGGAGAGTGTAAATGATGAAGTGAATGGGGAAATTTAAAGTATCATTTTCTTTTTAATCTTTATTTCACTTTTTTTTTAAATTTTTTTTCCAACAAATCAAACGAGAATGTGTGCGTAAATAAAAGGATAAAAGTAAAAGAGAGAGCGGATTAATACAAGTAGAAAACAAAAACACACGGTAGAATAGAGAAAAGATAATAAATTTAATAATCATTAAATCTCTCTGCGAACAATATTTGTATCTTGAACAATACACATGGAGGAAACAAAAATAATGAGATTAAATGCAGGAAACAATAACAAATATTGCCCCTGAAGAAATACCACTGGCGGGAGCATAAACATACATATAATCTTATCAGCAATACTTACGAATGGCTTTGTCCCGGAAAAGAACCGGCCATGGTAATATAAATTCAATAAACAGTTTACATAGGCACAAGATGGGCTCAGTCCCATTCAAAGTAGAGCCTTCCTTGGGGACATCCAACAACAGTGCTAGTCCCACATTTCTTTCTCCACTTTTTAAAAAAACACTCTGCGATGGCTTTTTTTTTTGGAAGCGGCCATCAGTTTTTTGGCGTTCGCCAGTTATTTTAGGTTCTTTAATCTCATGCGACGGATTACTGAAAATGTTTCTACATTTTCAAAACATGATTTGTTCAATATATAGAAAAAAGCCACAAAGTCGCAGGTGCCAAGTGTTAGAGCTATAGGGTGAGATTGAGGTTTACCTAGTTAATGTTAATAGTATTCAACAAAAAAATGAACTTTGGAGCAACTGAGATATGTGGAAGCATAGGGCGGCGCGAGACGCGTTAGTTTCGTGATGAAGTACCGGCCAATCACTGCCAGTTTGCCCACAACTGTGAGTTTTTTCGTTTTTTCGAGTCCGTACTTGAGCATTTCCTTGACAACCGAATCCTGGATAAACTTTTGAGGATAGTACTACCTTATTCATTGTATTGGGCCTATGAAGGAGCGATACCTCGAGATAGATAACACACCTGTCCCAATAGAAAAACCAACAGTCTAACATTGGTCTTTTTTGAATCATGCAACGGGTTTGCCGCGCCCTGTCTTTCCGTGCTTGGGAGAACACCAAGCGACTTTCCACTGAGACGACTGAGCCCTTCGTTTCTTGATCATTACATTGCGAGATAGGGGGAGGTCCAACGATTCATTCTCGGTTTATGACTTTCTTCTCGTGAAATACTGAGTTTGTAGGTTGGCCGGTTTGAAGCAAATCATTAGCAAACTGTGTTCATGCAAC
Organism: Oreohelix idahoensis; assembly: GCA_024509875.1. Lineage (NCBI taxonomy): Eukaryota > Metazoa > Mollusca > Gastropoda > Stylommatophora > Oreohelicidae > Oreohelix > Oreohelix idahoensis. The sequence continues at coordinate 20,346 of JAMPIV010001432.1, forward strand.
GAGAAGATCCTTCTGCTAACTGGTAAGCATAATCCGCGGCACGAATTTTGCCACGACAAAAAAAAACGGTCCTCATAACCCCCAGATCCTTTGGTCAGAAATCTTCACGGAACACACAATAGTGTTAATGGAATTCCCCAGATACTTTATTCTGAGTTCTCACTAGCACGTGTCCAGTTCCGCGATCTGTTGTGTGATAATGCAGCCCGTACCACGTAACATCAGACAATTTTCCGGGTGTATCTGTTCTTGTTGCAAGGCCAACCCAGAAACTGGGAATCGAACTTAATTCTAATTCAACAGATTCTCGACCATTCCTTTGAAGCGTATGAGTGCCACACCTTTATTTGAGAGTAGCACCTACCATGCAATTTCGTCCCCTCCAAAAGCCTTCTTCTGAACCATCATACAGAAGTTGTCCGTCCCCGGGAGGCAATGTTGAATCTTGACTACAAAATTTGATGCAGATTGCTTTTGCTTCCTACTCGATTCAGGGCCATTTTGAATGCGACGACCACACATTCACGATGCTCACACTAGAAAACTGGTGGTACCGTGCTTTTAAATAAAAATTTTTTTTTAAAAAACGGTCGCACTGACAGTGCAGCAACGTCAACAATGCACACGTATGTGCAAAACAGCCACTCTATATGGCTGCCAAGTTACATCCGAAGTCGATCAAACTGGTTTTTCTAGATGATTAATTATGTGCCGATTCGTTTTCCGGGACAGCTCACGTACATTGTTTTGAATGACAACAGAGACAAAGACTCTAAATAAGATACAACAGCTACAACGACGCTTTCGGTGCAATTGGAAAGTATAGGGAATCAAAGTATACCAAGCCCAACACAATATAAGGAATCTTTAAATTCAGTTGGTCCCGTCAGCATGGCTCTAAATCAAGGAGAAACAATAATAACAACGATCAGCAAGAGTTAGACCCGGAATAGAAGAATTAAAAATGCAAGAACAAGATCAGTAATGAGGGGAACTAATGACAAGAACCCAGACAAGTGGCCAGTGGAACTAGGGATGAGAAGACGACAGCAGGAGAATAGGCCAGGACAGACATTGAGGAAACCAGAGATTGATTATGTCATTACAAGGCAGTACTTTCTTCTGACACCACCAAAGTGTAGAGAGAGGTAGATGAGCGATCATTGAAACAAAAGGAGAAGGGAAACTGGAGGTAGTCATGAAAGGAAAAGCAGAAAAAATGAAAGACATACAAGGTAAAGCTGATGGTTGCGTGAAGGAAGACTTGTTGAAAGTGTTAATTACAACTATGGATGAGCTGAATGGTGGAATGGTGATGTTAATGATGATAATGATTATGTGGATTGATGATGATGATAATGAAGATTTGATCAGAGTGTTGTTTAGGAGGATTTTTTGGCATTAGTTAAAAATTAGTGATTTTCTTGTACTTACTTTTAAACAATCATATTTCTCAGCATGCACGTAAGAGCGCCCATATCCCATATGCCTTTTTAAAGATTTTATTTGTTTTTTTTTTTTTTTTTTCTATTTTTATTTTTATATATTTATTGTTTTTTTTTTTTTTGTTTTTTTTTTTCCATTTTAATTTTTGATATTCTTTATTTTCTACTCTACCCAACTACTCTACCTTCATTGTGGGTATTTCAGTTATAAGTTATTAAAAAAACCGCATTAAAACCCAAAATTTGTAGTATAAATGTATTCCTTCCGTTAGTGTCAACTTTACTCGTCCTTGGCTACTTTTAGCTCTTTGCTGCTCGACAATATAGATAATACGTTCACGCAATTTTTCTGAAGAACTGATGTTTAGGGTATATTTTTCGTTAGATAGAGTCGAACTTTACTAACACTCTAACCTTTTACTCTTTCCGTTAATCTGCACTCTCTTGGCCATAACCTCATCCTGTTCACACTTTAACTTTTAACTACCAATACCATATTACTAACTACTACTTCTTTCCTTCTACTACTTCCCTGAATATAAATTATACAAACACCAGTTCTTTCCTTTAATTAATTGACTGCGTCTTACCTCTTACAAACACTCTTACCTTCTTGTTTAACTTTAGTACCACTCTAATAATACGTGATACTTACCGACTCTACCTTTCTCTTACCTCAGGATTACTCTATTACTTGACTCTTTTTTTCTTGCCCAGTTTTACTGTACTTTTTTTTTACCTTTGTACTCTTCCCCGCTATAATAATAGATATCAGTTGCCATTTTTAGTAACTGTGTACATAATTTTGTCGTTAGATTAACTCGACTATTGCTGTTACGAAATCGATATAACTTACCATTTTGTAATAAGTTATAACTAATTTTTCCTTAGACTAACTTCTAAATCTATTCCTCCTGCTTCAATATAGATATTCAGGTTAATGTCCATCTTTTATAACAGGTTCAATAATTTTTTCGTTACGCTTCAACTCTATACCATGCGTTTTAACGAAATAGTTATACGCCAGCCATAATGCAGTGCTATTTGACTAACAGTTAGGTCATTTTTTCGAATATCTTTGCATTCTGGGTTTTTTTTCTATGAGAAATTCCGTACTTAGCCTGTTATGATGACATCTGTCCTCTCTTGCATACACAAATTTGGCTTTCTAATCGGTTGATAAATTACGGATTGGTATGGAGAAAGTTTACGTCCCTCGGCAGAAATCAAGAGCCTAGCCATCAATAAATATGGGTCCGGAAAAAACTGTGCAGAATACCGTTTATTTGTTTAGAACGGCTATTGTTTTCATAAGCCAGCGTTAATAACCTAATAACAAAAGCAAGAAATCAATGTTGAAGTGAATAAGATCCTTGCCCGGACTGTTTGCACGTTCTTATCTTAAAGAGATAATTGCATTATTATCATTTCAAGGTATAACGCTGCATTTAATAAAACTTCACATACTTATAACTAAACTCAATCAGTTAGCTTAATCAGATAATGTAGTATGGGAAACACTTTGCAGTAGCCAATCATCCATTCAGATCGAGATTTTTCTCCTTTATTAAGTCCGCAATCGACTTTATAATGTGACTCAGGGTATTAGACATGACCATCTGTACCCGGAGCCAATTTAAGTGGCTTCCGTATTTTTGGCTCCATGTCAAGAGCCTCCATTTTACACCTGGTGATCAAAGCTAATGAACTTTTCCAATGAAAAAGTCTTTTCATACATTGCAGCCACAAGAGTAAAGTACATCCATTTACCTTCAGTTTCCAATACAACAATCAAAGTTAAATATGCAATATGAACATTTAAGGAAACATTTGTTCCAAACAACAACAATAAAAAAACGCACAAGGGTGAATTTTTTTTTTTTCGATTGGTTCGCCAACCCCCCTTTTTTTTGTATTTTGCATTGAGATCTGATAGATTTTAAAAAATGTCGAATGCCGTTTGAATAACTCCCAACCATGACTATATTACAATAGTGATTTTTAATTTAACGCTCACTAACTTTCCAGTATTTTGCTTAACAGTATATTCAGCACGTAGAGTGATTGGGTTACATGACTGATGTTTCTTCTATCCTTGAATCGTTTCTCCCTTTGTTTTTCTAGAAAAAAATTATCCAGTATAATTATCTATCTTCACTCGCTGCCTCAGTGTAGAGTATTTTCATATACCAGCAACAGATGATTTCTACTACGCATTATTAGCAACATTGTTGTCCAAACGTGAAAGTGACACACATGCTTATACCAATTGTACAGACTTCCAACATTTAGTGTGATAGTGATTGTAAGAATAAATTATGGTTTCAGTTTGGCCCAGACTTAGAAGAACGGATGATGAAATATGAAGAAGGAGAACGATTCCATTAAAATTAGTATTCTCCTATCTGATTACAAAACTTCATATAAAAATCATTAAACTACGCAAAAACAAACCATAATCTTATGACTCAAAGAAGTTGCGCTGGAAAAGCGTTGTCCTTTCAAACCTTTAACCCCAGTACGATTATATTATTTTCCTAGGTAAACACTTTTTTTTTTTTTTTTATTAGAACTGCTAGTTTGCAGATCGATTTGAAAACCTTTCCACACACGTACAGTGCTCTGAAATGTAGCAAAGGAAGTTTCTCCCATTTGAGTATGAGATCCTCAACTGTTCGACTGAGAAGTGTTATGTAAATTGGAATCTTTTATGACATTTATTTTTTAAGTGAGAGAAAAGATGAATGCAACTCTCAAAACTATCATTTGATTTGACATCGTTTCTATTTATCATTCTTCTTTGTTAAGTAGGTGCGATATTCTTTGTTTTTGTCTTTTCAATGTCAAGGTAAATTGTTGATCTACCACACTTGTGAGCTGATTCCACTTGTGTGTCAAGATGTTAAATGTTCTATTAGATTGGATATATTATTCCCCCCATGCACGTTGACATTAGTTGCTGCTATTTATAAACTAATGAACACGAGTTGGAAGAAAAATAAATGTAATATACACAATATATTTTTTCCCGCTAAATAAAGTAAATAACTTGTAGAATGATTTTTACCACCAAACAACTATTAGACATGTAGTGGCGTTTTTGCTTGATCTGATAATTAGAGCCCACTGTTGACATTATGTTCTGCTTTGTTTCTAAAATCAGCTATCATTAAGACAAACATTAATACATTGGGGGAGCCGCGCTAGCGTAGTGGTTACCACACCGCTCTGGCGACCGGGTGATTCAGGATCAAACCCGGGCGACGGCATTTGAGGATTTTTCGTCGACCGGGATTTGGACTGGATTAACTCGAGAACTGGCGAGGACATTTGAAGGAGTGTCGTCGACCAGGGATTGGCGGCTCCTGAGCCGACCCAGCTGCAATGGGTACCTCCGAAATCGGCGAGTATTTGCCTGAATGGCGAGGGACACCTGTCTCTGTACAAGAAATAAAGGGATACTCACGTAAAATCAATGTCAGGTTAGACATAAATAATAACCTGAGATTTCGCCTCGAGTATTAGCGGGCGTACGAAAAAAAAAAAAATTATAACATTGTTAATGTTTTGAATAACCTCTGAAACATTAATTTTTTGCTAAAGGTGAAACTAAGAAAACATTTAACAGAATCACAGACATCTACTGCTCTTAGCGGCTATCCTCAACTATCACATTAACTCCCCATTATTCCAAAACCCATTCTGTCCCAAGAATGTGGTTTCGCAATGTTCTTCTCCTCAACAAATCTTTCTAGAATTCCCATGAGCAGAACACAGATGAAAAGCTTTATTAAACTAATAAAAAGATTAGAGTGGACAGTAGCTTATGAAAAAACTTACAAGGACGATATACATATAAGTTGTTCACAGCTCAAACTAGACCGTGTCAAGTATCTAGGGAATTAAATATAGATTCTTATCAATAAAAGCCCGCTCACACTACAAACAGAAAAATTGTATTTCAGAACAGAAGAATCGTTCTGTTTAGAGTGTCTACAAGACAATTGTTACGTCCTTTTTTCACCCTGCGTGTGGGACTTAACAGTATTGAAGTTGACATGGGTCTTACTTCTGTTAAAAGCGTACGCATCAGCGTAAGTAATAATGATGTATATGTAATTAATAATGTTTAAAATTCGTTGCGCACGGAAGAGCACATATTTCGTGCGTTAGTATAGGTTTTGGTGCTAAACACTGTATGACGCAGTAGAGGGAGAGACAAAATGCCGGTGATACCAGTCAGACGTTGGTATGGATCAAGAGCCCCATATTGTGGGTAGAGATTAATGATAATGATTTTTAGCTGTCTTCCAGGTGGAAGGTATAGTAGCTTGTTCTTCAAATGTGTAAGTCTCTCTTTACCAGTGTAACCTAGTCAGGGCTTCAGCGTGGATTTCATGGCCCGCTGCTAGTGAGAACTAGGCTGGTTCAAGTTTGAAGTGAAATTGTTCTATACGACATATAATCCGGCAGTAGTGATTACATTTTCTAGAAGAGAGTTGAATTATGAGCATTAAGGTATATCAAGAATACCCTTGCCGTCCAACGGACTACGGCAGTTTTTTTGGAGGTCAATCAAATTGACTAGTTACGATTATATATGATGAACTTTTATATGTCATGCATTTGTGATGATCAACTGTATGCGTCCACGAATAAATGTCTTGTCGTGATCAACAACTTTGAATCCTGTACACGTTATTTCCAGTTGGTCGAACTTTATGACCATCTTAGAGCGATGCTCGTTGAGTGACTTTTGGTCTGTCCATTTGACCTACAATTTGTCGGCCACCTATAAGCCCGACCCAAGCTGACCGTATTTTGATTAATCAACTAACTTATTAATATTCAAGCTAGCCTAACCACCATTACCCACGCACGAAGTAAATATAATTAATGAAGAGAAAAAAAGCACCATAACAAAGTGGTAAGCCAGTCTACGGGAATACAGATATAATTTTCTCGAGATCATGTACAGCTTCAAGATTCAACGATTCAAGAACCTCAAGTTTCCTTGCGATGGCAGATACTTTCAAATCGACAACAACATGTGTTTTTGGAGATTTACCTATTGATCGGTCAGACTAACCTTCAAGTGGTCCTCCATAACGTTCTATGCCAAGGTCAACTCAGGGACTTCAACCGTCAGAAACAACGTTGGACACTGTCACTGTTTTACTTTCACATGTTCAGTACGGCTCAATCATGCAGCGCCCGAATTCTAAAACCGGCCGGGAAATTTTTTTTCTTCGAGAAAAGATAAGTAACAAAACTGTGGTTATTTCTTACCGTTGCATGTGTAGCTGAGCCCTTTCTTTAATATGTTCATAATTGTTTTTCATGTTTTATGTTCCATGTTTTATGTGGGCGGTTGGGTTTGGCGACTCGCGAAGGAAACATCCTAGATTCACCCCAGGTCCTTCGTGAGTGTTCTGTAGGGACATTTTTGCAGACCACCCGCAAGTGGAAGTTCCAACATATAATTGTTGAAGGATTTTTGAGTCCACTGCGTTTGATTGTCTGTAACAACTAATTGTTTAGCTGTGACGTGGAGTTTTTTCACGGTTGTTATTGTATTAATTCTCATATGTACCTTATTTTCATGAGGTATTTTGTTTGTAACCGTCCTTCTCAATCTGACTATCACTTATTTGTATACACCATTTGTGTTTATACCTTCTGTTGTCATTTGTCTTGTCATTTTTTCTTCGCAGTTGTCATTGCATTCTTTGCAAAATTCTCTTCAGTTTTACTTTGTGGTTCATTTGATTTTTGCGAACGTAGTCATTCGTCCTTTAATATCTTGTCCTTGTCACTATTGCCTGCATGGTCTATTTCTGTTGTACTCTGATAATATTTTAATGCATAATTTGATTCTTTGATTAATAACATTATTGATAATTAGCAAGTATTTGGTGCAGTTCTATGGACAGGAACTTATTGCACTTATAGGAGAGTAATAAATTTTAAATCATTTCAGAAAATCTTTCTAAGGAAGTAAGATTACAAATACCGTAAAATCTCGCGTATAATACGCACAATTTTTACTCATTTTTGCCCGCTAAAACTCGGGTGCGTATTATTATACGCGAGAAGTAAAAAATACGTAATTTTCGATATCGAAAGTAACCTACATTGGAAAGTCTGTCAAGTTTTTGTAACAGTTTGACAGTGAAAATGGCGCAAAATTGAATGTGCCATGTATTTTCTTATGTGTCAGACATTGTTGCAAAACGCATTTCGCACTCTTGGTCTTCAATCTGTTTAGATATTAAGCTTGATTGTGAAGTTTGTCATTTGATTTTTTTTTAGCCCTAAAAATGAATTCGAGAAAATGTTGTACTGCAGCAGAAAAGCTCTTAGTGGTAAAATATGCAGAATCTAACGGCAATCGGGCAGCAAGTCGACATTTTTCCATTAACAAGTGCAACATTCGATTATGGCGAAAAAAACAGAGGCGTTGCAAGTGTTGCCTAGTAAGAAAAAGGCGAATCGTGGGTCACCACCAGATCTTCCAGACCTAGAAAAAAGCATTACTGGAGTGGGTAGTGGATAGAAGGCAACAAGGCATCGGTGTTTCATGCATTGAAATCCGACTTAAAGCTCTGGAACTTAAAAAATCTCGTACAGGCACAACAGCATTTAAAGCGTCATATGGATGGGCAGTTCGTTTTATGAAGCGACATGGTCTATCAGTTCGTCGAAGAACTGCTATCGCGCAGCATCTTCCATCTTCTTTCATTTTTTTAACAAATGTTTCATAAAATAAAATCTTGAAAAATTATGGTGCGTATTATACACGAATTTCCATTTTACCAGAAAATTTTGGGCTAAATCAAGCATGCGTATTATACACGAGTGCGTATTATACGCGAGATTTTACGGTACACATTTGTCATAATGTCAACTTTGGATTATTTTATTAAGCAAGCTAAAGCCCTTGGTATGGCTCCTGAAGAAGTAAAACAATTCGCAACAGTCGAATATGACAAGTCTCAAAAGCTAGAAGCAAAAAAATTAGAGGCGGAAGACAAAAGACTTCAGATAGAACTTGAGAATAAGAAAATGGAACTTGAAGATAGAAAATTAGCTGCTGCTAAAAATGAAAAAAATATTTCAGCTTGAGGCTGCTAAAAATGAAAGAAGATTTCAGCTTGAGGCTACTGAAAATGAAAATAGAAGACAGCATGAACAAAAATTGATGGCATTAGAGCTTGAAAAAATTAGATTAACTAATGAAGGTAATGTTCACAACGCTCAGTTGGTTCACACCTCTTCTAACAAAGAAAATATTAGGCATGTAAACTTAAAATTGCCAGTATTCAGTCAAAAGTCAGACGACATACTATTTTACCTGGATAGATTTCAAACAATATGGGAAGCCAATAAGATTGACAAATCACAGTATTGCGCGCATTTGTTGCCATTACTTGCAGGTGAAGCATTGACAGTATTTAATCTGATGAAAGACACTGACAAAATTGATTACAATATTGTCAAAGCTGCTCTGCTTTAAAAATTTCAAGTGGATGAGGATGGTTATCAACTAAAACTTAAATCACTATTACCTGAAAGTGGAAAGGATTTTGGTGACTTTATCTCACTCATACGTCTTACATTCGACAGATGGGTTGAACTATCCAAAATAGAACGTTCCTATGTGGCTATTGTAGACTTATTACTGCGTGATAAGGTCTTGTCTTCGGTTAACCTGTTATTTCTTTCGTTCTTACATAAACGTAAACCAACAAACATGAATGAAATGTAGCAAAACTGTAGAAATTATTGTACCGCACATCCAAACATGGTAGTTAGAAATTCTCTTTTAAAGAAGAATTGCCTGTTGCATTTGCCATGCAACAAGGAAATCATTTCCGTCATCGCTCTCTCAGTAATGATAGGAACTTTAAAAAGGGAGATAATAAGAATTACAATTCTTTTAAAGGGAAATCATTTCGACATGGATCTCCATATAATCAGAATTGGGGTCAATCTCACAGATCACAGGATTTTAATAAGAATGATCCTGGAAATTATCAAGGTAATAATTACAACCATAATTGGCAATACATTTCAAATTTTTCTAATAACCGACATATTTCTCCAAACAAACAATATGGTCAAAGGTACAATAGTCATAACAATAATTGGCGAGCTAACCAAAATGGTAATCCCAATGGAAATAATAATTATAGCAGTTTTAGAGACAATAGTCAAAATCGATCTCGAGATAGGGATAGATCTTCCAACGGTAGATAGCATCATCAGACAAATTCTGCTCTGCATGATACTCAGGTTAATTTAGATCAGGATACAAACTGATCCTCATAATGGATAGTCTTGTTCTCTTGATTTTGAGCAGGCTAAACTTTGCCATGAATGCACAACTTTATTTCAGCCCAAGGCGATCACTACGCTGAGTTGCGGACCTTCCTGCGATATCTACGGCCATGTCAGCTTCGACACATGAGGGAACAGGGTCTCTTAAATTACATAATGGATTTGTTAACGGAATTTCTGTCTCTGTTCTTTTCGATACAGGTTGTAGCACCATCGGCGTCAGACATTCGTTGGTCCACTCGTCATGCGCAACAGGGAAAACTGTGAAGTGCGTCACATTCGGCGGCACAGTTGAGACTTTTCCTACAGCAATCATTGATATAAATACACCATTTTTTACAGGAAAAATGCATGCCTGTCTTCTTCCTGCACCAATTAGTGATTTGATAATTGGTCGCATACATGGGATAAAAGAGTGTACCCCACAGCAAATTGCTGCTTGGGAAAAGCAACATATGCATTCTGCCAATGCAGTTGTCACTAGAGCGCAAGGTAAGGATATGTTGCAAAGTACACCAACAATATCTCCTGTCAATAATAATGATAATGTTGACTCTCCTATATCACGTGAGTCTTTTATAGCATTACAACAAAATGATGCTTCTTTAAAAAAAAATTTCAATTAGCTAAGAATACTACAAACAAAGAAACAAACTCTAGACATAGTTTTGTACTGAAGAATGGTGGGTTAGTGAGAGTGGTACATGATACTACGTCATCCATACGATCTCAGATTTTAGTACCTTCTACAATGAGAGCTCGTATATTGCGTCATGCTCACGACTCTCAATGTGCAGGCCACATGGGTTTTTCACGCACCAAATCTAGAGTGCTATCTGCATTCTATTGGCCAGGTGTCCATAGAGATGTTAATATCTACTGTCATTCCTGCATTACATGTCAAGAGGTTAAGGTTCGTGGTAATTACCACGCAGCTCCTATAGCGCAGGTCTTTTCCCCTTGCCAGTTCAAGCTGCTGATTTTCCAATTCGACCATTTGAGAAAATGGCAATTGACATTATTGGTCCTATCCAACCTTCTGCTAGAGGACATACATATATTCTAACTTGTATTGATATGTGTACTCGTTGGCCTGAGGCTATACCTCTAAAGATTACTTCATCTGCTAGTGTTGCAGATGCACTATGGTTAATTTTTTTGCGTTTAGGTTTTCCACGTAAAATATTATCTGACCATGGTGTTCAATTTATATCTGAATCAATGTCTCAAGTCATGGATATGTTACATATCGACAGATCTGTCAGTAGCATCTATCACACAATGTCGAACGGTTTAATTGAGCGTCAAAATAGGACACACAAAATAAAAATTTTATTGGGTAAAATTACTGAGGATCATCCTCAAGATTGGGATAGAGTCCTGCCCGCTGCTCTCTTTGCTTATCGAGAGGTGCAAAATGAAGCTACAGGTTTTTCACCGTTTCAACTCGTCTTCGGTGTTCAACCTCGGGGTCCTATGTCGTTACTTCACGACCTACTCACGGAGGAGGATATTACAAATGACACTCAATCCTCTTATGAGTATGTAATTTCTTTGAGGAAAAAAATTATAGATGCATGTAGGTTAGCTACCACATCATCTGAATTAGCAAAAGAAAAAGCTCGACTTTTTGCTAATAGATATCGACGTCTTCGCCAGCTTTTTCCTGGTGACGAGGCCTATGTATTACTCCCTCGTAAAGACAATCGTTTACTCATTGCCTGGAAAGGCCCTTTCAAAATAATTTCTAGAATTTCTGATGTCGATTACATTGTCGATATCATGGGCAAACATAAAACCTTTCACATAAATATGTTAAAGGAATTTCATTCTCGTCCTGACTATCTTCAGTCAGTGTTCCAAGCAACTGACGACCCCACACTTTGTCTTCATCATTATACCGCTTTGTCGGTTATTCAGGAAGAAGAGTCTTCTTTTCAGGATGTACCTTTACCTATACCGGTAGTACCACTTCATTCAACAGAAAATTGGAATGATGTGTCTATTTCTCCTGACATTTCTGCTGATCAGCGTCAACAAGTGACGTCTCTTCTTCAATCTTATCAGGATGCCCTCACTGACATCCTCTTTCATACGTCTGTCATTCAACATGACATTTTACTTACCGACGACACACCTATTCGGGTCCGTCCATATCCCATTCCTCTTCACTTTCGATCTCAGGTTGATAAGGAATTGGATGAGATGCTTCAATTAAAAATAATTGAACCATCCACTTCACCATATTCTTCTTCGATGGTTATTATTCGTAAGAAAGATAATAACATCCGTCTTTGTGTTGACTATCGTAAGTTAAATAAAGTTACACAATTTGACGCGGAACCATTACTACTTTTGGAAGATTTACTAGTTAAACTTTCTAAAACTATTTTCTTTACTAAGTTAGATTTGTCAAAGGGCTATTGGCAAGACCCCTTGACAGATCGTGCAAAGCCACTCACTGCTTTTTCTACTCCTCGTGGTCTTTTCCAATGGAATGTTATGCCTTTTGGAATAGTAAACGCTCCTGCCACCTTTGTGCGCATGATGCGTCGTATTTTATCACATCGTTCCGATGTCATTGCCTATATCGATGACATTTGCCTTTTTAGTGACTCATGGGATGATCATTTTCGTGGATTGAACACATTATTGTCCATTTTACGTTCGTAAGACTGTTACGTGCAGTTTTCATAACTGATAAGGTAGTCGGTCTGTATACTTGTTATGTTTGAAAAATATTTTGAATAAGATTTTTGAGTCTAATGTATTTTTCGTTAGAACCATAATCTAAGGGCGAATACTCATTTTTTGCTTTGAGGGAAAGTAAATATGTAGTTACTCTCTTAAAAGGTTATACCAGCTGACTGCTTAGGTCAGAGGGGATGCGAACAGCGCATGTCCAAACTAGAGAGAGTTTGAAAAAGATTTCCGGTGCGGGAGGCCGTTTTTGTTGAACTGGGAGGATCATATTTTGAGTCAACCAGTGACGAGAGCTCACGAATGGTTGAAAGGCAGAGTATTCTACTTGTTATGCTCGTTGGAGCCATCTAAGACCGTTAGGTTTAGATTCACACACAGAGACCCAGGAGAATAGATAGTATGCTAAAACCCGCATGATTAGCGGTATATTTTGAACTTAGACACTTATGTCTACACATGAGGAATCCACAGTGTTTACTGTTTATAGAGGCCTAATATATAATTATCTGGAGTGGAAGACCAGATGAATTATCAGTTATTGCTATTATAACTTTGAAAGTGAAAACTCGCCTGATGTACGAGGGAGTTATATAAGACTATCTTCGAAAGGACAGCCTATCCTTTATTCGTCCGATTAGAGGGATGGACTATGCTATTTCGTCGCCCGCCATGTTTGGGGTCGACGGGAGACTTAAGAAGATATCTGACATGTTGAAGTCAGAATGAAACCGATGGATGTTTTTCTGCTAGTTGTGGAATGATAGATAAATTGGAGTCAGCAACATATTGATATGAATATTTATTGAAATTGTTTCCATGCAATCGTAATGAACTGTCTTCACGTCCGCCATGTTCCTATGTCATGCTTATATGAACTCGTCTACGTTTTGTGTTGCTGTGACTGTAATAAATAATGGAAAAAAGTCTACAGCTGTTCATCTATATTTATGACTCCATGCCTATGGCACGTACGATATATGGTTCCTTCAACATAACATCTACACTTCTATCTGTGATGGAAGCTACACATTCTCATCTGTTACGTATTGTGATGCAAGTCTGTACTACCACATAGATGTCCACCTTGTCGACTTTCCAACACGCATTCGCGCTATGTCTACATCACCAGCCACTACCACCATAGCAGCATACCTGTATCAGTAGTGAACCACCAGCAGGTATCAGTGGTGACCAGAACAGATTACCCACAACACACAGAGTTTGTATAAGTGCAACACCAATATATATCAGCCTTATTGCATCAGATTTACTGCATAAGCATTACTGCATCAGTGAACACATGATTGCATCAGTGGTGGGCCAAATTCGTGGGTTGTCAAGGTGAGACTATAATTTTGGGCGCAGACATCATCTTTATCATATGCGACGTACCCAGCGTTGCCTGTTAGATTGACGTTGCCACAGATTCTTACGGTTGAGAAGGTCAAGTTCCGTTATTGTCAAAACTGCTATTTAGAAGGCGAAGTTTCATGATCGTTAATATTATTGTTGTGAAGGACAAGTACCGATTCTACCATCGCCGCATTCTTGATGCAGGAGTAGTAGGATTTTTTTCATAGTTGGAACATCATTCTTGAGAATGCTGAATGTTCTTGACTATTGAACAATAATTATATATAAAGTGACATATTGTGTGGTGTAAACTATAATTTATATACTGCTATTAAGCCTTCTTCACAACACACCTATTAATCATGCTATATGTATTTATGTATTTATGTTACATGTTATTTGTTTGTATATTAAATTAGTATATATTTCAGTGGGAGGTTGGGCGTGTGACTAATATAAGATATACCACGTGATAGAGGTCTTATATTAGTGTTCTATAGGTGCAATTTTCTTGATTGAAAATCTGCTAGCGACAATTTGTTGCTATTTGTGTTAGTTGTGACGAGGTGTGCTTTTTCTTCGTTGTTTTTGTAACATTTTTCTATTCTTTAGTTTTGATTAAATTTGTTTGTATTTGTAGGTCTACTCTTTCCTGTCATTCAGTTCTATACACCTTTATGTTTATACACTGTGACGTCATTTGTTTTGTTTACATTTTCGCAGTTATCATCACATCCTTTGTGAGATTTCCTTCAGTTTAGTTTTTTAGTTGACTTCTGCGAATGTTATCGTAGTGTTTTGAATATTTGTCTTCGTATTATTGTTATTGTTTTGTTTGCTATTGGTACACATACTTAGACATACACTATTAACATTTTGATTGAACTTATGATATAAATGTCTGATGGTATTATTATTGTAAAATAATCATACAAGTTCTTACAAAAGACTTGTCTTCAAAAGACATTGAAATTAAGGGAGCTGATTATACAAGTTTTTGTTAAAAACTTGCTCCTGTTTGGTTGAAATAAATTAATTTGTTATTTCAGGGATATTAGTCACATATTGTTAGGCATTATGTCGACTTTAGATTACTTTATTGAGCAAGGGAAATCCCTGGGCAAGACGGGTGATAAGTTGGAGGAGTATGCTACCAGTCAATATGAAAAAGCACAAAAATTGGAAATTGATAAACTGAAGGCTGAAGAGAAAAAACAAAAAGCTGAAGAGAAAAGATTGGAATTAGAATTTGAACAAAAGAAATTGCAGATGCAGGTGGACGAAAAGAGATTCCAAATGGAAATGGAAAAACAAAATAGAGAAGCTGAACAAAAGAGATTAGACAGAGAAGCTGAACAAAAGAGATTAGACAGAGAAGCTGAGGCTGAACAAAAGAGGTTAGACAGAGAAGCTGAACAAAAGAGACTGGAAATAGATGCTGAAAATAAAAGATTAGAAGCTGAGGAGAGAAAAACAAAGATGGAACATGAACATCAGGAAAAACTTTTAGCTTTTGAGATAGAAAAATTAAAGTTGACAAATATGAGTAAGGTTAATCAGTCACCTGGTAATGATGGTAAACCTTCTACTTTTAAGGTTAAACTACCACCGTTCAATCCTTCCAGTGACGATATTACATTCTGGCTGGATAGATTTGAACGTTCTTGTCGAACTCATAATGTGGATAGATCACAATATGCAAATCAGTTATCAGAGAATTTGAGAGGTGATTCTCTGACTAGTTTAAGTCTGGTAGAAGAGGCTGATAAAGATAATTATGATGTTATTAGAGCAGCCTTGATAAAAAAAATATCAGTTGACAGAAGAAGGTTATCGTCTTTTGTTTAAGACGATGGTGCCTGAGGCAGGAGTAGAATTCTCAGAATTCATTGCAAAGGCACGTCTTACATTTACACGATGGATTGAGCTATCCAAGACAGAAAAAAACATATGAAGCACTTATGGATTTGTTGCTCAGAGATAAGATTATGTCATGTGTAAATAAACCATTCCTTGAATTTATACATGAGCGTAAACCCAAAACACTAAAACAAATGGAAGAATATTGTTCCCAATATGTCACTGCACATCCTGACGTGACTTTTGGCAACATTAAGATTAAGGAGAGTATGCCAGTTGCTTCAGCAACACCATACAATCCTAATTATTCACACAAATTTCAGGGACCACAAAACAGGTTTGATAAAAAAGGTAACCATAATAGTTATCAAAACCAAGGTAACCAATCATTTCAGGGTTCTTCTTCGAAGAACTGGAGACGAGCCGACAGCCCTCGATTCAGGGGTTATCACAATTATAGGAATTTCCGCAGAGGAAGTCATTATAGAAACTATCCAAGTTATCCGTCATGGAGACAACAAGATCATAATTACAGAGATACTCATTATAATGAACATGATAATGGTAACCATGAGAACTATGACTCAAACCCAAATAGGGGTTACAATAGAGGAAACAATAATGATTACAGAGGCAATAATAATCGAGGTAGATCACAATACAAAAAACATAAATCACATTATCAGGCAAACTCTGCACAGCAAGAGTCCCATGAAGCCTATAAACAGACTAAAGATAATAATGATGCTAATAATATGGCATGTTCTGCTTTTGATTTTGGGAGAGCATCTCAGTGCCCCCAATGCAAAACATTATTTGAACCAACTACGGTGTCTACTTTAAGTTGCGGCCATCCCCTTCCCGCTCTTCCTGCGTCAGTCGCGCATGATGGAAGAGGTTCTCTTGTCTTACATAAAGGTCTAGTAAATGATAATCCAGTCTCAGTTCTTTTTGATTCTGGATGCACCACAATTGGTGTTAGGCAGTCACTCGTAGATCCTTCTCGTGCCACAGGAAAAGTAGTCAAATGTGTAACATTTGGCGGCACCTTAGAGAAATACTCTACTGCTATCATTAAGATTGCTACTCCTTTCTTTACAGGAGATGTACACGCATGTCTTCTGCCGAATCCGATCGCTGATCTTATCATCGGTCGTATTCACGGAGTCAAAGAATGCACTCCGCAACAAATTTCCTTTTGGGAAAAACAAAATATGCAAGTTGCTAATGCTGTAGTCACTAGAGCTCAAGCTCTTAATATGCCTCAAACTTCATCTACTGAAGATAATGAAGGGCATAACCAAGATGATCCCTTGGTAATTTCTCGTGACTCATTTATAAAACAGCAAGAAGATGATCCCACTCTAAAGAAATTCTTCAATCTTGCAACAAAAGGTGATCCAAATAAGGATACAAATCGTAAATCTTGGATTACAATGAAGAATGGCGTACTTGTACGTATGGTTCAAGACTCCACTAAGTCAAGTCATTCTCAGATTCTTGTGCCCAAGAATTTGAGAGTTAAAATTTTGCAGCACGCTCACGACTCTCAGTGTGCTGGACATATGGGTTTTTCCCGTACGAAGTCAAGAGTTCTTGCGGCTTTCTTTTGGCCATTAGTAAACAAGGACATACGGATATATTGTCGATCTTGTAAAGTATGTCAAGAGGTCAAATCTAAAGGTCCACGCCATGCTGCACCTATTCAGGCTGCAGACATTCCTATTCGGCCGTTTCAGAAAATGGCAATAGACATTATTGGTCCGTTTAAGATCAAGTCTGCCAGAGGACATCAGTTTATCCTGACGTGTGTTGATATGTGCACACGTTGGCCAGAGGCTATTCCTCTGAAGAGCATTACTACTGCTGACATTGCAGATGCTCTTTGGCTTATATTTTCTCGTCTGGGATTCCCCGGAGAAATATTATCAGACCATGGCACCCAACTAATATCGGATACCATGTCTCAAGTAATGTCTACTCTGCAGATAGAAAGATCTTTGAGTAGTATCTATCACCCAATGTCTAATGGGATGGTCGAACGCCTAAATAGAACACTCAAAAACTTATTAGGGAAGATAACTGAGGATCATCCTCAAGATTGGGACAGGGTTTTACCTGCGGCCCTCTTCGCCTACAGAGAGGTCCCCAATGAACATACAGGATTTTCTCCCTTTGAACTTGTCTTTGGCGCGCAACCGCGCGGCCCTATGTCTTTGCTTCATGATCTCATAACCGCTGATAATATTAACGATGACACAAAATCCTCTTACGAATATGTCATCGCGCTTAGACAAAAGATTATCGAAGCATGCAAATTAGCAACTTCTTCTTCTGAATTTGCTAAACAGAAGGCAAGGCAATTTGCCAATAAGAAAAGAACCTTACGACAACTTTGTCCTGGTGACAAAGCATTTGTTTTGCTACCTTGTAGGGAAAACAGACTTCTTATTTCTTGGAAAGGTCCGTACGATATAATATCGAAAATTTCAGATGTTGACTATATTGTCGATATTGACGGGAAGCATAAAACCTTCCACATCAACATGCTTACGGAATTCCATGAACGTCCGGATTATTTACAGCCTATTTTCCAGGCAACGGACGATTCTCCAATCCAACATGGTCATTACTCATCACTGTCCGTAATACAGGATGAGGAAACAAGTTTTTCAGATGTAAATCTTCCTCTTCCGATGATTCCACTTCATTCTAGTGAATCATGGAAAAATGTTACTGTCTCTCCTGATTTATCTCTAGGAGAACAGCGACAAGTTTCGGCTATGTTACAAACATTTCAGGATGTCCTCACTGACATCCCTGGACAAACTCATGTCATTGAACATGACATTATTCTGACTGACCATAATCCTATTAGGGTCAGACCTTATCCTATCCCTATACATTTTCAAGCACAGGTTGAGAAGGAGTTGGATGAGATGATAGATTTAAAAATAATTGAACCATCCACTTCTGCATATTCTTCGCCGATGGTTATTGTTCGGAAAAAAGACAATAACATACGTCTTTGCGTTGACTATCGCAAATTGAATCAAGTTACGAAGTTTGACGCTGAACCTATGCCTTTACTAGAAGAGCTACTTACTAGGCTTTCTAAATCTCATTTTTTCACTAAACTTGACTTGTCTAAAGGATACTGGCAAGTTCCTTTATCTGAACGCGCCAAACCACTTACGGCTTTTTCTACACCTAGAGGCCTTTTCCAATGGAATTTCATGCCTTTCGGCCTTATGAACGCACCAGCTACATTCGTACGCATGATGCGTCGAATCCTATCTTATCGGTCAGATGTCATTGCGTACCTAGACGACATCTGTCTTTTCAGCGATACTTGGGAAGATCACTATTCGAGTTAGTTGAATTACTGTCTACTTTACGCGAGCATAACCTGACAGCGAAACCCTCTAAAGCCTGCATTGGTTTTAGCGAAATTTCTTTCCTAGGCCATCGAGTCGGTCATGGTTTCCTAAAGACAGAGGACCATAATATCACTAAGATACTTAACATCTCTATTCCTAAGACTAAAAAGCAAGTGCGAAGTCTCTTAGGTCTTATACAATTTTATGGACGATTCATTCCGAATCTATCCTCTATCATGGCACCTCTTTCTACACTACTAAAGAAAGGGTCTCCTAATATAGTTCACTGGTCTCAGGAATGCCAATCCTCGCTGGATAAGATCAAAACTATGTTTTCAACACCACCTATTTTAGTGTTACCTACTAAAGATAAGACATTTTTTCTTCGTAGTGACGCTTCATCCACTGGGATTGGAGCGGCACTAATGCAAGAATACTCTGGAACTCTGCATCCTGTAATGTATATCTCCAGAAAACTTAATCCTGCAGAAAGGAATTACTCGGTTTTAGACCGTGAACTGTTGGCTATGGTCTGGTCAATTCTCAAACTACAAAGATTCCTTCTAGGCGCACATTTCATAGTAGAAACCGACCAGAAAGCTCTTACGGCTATACAAAGTAAGAATTTGAAGAGCTCGAGGTCTACTCGATATGCAATTGCTCTTCAACCTTTTCATTTCTCGGTACGAGCTATCCGTGGATCAGATAATGTGATGGCAGACATTTTGTCTAGATGCCCACATGATTCCACCTAACTGTTAGGTCTTGGACTTCCTAATACGTCTAAATCTATAATAGTTACTTTCTATATCAAGATAGGTACACATTTGTAATTTGTAATATAGTGATTGTATCACTACTTAGCGGTTCATTGATGTATATTCACCGCTATTCTTTGATGATTTTTCTTCTTTGTTAATAATGAACTTGATATACTTAATATGAAATTGTGACTGAAATTATTGTATACCTTGTGTCATTGCCAGTATTGTAGTATAAGTTGGTGACACCTCTCTGGAAACATCTATACTTAGAGAAACGCTTTCTCTCAGATTATGAAGTATATTTTCTCACCAGTCGCTCCATATGTCGACTTAGCCTCACATTTGGCGTTATATTTATTATTTATACTTTTCATCTGCGCATTATTCATGCGTTGTGAGCCTATTGTATGTTGCTCCTAGATGTATTTCACACCCCCCAAAAAAAGTTTCATTTTTTTTCCCGGGAGGTGTGGTAAGACTGTTACGTGCAGTTTTCATAACTGATAAGGTAGTCGGTCTGTATACTTGTTATGTTTGAAAACTACTTTAAATAAGATTTTTGAGTTTAATGTATTTTTCGTTAGAACCATAATCTAAGGGCGAATACTCATATTTACTCCTCTTAAATGGTTATACCAGCTGACTGCTTAGGTCAGAGGGGATGCGAACAGCGCATGTCCAAACTAGAGAGAGTTTGAAAAAGATTTCCGGTGCGGGAGGCCGTTTTTGTTGAACTGGGTCTGTCAGACGAAATGTCTGGTTACGTCTCTGCATTGCCTCTGGGGATGGAAACTCTTCCACTGTTATTGAAAGTCCCCTGTGTTATTTCTGTTCGTCAGGAAGACGGCAGTTGCTTCTAAGTTGTGTTAGGAATTCGTAGCAAGGTAAAAAAACGAAACTTTCACATTTCCTTTGTAAGGATCATCTTTTGAGTCAACCGGTGACGAGAGCTCACGATTGGTTGAAAGGCAGAGTATTCTACTTGTTATGCTCGTTGGAGCCATCTAAGACCGTTAGGTTTAGATTCACACACAGAGACCCAGGAGAATAGATAGTATGCTAAAACCCGCATGATTAGCGATATATTTTGAACTTAGACACTTATGTCTACACATGAGGAATCCACAGTGTTTACTGTTTATAGAGGCCTAATATATAATTATCTGGAGTGGAAGACCAGATGAATTATCAGTTATTGCTATTATAACTTTGAAAGTGAAAACTCGCCTGATGTACGAGGGAGTTATATAAGACTATCTTCGAAAGGACAGCCTATCTTTGATACGTCCGATTAGAGGGATGGACTATGCTATTTCGTCGCCCGCCATGTTTGGGGTCGACGGAAGACTTAAGAAGATATCTGACATGTTGAAGTCAGAATGAAACCGATGGATGTTTTTCTGCTAGTTGTGGAATGATAGATAAATTGGAGTCAGCCACATATTGATATGAATATTTATTGAAATTGCTTCCATGCAATCGTAATGAACTGTCTTCACGTCCGCCATGTTCCTATGTCATGCTTATATGAACTCGTCTACGTTTTGTGTTGCTGTGACTGTAATAAATAATGGAAAAAAAGTCTACAGCTGTTCATCTATATTTATGACTCCATGCCTATGACACGTACGATATATGGTTCCTTCAACATAACATCTACACTTCTATCTGTGATGGAAGCTACACATTCTCATCTGTTACGTATTGTGATGCAAGTCTGTACTACCACATAGATGTCCACCTTGTCGAACTTTCCAACACGCATTCGCGCTATGTCTACATCACCAGCCACTACCACCATAGCAGTATACCTGTATCAGTAGTGAACCACCAGCAGGTATCAGTGGTGACCAGAACAGATTACCCACAACACACAGAGTTTGTATAAGTGCAACACCAATATATATCAGCCTTATTGCATCAGATTTACTGCATAAGCATTACTGCATCAGTGAACACATTATTGCATCAATAACCTAACGGCTAAACCATCTAAAGCATATGTTGGTTTTCATGACATATCATTTTTAGGTCACCGTGTTGGTCACGGTCTTTTACATACTGAGGACAGTAACGTTTCCAAAATCCTGAATATCACAACACCTAAGACTAAGAAACAAGTAAGGAGTCTTTTAGGTCTCATACAATTCTATGGGAGATTCATTCCTCATTTATCTACCATCACTGCACCTTTCTCTACTTTGTTAAAGAAGGGCGCAGCTAACATGATTCGGTGGTCGCAAGAACATCAAATCACGTTGGATATCATTAAATCATATTTTTCTGCTGCACCTGTTTTACGGTTGCCTAATGCAGACTTAATTTTTGTTCTTCGCAGCGATGCGTCAAATTTTGGAATAGGCGCAGCATTACTACAGGAATACGCAGCTACATTGCACCCAGTAATGTACGTGTCCAGAAAATTGACGCCTACAGAAAAGAACTATTCAGTTCTGGATAAAGAACTGTTGGCCATGGTGTGGTCAATAACCAAGCTACAACGATTTTTATTGGGAGCACATTTCATCGTGGAAACAGATCAGCGTGCTCTTACTGCTTTTAACAACAGAGATGTGAAGTCATCGAAATCCACGAGGTACGCAATAGCTTTACAGCCGTACCACTTTACGATCCGCGCAATCACTGGGTCAGAGAATGTACTCTCCGATATTCTCTCACGTTGTCCTCGTGAGTCGAGCGAACCTCTGCGCCCTACATAGAGTAACACCTCTACAAGGACAGTTCCTAAATTGTGACTTACTACTCAAGGAACCTTGCTTCGTTCAGTAATATTATTGTGATTAACTTTGATGCTACTTTCGTGTCTACACTGACATTCCAGTAATTTTGTAGATACAGTTTTCCAGTGATAAACTGAAATAACGTGAACCTAGAAATAATAGACTATCATGGGAATTTAACATTTCAGAATAATAACATTTTAATTCAAACGTAACATTGTGAAAGTTTTGACAATCGTCAAATATAACATTGCGACTTCGTGTCTTTTGTCAACAGTGACGACAGATTGGATTAATAACATTTTAAGGCAATGAACTCTGTGCTTTAACTATTAACAATTAAACTAACTTCATTGGGTTTAATATTTGATATAGTAAATAGCAATTATATTATTATATGAGTGCGAGTTCATAGCGCTAGTGATTTTCACTCATAACATAGGTAGTATATCACCACTCATACTTATTTAGTATTGCTAAGTGTGTTGATTACTTCGCGTGGTTTATTTCCATTCTTTTTCTTTTATAACTCATCGTTTTGATGCGTTCATATTCCATATATTTGAATTCATTTATTGACATTTTTCTTTCTGTTAACATTTTATTTCTGTTTCATCGTCCTTATTACTTTATATTATCTAGTGTTGCCACATTTGCCTCATGTTGGTTAATAGTGGTTGTACATTTACTTACATTGCATTTTGTTTATTTGAGTTGAGTTCACTTTCATATTTATTCTGTCACTAGTAACATTTTGTTTACTATATTTAGATTGATATTATTATTTAGATGATAATTTGATTTACCTCTATGCGGTTATTCAAGTAAAACAAATTTAAAAAAAAAAAAATTTTCCGGGGGTTGAGGTAAACTGTTACGTCCTTTTTTCACCCAGTGTGTGGGACTTAACAGTATTGAAGTTGACATGGGTCTTACTTCTGTTAAAAGCGTACGCATCAGCGTAAGTAATAATGATGTATATGTAATTAATAATGTTTAAAATTCGTTGCGCACGGAAGAGCACATATTTCGTGCGTGAGTATAGGTTTTGTTGCTAAACACTGTATAACGCAGTAGAGGAAGAGACAAAATGCCGGTGATACCAGTCAGACGTTGGTCTGGATCAAGAGCCCCATATTGTGGGTAGAGATTAATGATAATGATTTTTAGCTGCCTTCCAAGTGGAAGTTATAGCAGCTTGTTCTTCATATGTGTAAGTCTCTCTTTAAATATGATACGTGCGTTTATATTTTACCGGTGTAACCTAGTCAGGGCTTCAGCGTGGATTTCATGGCCCGCTGCTAGTGAGAACTAGGCTGGTTCAAGTTTGAAGTGAAATTGTTCTATGCGACATATAATCCGGCAGTAGTGATTACGTTTTCTAGAAGAGAGTTGAATTATGAGCATAAAGGTATATCAAGAATACCCTTGCCGTACAACGGACTACGGCAGTTTTTTGGGGGTCAATCAAATTGACTAGTTACGATTGTATATGATGAACTTTTATATGTCATGCATTTTTGATGATCAACTGTATGCATCCACGAATAAATGTCTCGTCTTGATCAACAACTTTGTATCCTGTACACGTTATTTCCAGTTGGTCGAACTTTATGACCACTTTAGAGCGGTGCTCGTTGAGTGACTTTTGGTCTGTCCATTTGACCTACAATTAGTCGGCCACCTATAAGCCCGACCCAAGCTGACCGTATTTTGATTAATCAGCGAACTTATTAACATTCATGCTAGCCGTGCCACCATTACCCACGCACGAAGTAAATATGATTAATGACGAGAAATAAAGCACCATAACACAATACATTGAGCACTTGTCACAAAAATGTAGAAGAGATAAACTAGTAATAGAAAATTTACGGGCTTGCAAGTCACACATAATTGCAGAATAAGTGGTAGAATTATACAGACCTAGGTAACTGCACAATATATATAATTCAACATTATTTAACAAGAACAAACAGTATCGTACAATGGTTAGTAAAAGTATAATAGGAACGTACAATTCTAATAAAGATCTAGTGATTCAGATAAACAATATCAAATTAAGAGTATAAAGTATCCATCCTACATTTTTTTCATTCCTTAAGGAATACATAACCACTTTTGCGGAGGCCTTAGAGCGCAAATGAGCTCTGTTAGCAATGATTTTTGTGGCGAATTGTTTTGACTGATGGGATTTCCAGTTTCGCATCCTCACTTTGGTAGCCTCCGTTAACAGGACTGGCTGCAGGCGAAGGTCATTTTGTAATTGTTATAGAATGTTTCTGTAAGATCAACTGTACTCTTGCTGTAAAGATATATATATATATATATATATATATATATATATATATATATTATATATATATATATATATATATATATATATATATATATATATATATATATATATATATTATATATATATATATATATATATATATATATATATATATATATATATATATATATATATATATTTATTTATTTATTTATTTATTTATTTATTTATTTATTTATTTATTTATTTATTTTATTTATTTATTTATAAATTTTTTATTTATTTATTTTTAATTTAATTATTTATTTATTTATTTATTTATTTATTGTTACGCACAGATTCTTTTGTAGGCAATGAATATAGATATATTATATATATATATATATATATATATATATATATATATATATATATATATCAAAATATATATATATATATATATATATATATATATATATATATAGAAAGATATTTATTTATCTGTTAACACTTTTTGTTGAGAGTCATAGGTACATAACCCTTGATTTTGTGGATGCTACATTTAATTATGTCTGTTACTTCTCTTGGGTCTTATATGAATACTTAGATTTACGGCGGCCCATCTAGAGTTGAACTCTGGGGGTCACGCGTTTTCTGCGCATGTGTCGAATTGTGGTTGTCGAGAGAGACTTCCGTGATGATGGGCTGGTCCTGATCGCTGTCCGGACAGAAGTCCGAAGATTTGTTCTTTGCTGTGAAATTCTGGGGTAAGGTGACATCGTCTGTATGACTATTATGTCCATGTTCCTCCCCAGAATATATTCTTAGCGCCAAAGGAAGGCGGGTGCTATTTTTTTAGTGTTTTTCTAGGATGATAAGGTAAAGAGAGACAGTTACTGTACCTTTTTCAAATGCCTAGATCTGCAGCCATGTTGTGGTCTGCACATGTATATGATTGACTATTTTCGAGACGACATTTTGCCAGCAGCACCATTATTCGTATGATATACATTGCATTATTACACATATAATCTACACAGCATTATTGATATGATGGACAGTGCCCTTTACTTGTGCTTTATTATGCAGCTTCGGAGTGAGCGAAGCTCATCGAAGTTAGGAGCCATTTTTGGATCTCGCCTTTGCCTAAGCGGATCATCGTTCGGAGAACAGGGAGACCTTACTATCTGATGATGATACAGAGATGTCTACTATTGTAAGCCAAGACTGGTGGTTTTGAGATTGTCGTCATAAAAGCCTACTAATTTACGGCTTGTAATTCTTCGTCAGAAGAGGTACTGTCAGGGAGCCATTGTTGATAAATATTTGAGAACATTAACTGACGCGATCAGTCAGTTAGGCTTGAAAGTAAATACAACTAGAACCCAGAGGGACTAGGTACTAACGTTCTGTTATATTCACATTCTTTACGAATGTATCTTTGATGTCGTAAACCATTTTCAAGCATGTGATGTTGTTGCCAACCTGTTCCAGTGGCTGTAGCTGTGTTGTCAGAGTGTGCGTCCCATTAAACTGTATGAAACTGTTAACAGTAGTTCCAGCCGTCATTGACTTCTAGATACGAGTGTATGAGTGCATTATTACCTATCAACTCTACAGAACAGTACACCCATTTGCGTAACTCACACATGTACTCTCACTCAATATAAACACTGTCCCTTGCCAGTGCCTCAATGCTTTATGGACAAGGTGACCGGGATATCCAGCACTGCGTCGGTTCGAGTTGACCATCAACCTTCATCAAGATGACTAGTACACACAAACAACATACACTTATCAATATGGACTTATCAACCTGGTGGCCAGATTTCTGGGTCTAACCTTCGCAGTGTAGCCAGTTAGAAGTCAACTACTGATTGTTTCCTGACGCCTGATACGACACACGAACACCAGCAGTACAAGTCTTCAGTCGATGTCAGCATTTTTTGTCACGTGACCTGTCCTGTCAAGCGAATGCTATAATTAGGTCCGACGTTGTTTACATCGAACAGACAGTCTACACATCAGTATTTAATCACATATTTAACTGTGTTAGCAAGAGGTACAATGCAACTGAAGTGAGAATTCCTACTTGTTATAGTTATAGAAACTGTCAACGGTGGATTTTTCTGCACTGCTCTAGGTTGTGTTGAACTTTACAATATTAAGAATTAATTATTTATTAAGTGGCAGTTCATAATATTGAAAACTGTACCATTATATTGTAACAACTGAGCCTTCTTTGCAACACATTCTATTGTATGCTATATGTGTTTATGTTTATATGTTTACATGTGAAATTGTTGTGTATATTTCTGCGGGTAGGTTGGGCAGGTGACTAATATAGGGATACCACGTCATAGAGGTCCTATATTAGTGTTCTGTAGGAGGATTTTCTTGATTGAAAATTTGCTTGCAACATTTGTTGCTATTTTTGTTAGCTGTGACGAGCTGTACCTATCGTTGTTTTTGTAATATTTTTCTGCTCTTTAGTTTTGTATTGATTTGTTTGTATTTGTAGGTCTAATCTTTACTTTCATTTATATTTATACACTGTGACATCATTTGTTTTGTTTATTTTCGCGCAGTTGTCATCACAGGTTCTGTGATAATTTTCTTTAGTTTCCTATTTGATTTATTTGATTCCTGCGAATGTTTGCATATTGTCTTTTATGATTGTCCTTTTTTATGTTGTTGGTTGACATATGCTATTATGTTGTTGGTTGACATATGCTATTATGTTGTTGGTTGACATATGCTATTTATGATGCACTATTAGCTGTGTAGTGCACTTGTGGTATAAAATCAACTGGTGGTGGATTATTATTATTATTATTATACAGTTGATTATACAAGACCTTAATAAAGGCTTGTCTCCCACAGAGATTGGGATAAAGTGAGCTGATTAATCAAGTTTATTAAGAACTTGTTTCCATTTACTTCGAAATAGATTGCATTATTATTTCAGGTAACTAGTCATGGCGACTTTAGACTACTTTATCAAGCAAGGGATAGCCTTGGGTAAAACTGAGGAGAGATTAGAAGAGTTTGCACTTGCTCAATATGCCAAAGCACATAAGGCTGAAGAGAAAAAGTTACAACAGGAAAGGGAGGCTGAAGAGAAAAAGCTACAACAGGAAAGAGAAGCTGAACAAAAGAGATTAGACAGAGAAGCTGAACAAAAGAGATTAGACAGAGAATCAGAAGAAAAAAAGATTCAAATGCAACTAGACAGAGAATCAGAAGAAAAAATATGCAAATGCAGCTAAACAGAGAAGCTGAGGCTGAACAAAAGAGATTAGACAGAGAATCTGAAGAAAGAAAAGAAAAAGCAAAAATGGAACATGAACAGAAACTCTTAGCTTTTGAGATAGAGAAATTGAAATTGACAAATGTGAGTGGTGTTAATCAGTCATCTAGTACTAATGGAAAACCTTCTACTTATAAGGTCAAGCTACCACCGTTCAATCCTTCCAGTGACGACATAACATTCTGGTTGGATAGATTTGAACGTTCTTGTCGAACACATAATGTGGATAAATCACAATATGCTAATCAGTTATCAGAGAATTTGAAAGGTGAATCTCTTACTAGTTTAAGCTTGGTAGAAGAGGCTGATAGGGATAATTATGATGTTATTAGAGCAGCCTTGATAAAAAAATATCAATTGACAGAGGAAGGTTACCGTCTTTTGTTAAGACAAATGATACCTGAAACAGGGGAAGAATTTTCAGAATTCGTTGCAAAAGCACGTCTTACATTTACACGATGGATTGAGCTATCCAAAACAGAAAAACATATGAAGCACTTATAGACTTGTTGCTTAGAGACAAGATCATGTCTTGTGTAAATAAACCATTCCTTGAATTCCTACATGAGCGTAAACCCAAAACACTAAAACAAATGAAAGAATATTGTTGCCAATATGTCACTGCACATCCTGACGTAACTATTGCCAACACTAAGATTAAGGAGAGTATGCCAGTTGCTTCGGCAACACCTTACAATCCTAATTACTCACACAAATTTCAAGGAGCTCAAAATAGGTTTGATAAAAAGGGTAACTGGAATAGTTATCAAAACCAAGGTAATCAATCATATCAGGGTTCTTCTTCGAAGTACTGGAGACGAGCTGACAGCCCTCGATACAGTGGTTGTCACAACTATAGACATTTCCGCAAGGGAAGTCATAATAGGAGCTATCCAAGTCATCCAACATGGAGACAACAAAACCAAACTTACAGAGCTTCTCATTATAATGAGCATGATAATTGTAACCATGAAAACTATGACACAAACCCAAGTAGGGGTTACAATAGAGCAAACAATAATAATTGCAGAGGCAAATTAATAATCGAGGTAAGATCACAACAATACAAAGACATAAAACCTCATTCATAAAAGGCAAACTCTGCACAGCAAGAGTCCCATGAATAGCCTATAAACAGACTAATGATAATAACAAACTCTAATTATTATGGCTTGTTCGCTTTTTGATTTTCGGGAGAGCATTTCAGTGATCCCCCAATGCAAAACATGTACTTTCGAACCCAACTACAGTGTGACTACTTTTAAGCTTGTGGTCACCCTCTTAACGCTCTTCCTGCGTCAGTCGTGCCATGATGGAAGAGGTTCTCTTGTCTTGCATAAGGGTCCTAGTAAATGTTACTCCAGTCTCAGTTCTTTTTGATTCTGGATGCACCACCATTGGTGAGTTAGGCAGTCAACCTCGTAAGATCCGTCCCGGTGCCACAGGCACAAGTAGTCAAATGTGTAACATTATTGGCCGGCACTTTGGAGAAGTTACATCTACTGCTATCATTAAGATTGCTACTCCTTTCTTTACAGGAGATGTACACGCATGTCTTCTGCCGAATCCGATCGCTGATCTTATCATCGGTCGTATATTCACGGAGTCAAAGGAATGCACTCCGCAACAAATTGCTGTTTGGGAAAGGGAAAATCAAAATATGCAATAACTGCTAATGCGAGTAGTCACTAGAGCTCAAGCTCCTTAATCCCCGGGGGGGGGGGGGGGGGGGGGGGGGGGGGGGTGGGGGCCGGCCTCAAACTTCATCTACTGAAGATAATGAAGCGGCATATAACCAAGATGATCCCTCTGGTAATTTTCTCGTGACTCATTTATATAAACAGCAAGAAGATGATCCCACTCTAGAAAGAAATTCTTCAATCTTGCAACAAAAGGTGATCCAAATAAGGATACAAATCCCGTAAATCTTGGATTAACAATGAAAGAATGCGTACTTGTAGTATGGTTCAAGACCACCACTAAGTCCATGCATTCTCAGATTCTTTGTACACCCAAGTAATATGAAGAGTTAAAATTTTGCAGCACGCTCACGACTCTCAGTGTGCTGGACACATGGGTTTTTCCCGTACTAAGTCAAGAATTCTTGCGGCTTTCTTTTGGTCATTGGTAAACAAGGACATACGGATTTATTGTCGATCTTGTAAAGTATGTCAGGAAGTTAAATCTAAAGGTCCACGCCATGCGCTACACCCTATTCAGGCTGCAGATATTCCTATTCGGGCCGTTTCAGAAAATGGCCAATAGACATTATTGGTCCATTTAAGATCAAGTCTGCCAGAGGACATCAGTTTATCTTGACGTGTGTTGATATGTGCACACGTTGGCCAGAGGCTATTCCTCTGAAGAGCATTACTACTGCTGATATTGCAGATGCTCTTTGGCTTATATTTTCTCGTCTGGGGTTCCCCGGAGAGATATTGTCAGACCATGGCACCCAACTAATATCAGATACCATGTCTCAAGTAATGTCTACTCTGCAGATAGATAGATCTTTAAGTAGTATCTACCATCCAATGTCTAATGGTATGGTCGAACGCCTTAATAGAACACTTAAAACCTTACTGGGGAAGATAACTGAGGATCATCCTCAAGACTGGGACAGAGTTTTACCTGCGGCCCTCTTCGCTTACAGGAGAACGGGACCCAATGGAACATACGGGTTTTTTCGCCCAGTGAAAACGCGTCTTTTGGGCGCGGGCGTCCGCGGGGCCCTAGTCGTCTTTGGCTTCACGATCATCATAACCGCTGACAAATTAGGACCGATGACACTCAAAAATCTTGGTTACGAATGATGTCATCGCGCTTTTTGGGACACAAGATTATCGGAATGTCATGCAAAATGTAGCAACTTCGTCTTCTGAATTTGCGAAACAGAAGGCAAGGCAATTTGCCAATAAGAAGAGATGCTTACGACAACTTTGTCCTGGTGACAAAGCATTTGTATTACTACCTTGTAGGGGAAAAACGACTTCTTATCTCTTGGAAAGGTTCCGTACGATATAATATCGAGAAAATTTTCCGATGTTGGACTATATTGTCGAATATTGGACGGGAAGAATAAAAACTTCCAACTTCAAACATGCTTCGGAATTTCCATGAACGCCCTGATTATTTGCAGGCCTATTTTCCAGGCGACGGACCGATTGTCTAAGTCCCTCATGGTCATTACTCATCCATGTCCGTAATACCAGGATAGATGAGGTGGGAAGGGGAGGTGGATAGGTATGAAACATAGTTTATTATCAGATGGTGATTTGTCCTCTTCCGATAGGATTTCCACTTCATTTTCTAGTTGGAATCATGGTGAAAGAAGAAAAGAAAGAAATGTCAATGTTTTCTCCTAATTTATCTAATGGGCGGAACAGCGACAAGTCTCGTCAATGTTACAAACATTTTCAGGATTTGTCCTTTAATGACCATTCCTGGGATCATACCAATGTCATCTGTAAATGAACATTATCCTAACTGATCCATTAATCTCTATTAGGGGGTCAGGTCTTATCCTTTCCCTATACATTTTCATTGGAAAACCCATGGGGGGGGGGTCGAGAAAGAGTTTGGATTGAGATGATAGAATTAAAAACTGGGGGAACCCATCCATTCCCCTTATTAGGGGTTCAGGGGGGGGGTGGGGGGGGGGGGGGGGGGGGGGATCCCCCCCTTCTAAATTTTTTCCTATCCCCTATTTTACATTTTTTTTTTTTCAAAGCCCACAGGATCGGGGAGAATCAAGTACGGAAGTTGGGATGAGGGGGGGGATGTCAGATTTACTAGTAGAGATTTAAAAAAAAAAAAAAAAATCAGTGGTCAAAAAACCGCATCTGGCGACCAATTGGTCAGCCCAGAGATTTTATTCGTTTCGCCGGCATTGAGGATTTATTCGTTCGAAAAAAAAAAAAAAAAAAAAGGACAAAATCGAGACATTACGGGGTTCTTTGAAGGTTGATTAATCGACCAAAAAAATTTGGAAAATCTGTGCCGACCAGTTTTTTTTAAGGTACCTCCGAAATTTCGGCGAGTATTTGCCTGAATGGCGAAAAACACCTGTTTTGCCTTTACTAGGAAAGAGGGCTACTTATAGGGGGCTTTTTTCTACGAAATCAATTTCCATTTCTTTTCACTAATAAATAAATAATAATTGGGGGGGAACTTGGGTTTCAAGGATATTAAGGGCGAATGAAAAAAAAAAAAAAAATTCTGAAAAAAAAACACGCAAAAAAAAAACAGAAGAGCTACTTACTAGGCTTTCTAAATCTCATTTCTTCACTATACATGACTTGTTAAGGGGATATTGGGCAAGTTTCATTTATCTGAAACGCAAACTCTTACTGCGTTTCTCTACACTTGGGGAAATTGTTTCAATGGATTTTCATGCCTTTCGGGGCCCTTTATGGGAAAACGCCCCCCAGCTTTTTTACCATTTCGTTTACGCCATTTCTGATGCGGGATCGAAAAATTCTAATCTTTATTCGAAATTCAGAATTGTCCATTTGATTATTTTGTAACCTTTAGAACGGGGGGGGGGGAAACATTTCTGTCTTTTTCAGTGAATAAAATTGGGAAGGGGGAAAATCAACTTTTTTGGGGGTTATTTTTTGAAAAAAATTTACTTGTTTCTACTTTTTACGCGAAAAAGGGCATTAAAGTTTGGGGGATACCAGCTGGAAAAAAAAACCTCTAAAAAAAAAAAAAAGGGGCCTTTTTGTTTTAATTGGGTTTAGCGAAAAAAAAAAATTTTTCTTTTCTTAGGTCCACCGGTGTTCGGGGTTTCCCTGGAAATTTCCTAAAAGGGGGGGGGGGGGAACAGAGGGGGGGGGGACCATTAAATTACCCAGGTAAAAAATACTTTAAACATCTCTTTTCCTTAGACTAATATGCAAGT
>JAMPIV010001433.1:0-82500 GCA_024509875.1 Oreohelix idahoensis
GGTAATATGTTGTCTTCCATACACTCTCACAAACACATGTGATAGAAACCTGATAGAAACTGATACTTACTTCCTACTGACAACACTCTCGTCATTTTCGTCCGTTAGCACAAAAAATTTAAACAAAGTTTCCTTCCGATTTGGTTTCCAGCACAGTAAAAGGTAAATGTAGTACCATATCAGATACTGCCGTAGGGGAGTGACGTGTTAGAGATTTCACCGTACTAGGTCTATCATCGATAGGCGGGGGGGGGGGGGGACCAGTTTCTTTCCTCTCTGCCTTTTCCTTCCCTAATTGAAAGTCAGGTACCAATTTACAGCTAGGTAGACTGGAGCGTGTGGGTATCGTGATTCGAACCTGGCACCTTTGTCGCGAGAGACCAGCACTCTAACCACTCTGTCAATCGGACGCTGTTCCACTGTGACAAAACGTCTGAACATGCTGTCGCAGAGTGAAGATAATTTGCCTATTTGAAATTTTCTGTCCATCCTGTATATTGCTTTATTTTCTGTCTATCCTAAGTTTCTGGAAAAAAATGTTTCTCACGCACTTAACTCAGGTGAAGATACGGTCAACCAGCGTTCAGGTCTGTTAGGATTTTCCTGACTCGTCTGTCTAGAAATTTATGGCCTGTCTTCTTCCTCATTGTTAAAACTTCTGAGCTCGGAAACCACAGCACGTACAAGTGACATTCAATATGCAAACTAATTTGCAGCGATACTTTTGGCTATCGTGGGAACGTTTAAGATGTAGCGGGTAAATCGAAAATAATTCTTTCTTTAAGAAACTAGTTTTTAGACTTCACTGGTGAGAAGCATACTGGAAGAGTAAGAAGCATTTCTTAGTCTTGTAAAGTAAAACTGTGCATAAGGGAGACTTGAGTTAAACACACATAGTGCCCTCTAGTTTAACTTACAGACTATCTATAAATTCCGGAGCGGGTATGTATTCGCTTTTCCAGTATATAGGAAATTAGCTCAAATATATAGATATGAAATATATTACTATCAGGGTGAAAGTCTAATGAAATATATTACTATCATGGTGAAAGTCTAATGAAATATATTACTATCACGGTGAAAGTCTAAGTGTATTATATAAACGGGTTTCCTTTATCATGTCTGTATCATAAATGCTTACGAAAATTCATTTATTTTCACTGCTTGTATTTTAAAGCGATGTTATGTTACAATGTTTGTATCATTCATAATTTCAATGACCATTTTACTTTTCAATGTTTGTAACATTAATGTATGAGCATATTATTATGAACGCGGGAAAGAATGAACGGTGGAAAGCACAGGAGGATTCTCTAGCGGACCCTCATGTAACTTTGTCTGACAGGGGAGGAAGCAAGTCTTGTTATTGTTTATGTACCTGGACTGGCCAGCTAATTCATTCACAGCAGACAGGAATGTTTAAGAATGGACTGACCTATTTTAGGAACGAGACGCATGCATGGATATCAACATGCCGACGCTGGACACTGCTTAAATTGTTTCTGTTGTAATCTGCATGTTGCAGCAGAAGAGTAGTTACACATGTATTTTTGTTTTGTCTAACAGATTTATGCAGTGCAAAGTCTTGTCTCGTATTGCTGAAAAGAGGTTACCTTTGGCCAGTGGCCATATAGTCCTCGTCCACCAGTCACAATAATTCCCTTCAATCATTTCAATTATTTCAATTACTTCAATTACTGCAATTATTGCAACGATTCTCAACACCAGATATTACCCTTAACAACCATCACCCGTACCATACTCCACCCATTTTAACCCTCCATCCCACCTTTGGAAGCAAATTCGTTATCTGTGGATATCGCATCAACTGTGGATACGTTACACCTTTCTTGGATTTATAAAAATCGTGTTCAGATTCTGTGCCCTTTGTGGATACCTTATTCGAACAGTGAAGTCGTTACCCCAATCTTGGATTTATAAAATCGTGTTCAGATTCTGTGCCCCTTTGTGGATACCTTATTCGAACAGTGAAGTTAATTTCAAGCATTGGATTACGATATATTTTTCCAAGAGAACACCAGGATATAAGTTGTTTCCAACATTCACACCAAAGGAACAAAGGAACAAACATTCATTTACACACAAACAGTATTTCACATATTTTCCAGCAAAAGCCTATCAGGCCTGCCGGGAACTTTACTAACACAATTCATTCATAATCCTTGTTTTCACTATTGGTGTAATAATTTTTTTTCTTCTTTAAAATCATCAAATTGTTGTGAGTTTGTTTTCTCGTGATAATCTTTATTATTATTTGCTGTAAAATCCTTATTGATTTATTTACATTTCTAAATTGAATAAAATTGAGTTAACCTCGATAGGATTGTTCGTTCAGTTCAGACTACCAAATCCTCAATCTACCTTTACTCCTTTACCCTACTATTTGTGAGTGACACAGTGTGTGCAAAAGAGTAATATTGTCGCCAGAGAAAACAAGAAGAGCTGTGTGTGTGGTTTTCTTAGTGAAGAACTCACTGACTCAGCCTGTGTCTTCTGCCTATCTCTCTTGCGCATCACTATCACACTTCCGTGTGCACTATTGTCCATCACGCCTATACAGCTGTCAAGCTTTACCTACTATTAATTATATTTTCATGCGACAATTATTGGGAATCTCGTCCATGGGATTGAATTTCTTGATTCTTATTTCACAGTGACTACACGGAATCTTGTCTTTAAATTGTTCTGCAGAAACTGTAAGGAATCTTGAACTATTAGTCTATACTGTGGACTATAATTTTATAACGCCCTAGACAACGACACTTCTGGTAGTATCTGAACAGAACAATTATAATTTTAAAGTAACAGAACGTTGCTGTCACTAATTTAATTCAGGGTTATTTAATTACGTTAAATAGTTAACTAAGGTAATTAAGTGGTACATTTAACAGGCAGTAGAGTGTGTATGTGTGTGAGATATTGAAGGGAATTGTTTATACTTGAGTATTACTCAAGTGATGAGACCTTAAGGAGGTCCACTACTATGAAAACTGGATTTTACGTACAAAATATCGATTTTTTTACGTTTGAGCTTATTTTATTAAATAATCATCGAGGAATCGACTGAGCAAGGTTTTATAACATAAAAAATGCATTTGATGTATCAAAAAGCATATTGTCGGCACCACCCCCATGCTATGATTTTCAAATTTGTGCCGAAAATGCACGATTTCTCACTAAAACTATCAAACAGAGGAGTCTCGAATTTGGCATGCATGTAGTACACATCTATATCTTTAAAAAAACACATCTGCATTTTTGATATTTTGGTAATTTTCTTTTATAAATTTTTTAAAAATATTTAAAAAAATATTTTTTCACACAAATATAGTTTTTTTTTTTTAAATCAATAAAAATATAATTTAAAACTTATAAAAATAATCATGAGTAGTACACATCTATATCTTTAAAGTAACACATCTGCATTTTTGATATTTTGGTAATTTTCTTTTATAAATTAAAAAAAAAATATTTAAAAAAATATTTTTTCATACAAATATAGTTTTTTTTTTTTTAAATCATTAAAAATAGAATTTTAAACTTATTAAAATAGTCATGAGTAAAATTGTTTTAATTTTCAGTCACAACATGTGGGTGCAATTTGATAAAGTTTGGTCAATGGGAAACAAGATTTTTGTTCTTGAAAATTGGTGAAAACCCAATATAGCGGCTGTTTTTTTTTTTGGTTACCAGGGTAGAAGGAAAGAAGAAAAATTAGGCAAGACAAAGGCGAGAGGAGAAGCTGCAGGAAGCTGAAGGAGGGGCAGCATATAGTGCTGGACAATTTTAAACACATTCAGCCCCACAGAATGGAGTATATTTGACAAGACAAGTCACTCGATGACTAAAATGCATTTTTCTCAAAACTAACATTTTATTAACAAAAAAACGTTTTTTTTTACAAACTATCCAATAGATCAGTCTGAAATTTGGCATGCATATAGGACACATATATACCTTTAAATTGACAGGGGCTTTGTTTGATATTTTGGTAATTTGCTTTGATATATTATTTTTAATATATTTTTTTCATTGTTTTTCATACAAATATAGTGTATTTTAAAAAAAAACTCATTAAAAATAGAATTTTTATCTTATCAAAAAAAGCCCTAGACAAATTGTTTTAATTGTCAGTCACAACATGTGTATGCAATTTGATAAAGTTTGGTCAATGGTAAACATAAGATTTTTGCTCTTGAAAATTGGTGTAAAACCCAATATGGCGGTTGTTTTTTTTTTGGTAACCATGTAGAAGGAAAGAAGAAAAATTAGGCAAGATAAAGGCAAGAGGAGCAGCTGCAGAAAGCTGAAGGAGGTGCAGCATATAGTGCTGGACAATTTTAAACACATTCAGCCCCCCAGAATGGAGTATATTGGACAAGACAAGTCATTCGGTGACTAAAATGCATTTTTCTCAAAACTAACATTTTATTAACAAAAAATGTTATTTTTTACAAACTATCTAATAGATCAGGCTGAAATTTGGCATGCATGTAGGACACATATATACCTTTAAAATGACAGGGGCTATTTTTGATATTTTGGTAATTTGCTTTGATATGTTTTTTAAATATTTTTTTTTCATTGTTTTTCATACAAATATAGTGTATTTTTTTTTAAAAAATCATTAAAAATAAAATTTTTAACTTATCAAAAAAAGCCCCTGACAAATTGTTTTAATTGTCAGTCACAACATGTGTGTGCAATTTGGTAAAGTTTGGTCAATGGGAAACATAAGTTTTTAGCTCTCGAAAAGTGGTGAAAATCCAATATGGCGGATTTATTTTTTTGGTTACCATGGTAACCACATGTTTTTTAACAAAATAAACTGTAGAATTTGGTTCATGGACATACACTGTGTCTATTGAGCACATAAAAAGTTTGAAAATGTTATTAGAACAAAAGTTAGTTTTCACTGTAGGGAAACCCCTTAATTCAGCAGAAATAAGGAATTGTCAAAAATCCAATTATACTAAACTTCCATTAATGAGTTACATTACTTCATAGAATTAATAGTACTCCCTGGGGCTTAGTAAATTGATTATCAGTTAGTTGTATTGGTTTGTTGTATTACAATACTTCATAGAAATATTAGTAATACCCAGAAACTAGTGTAACATACTGAGAGAGTGTAACAACCTGCACAGAAATATAGAAAATGACTGATTTACTAAAACTAAGGATGGGTCTTTTAAAATACACTAAAGAGGTTGGAATGAATGAAGAAGAAGGTAATGCATTCATAGAGGCCGAAATAGAAAAACAAAGAGAAGAAAACGAAAGGATACGGGCTCATGAGTTCCGGCTCAAAGAACTAGAGGTTCAAAATCGTCCCGCTTCTCCCACTAACGCTTCATTACCTGACAACGCCTCTGCTGGTCTAGCACTCAACTCACCTGCAATGACTTTCCCAATGGAAAAATTTTGCGAGCGAAATGAACAAATTGATCTGTTCTTGGATAGATATGAGCGAACTGCTTCATCGTATGGCCTGCCCAAAAGCATGTGGAATCTTAAACTTTCTCAAGGATTAAGAGGGACGGCTTACGAAGTTTTTACAAAATTAACCCCAGCAGAACAGAATGATTATGACGCTCTCAAGCAAGCACTGTTACGGCGTTTTCAGCTTACAGCCGACAATTACCGAAAGCGTTTTCGCCGATCTCACAAAGAAGGAGGAGAAACATTTGGCCAATTTGCTGCTAGGATTGAATCATATCTCGAAAAGTGGCGCGATTTGGAAAAATTTCCTAAGACTTACGAAGGATTACATGAACTCTTCCTGGTAGAGCAAATCAAGGAAACAATGTCACCAGAGATGAGAAAGTTCCTAGTGGAGCACGGGGCAGACCGACTCGAACCAATCCTTACGTTAGCAGAAAGGTTTCAAAATGCTATAGCAGAGACTCAAACCTTCAAACGGAAACCTGCTGAACTTCAACCTAAACCAATCGCCCAGCCCACCCAAAATCAGCGATCACAGGTAAACGCTCCAACACAGGATACACGCAGAGACCGGTCAACTAACTCAAACACGAAAAATGCACAGGAAAACCCCCCTTACTTCATGAGGAGGGAGAGGAAATATTGTCATCATTGTAAGCAGACCTCGCACAATACAAAAGAATGTAGAAATCGGCCCAGCCCGCACTTGGCGGCGTGTTTACAAGGAGACGCACCAGAACAGCGTCAAGACAGAACAAAAGGTGATAAACCAGAACGGAATTCTGTAACGGATCAGATTATCGCAAACGGGAAATTTGTGCGCTGTATTTATGACACAGGATTACAGTTTGACTGCATAATCGCTTCACATTTGGTCACACCTGAGCAGATAACCTCGGAGACAGTAGATCTGTGTGGAGCCGTGAAAGGAGACACTCCTATGACATTGAAAATAGCAAACGTTTATATCGATTCAAAATTTGTTAAAGGATGGATTCGAGCTGCCATTATGGAGAATCCAATCTATGATGTAATTCTTGGATGTCGCTATGTGTTCTTGGGGGAACCAAGAAAACCTCTGATAGCTGCAGCAGTAACTACAAGAGGTCAGGCAAGGACAGAACAGGAACCAGGACCAGTGACAAACCGGCTACCACGGGAATTGAAGGATGCTCAACACAAGGATCCAACACTGGGACCATGTTTTAAGAAACTGCCACTTGCCAGTAACCCGCTGAAAAAAGGAAACTTTTATTCAAAATCGGGATTACTATACCGTAGGTCGGGCAACACTGGACAAGAACATAGCCAGTTGGTTGTTCCAACTACTTATAGGTCACAAATTTTAGAGATGGGACACGCTCTTCCTTTTAGCGGCCACATGGGACAAAATGCTACCATGCAAAGAATAGCAGCGCACTATTACTGGCCTGGGATGAACGGAGACATCATCCGATTTGTGAAATCCTGTGCGCAGTGCCAAAGGGTGGCACCAAGGCACTGGACACCCCCTGCTCCATTAGGAGAAATGCCTATTGTCGGTACGCCATTCGAAAGAGTAGCTGTAGATATAGTAGGCCCACTCTTAAGAACAAAGCGGAGAAATTGTTGTATTTTGACTCTAGTCGACACCTGTACTATGTGGTCAGAAGCAGTGGCGCTCCCTTCTTCTGATTCTGTGCATGTCGCAGAAGCGCTCGTGAGTATTTTCACAAGGCTCGGATTTCCACAGCAAATACTCACTGATAATGGATCGCAGTTTAGAGGACATCTGATGGAAGAAGTCTTTAAGATCTTTCGTACTCAGCATATTCACACCTCACCCTATAATCCTCAAGCAAACGGACAGGTAGAGAGATATAACGGGACCCTCATCACCATGCTGCGAAAATTAGCACAAGAAAGACCAGAAAACTGGGACTTATTCTTGCCGGCTGCCTTATTTGCATATAGGGAAGTGCCGCATGCCTCCACTGGTCTACCTCCTGCAACATTATTATTTGGACGGCCAATAAAGGGACCCCTGGAAGCATTGCTTAGGTCTTTAACCGACCAGAAAGCAGACGAATCTATTGTATCTGCATCAAAATATGTGCAAGAACTGAAGGAAAGGTTAAAGATAGGTTGGGAATTAGCCAACACTAACCTCCGACAAGCTCGTGCCAAGCATGCAAAACGGTACAATAAGACTGCGAAGGAAAGAGTACTACAACCTGGAGAGAAAGTACTGCTGTTACTCCCAACAGGGAATAACA
This sequence comes from Oreohelix idahoensis, assembly GCA_024509875.1. Classification (NCBI taxonomy): domain Eukaryota; kingdom Metazoa; phylum Mollusca; class Gastropoda; order Stylommatophora; family Oreohelicidae; genus Oreohelix; species Oreohelix idahoensis. The sequence continues at coordinate 7,722 of JAMPIV010001433.1, forward strand.
AACTTCAGATAGGATGGCAGGGACCATTTGAAGTACTCGAGAAAATCTCTCGAACAAACTACAAAATCTCCATACGAGGGAAGGAAAAGATTTATCATGTTAACTTACTTAAAAAATACATGGAACGCCTCGCTGCTCCTCAAGCACATCTCCTGACCTTAGCGGTTGCAATGGAAACGGATAATGACCCCCACGAATATGCTGAATACCCGCTAAAACAGGAAGAATCACACACGGATGTGAAGCTCTGTGAAACATTAACTGAATTGCAACAGCATGATGTCAAACAACTGTTAGCCGAATATTCAGAAGTGCTCACCGATAAACCGGGACTAACCAACCTCTTGGAGTTTGATATAAAAGTATTAGATCCTAAGCCTGTCAGGACTAAGATTTACCCTGTCCCATACGCTAAAGCCAACGCTTTACGAGAAGAGATTGACAAGCTACTGCAAGATAACATAATCTCTGAATCGACATCCCCTTACAGTTCAAGTGTAGTGCTTCTACAGAAACCCAACGGGGAAACTCGGTTATGCATCGATTATAGGTTACTCAACACTGTAACAGAGTTCCAACCAGAACCATTACCGAGCCCTAATGAACTCTTTACAAAGCTGAGCAGAGCAACCATTTTCTCTAAAATAGACCTTAGTAAAGGCTATTACCAAATTCCGGTAAAGGAAGAGATTAGACCATTGCTCGCCTTTAGTACCAGTGACGGACATTACACGTTCAATGTAATGCCTTTTGGATTACATAACGCACCTGGAGCTTTTACCCGGATGATGAGAAAACTGTTACACCCTTTACAAAGCAATACCATTCATAATTTTATGGAAGATATTCTCATCGCAACGGCTACATTTGAAGAACATGAAGAAGCGTTAGCCCTGCTGTTACCTTATACTTATTGAAGGCTATTGGGTAACGAGTATATTAATGTGCTGCACTGGTCTTGTAAGATATTTTGATATAATAGACAACAGTCTCAACAGTAACGTACGGAATGGCCAACTTGAATAATCCTGATCAACAGCTTGTTGTACGTTTTATCACATTTAATATGTCACAATACAACATAAGTGTACTTCACTTCTTTTGAGAGCATATGATGATATGACGTTACACCAGTAATACAAATGTGATCAGTAGCAGCCATAAGCAATAATGTCGTTGTGCCGGTTTAAAGTCAAAATGTCTATGTATCGTCTACAACGCCTTCATACTTTACAAATCCGTATTGATTCAAATCACTTACTGTCCATCTCCTTAAGCCACACATAATCAGGCACACATTCTTAATGAATTGAGTCAATTATCCTGACTCTGAAATATTTTATAAAAATAAACACTGGTCTGTCGCTCTCACATAAAAATCCATACACTTCGAAAAACACCAGCCAGACACAACTGTCCTAACGATCACCTTTCGTTCCCCCCGCAGAAGACCCTGTCCACGTCATACACTAAATACCTGTGTCACACACATACCACAACTCGCACGCTTTTACAATCGGAGCGTATTGGCGTTCTGCTCCATTGCGCACAGCGATGAATTACCAGCCTGTGAGCAAAGTGATAGGTAACACCTGCTCCTCAGGCGGCTCAAGGAAACTGGTTTAACAGCACGCCCAAGCAAGTGTCTGGATTCAGAGAACTTGAATTTTTAGGACATACGATCACTCATGGTTGCTTGTGGCCAGTAGAGAAAAACGTTGACAAAATCCGAAATGCAAAGCGACCCATAACAAAAAAGGACACCAGGTCGTTTTTGTCACTCTGTGGTTATTATCAACGGTTCATTGAGAACTTTAATAGTTTGACTGCACCGTTAACTGACCTCACAAAAAAGGTAAACCTGAAAAGGTAACATGGACGGCTCAATGTGAGAGCGCCTACACCACACTCAAAGAAAAGCTGACGACGAAGCTCATATTACGCCTCCCTGACCTCACAAAGACCTTTGTGCTAAGAGTAGATGCCAGTAATCTTGGAATAGGATCAACGTTGCTTCAAGCTGATGAAAACTACCCGGAAATGCTTTTTCCCGTGGCCTATGCTAGCCGAAAATTGAACGCTGCAGAACGCAACTATTCAACCATTGAAAAAGAATGCTTGGCTCTAGTGGCGGGAGTAAAAAGGCACCACGAATTTCTTTATGGAGTCTCATTTGTCGTGCAAACGGATCACGCACCCCTCACGTTTCTAGCAGCTTGCAAAAACCAAAATGCAAAAGTAATGCGATGGGCTATTTTGCTAAGTGTCTATTCCTTCAGGGTCGAGTACATCCCAGGTCCTGAAAATGTAGGAGCAGATTTTTTAAGCAGACATTCAGTAGAGGAACTCACTATTAGTGCAGAAAATCATCTTTTAACGCCAGCAGATAAGAAACAATCTGAGGGAACCTCGGAAGAAGGAACAGAGAAGGAATTAATTGACGACACTGGGAATGATGTACACTAGCCAAATTATCATCTCTCTCTGATTTAGTTGGACAACTAACTTAAGTTCGGGGTATCTGTCGCAGAGTGAAGATAATTTGCCTATTTGAAATTTTCTGTCCATCCTGTATATTGCTTTATTTTCTGTCTATCCTAAGTTTCTGGAAAAAAATGTTTCTCACGCACTTAACTCAGGTGAAGATACGGTCAACCAGCGTTCAGGTCTGTTAGGATTTTCCAGACTCGTCTGTCTAGAAATTTATGGCCTGTCTTCTTCCTCATTGTTAAAACTTCTGAGCTCGGAAACCACAGCACGTACAAGTGACATTCAATATGCAAACTAATTTGCAGCGATACTTTTGGCTATCGTGGGAACGTTTAAGATGTAGTGGGTAAATCGAAAATAATTGTTTCTTTAAGAAACTAGTTTTTAGACTTCACTGGTGAGAAGCATACTGGAAGAGTAAGACGCATTTCTTAGTCTTGTAAAGTAAAACTGTGCATAAGGGAGACTTGAGTTAAACACACATAGTGCCCTCTAGTTTAACTTACAGACTATCTATAAATTCCGGAGCGGGTATGTATTCGCTTTTCCAGTATATAGGAAATTAGCTCAAATATATAGATATGAAATATATTACTATCAGGGTGAAAGTCTAATGAAATATATTACTATCATGGTGAAAGTCTAATGAAATATATTACTATCATGGTGAAAGTCTAAGTGTATTATATAAACGGGTTTCCTTTTTCATGTCTGTATCATAAATGCTTACGAAAATTCATTTATTTTCACTGCTTGTATTTTAAAGCGATGTTATGTTGCAATGTTTGTATCATTCATAATTTCAATGACCATTTTACTGTTCAATGTTTGTAACATTAATGTATGAGCATATTATTATATACGCGAGAAAGAATGAACGGTGGAAAGCACAGGAGGATTCTCTAGCGGACCCTCATGTAACTTTGTCTGACAGGGGAGGAAGCAAGTCTTGTTATTGTTTATGTACCTGGACTGGCCAGCTAATTCATTCACAGCAGACAGGAATGTTTAAGAATGGACTGACCTATTTGCCACAGTAAGATCGGGAAGGAATTATTCACCATACATAGACATAAAAAGAGGTGTCAGACATGGTTGTGTGCTGTCCCCCTGCCTATTTAATTTATACACCGAAAAAATTTTCAAACAGATACAGGAAATACCAGGACTGAACATCAGTGGAAGATCAATAAACAACCTTAGATATGCAGATGATACCGTGTTGTTAGCTGAAAGCGAACAGGAGTTACAAGAACTAGTGAAGCAAGTGAACAGTATAAGTCATGAATATGGACTCGACATTAATATTGAGAAAACTAAAACTATGATAATTAGCAAAACAGACGATAAACCCACATTAAAGATAAGCGTAAATGGGAAAATCCTGGAACAAGTCAAGAGCTACGTATATCTTGGTCATATAATAACAGAAGATGGCAGATGTGAAACAGAAATCAAGAAGAGAATAGGAATGCCAAAGCTACATTCAACAACATGAAACATATACTGACATCCAAACAGTTATCTCATAAATTAAAACTGAGAATCATAAAGTGTTATATATATTCTGCATTTCTGTATGGTGCAGAAACATGGACGATGAATAAGCATTTGGAAGAAAGAATTGAGCTTTCTTGAAATGTTATCATAAGAATGATTGGGCGCTATATTCATGGTGGCCTGATGAAAACAAATAAGGAGGTCCTAGAAAATCTAGGTATGAAAAGAGAACTAATGAGGGAGGTCAAAGTTCGGCAGCTAAAATACTTTGGCAACATAAAAAGGCATAACACCTTGCAGAAGACCATAACAGAAGGGAGAGTTGAAGGCAAACGTGCAAGGGGAAGACAGCGCTATAAGTGGGAAGATAACATCAAGAGATGGACGGGAAAGAGCCTATCAGAGTGTACCACCAAGACAAGAGACAGAAGACGTTGGAGATCCATTACAGCCAACCTCCGTTGTGGAGATGGCAACTGATGATGATGATGACCTATTTTAGGAACGAGACGCATGCATGGATATCAACATGCCGACGCTGGACACTGCTTAAATTGTTTCTGTTGTAATCTGCATGTTGCAGCAGATCTCAAGTAGTTACACATGTATTTTTGTTTTGTCTAACAGATTTATGCAGTGCAAAGTCTTGTCTCGTATTGCTGAAAAGAGGTTACCTTTGGCCAGTGGCCATATAGTCCTCGTCCACCAGTCACAATAATTCCCTTCAATCATTTCAATTATTTCAATCATTTCAATTACTGCAATTATTGCAACGATTCTCAACACCAGATATTACCCTTAACAACCATCACCCGTACCATACTCCACCCATTTTAACCCTCCATCCCACCTTTGGAAGCAAATTCGTTATCTGTGGATATCGCATCAACTGTGGATACGTTACACCTTTCTTGGATTTATAAAATCGTGTTCAGATTCTGTGCCTTTGTGGATACCTTATTCGAACAGTGAAGTCGTTACCCCAATCTTGGATTTATAAAATCGTGTTCAGATTCTGTGCCCCTTTGTGGATACATTATTCGAACAGTGAAGTTAATTTCAAGCATTGGATTACGATATATTTTTCCAAGAGAACACCAGGATATAAGTTGTTTCCAACATTCACACCAAAGGAACAAAGGAACAAACATTCATTTACACACAAACAGTATTTCACATATTTTCCAGCAAAAGCCTATCAGGCCTGCCGGGAACTTTACTAACACAATTCATTCATAATCCTTGTTTTCACTATTGGTGTAATAATTTTTTTCTTCTTTAAAATCATCAAATTGTTGTGAGTTTGTTTTCTCGTGATAATCTTTATTATTATTTGCTGTAAAAATCCTTATTGATTTATTTACATTTCTAAATTGAATAAAATTGAGTTAACCTCGATAGGATTGTTCGTTCAGTTCAGACTACCAAATCCTCAATCTAACTTTACTCCTTTACCCTACTATTTGTGAGTGACACAGTGTGTGCAAAAGAGTAATATTGTCGCCAGAGAAAACAAGAAGAGCTGTGTGTGTGGTTTTCTTAGTGAAGAACTCACTGACTCAGCCTGTGCCTTCTGCCTATCTCTCTTGCGCATCACTATCACACTTCCGTGTGCACTATTGTCCATCACGCCTATACAGCTGTCAAGCTTTACCTACTATTAATTATATTTTCATGTGACACATGCTCTTTTGTGTGATCTCTCACACCTTCAGCCCTCCTGCAGTATCCTCTCTTTTTCTTCAGTTTTCTCACTCGTCGCTTTTATTTGGCATAAATCATGCCTTTTCATTTGTATTTTCACTATTCTGCTCTATGCTGGACATAGCATGGTGAAGTCTCTAACACGCCACTCCCCTATGGCAGTATTTGCTACGGGAGTAATTCTTATCTTATTGTGTCGCATTCACGCTTCACGAAGATGTGTTAAGTTTCGCCAGGTTATTAGACGGTCAGCGACAGTATTTTATCACAATATCGGTCTGACCATCTTTTCAAACGACGAGGCGTGTTTATCCAAGGAGTGTTGAATAGAACCAGATTTGTTTGTCTAGCGAAACACATGATAACCCGTGCACGAGGCGGAACTTATGACATAAGCGCTTCCGGATCATCCTTGCTACACCAACATTACCGTCTGTCTGACACCTGTGGGCAGACAAGAGTGATATAATCGCTTCCGGTCACTGGGTTAAAGGTAAGCAAGGATGTATTACATTTTAGACAATATGAGTCTACAAATGTGTTTGTGAGAGTGTATGCAAGACATCGTATTACCATATAAGGAAGATGTGATCTTTTGCAAAAATTTTCCGTGTAGGAAATATTTTGAAAGTGCCACACCCGACCTGTTTGAAATGGTTGGATCTTTCTGATTAGATTCATAACAAACTTGGATGGGAATATAAGCTGACTTTTTCCCAGTTTTATTTCTCTGTGAATTTAAAGCTCGCCAAGACAACATCAGACCTTCGCCAGAGTGAAGTACTAGATTCAGAATTCCAAATTGTTATCCGGACCTTTTATTGGAGAACCAGATAAGACTTATAAAGCACAGGAAATCTCTTTCAAATTTTAATAAGGAACACCGGGACTAGGAAACTGAAGAAACACGGAGTCAGAAAGGGAATCTATTGTAGAATTACAGCATCCCAGATGCGTGAAAGAGAACGATTCGTCTCTTTTATTCATCTGAGCAAACAAGTCTGTAGCCACGATTGGCGTAAGTTGTGAATTATATTTCATATTTTATTACTAACATGTAAACTAAAACACACACATATATATATATATATATATATATATATATATATATATATATATATATATATATATATATATATATATATAAATATATATACATATATATATATATATATTACCATGTGAACTTTAATGTGTGAAACTCGCTATTGGATGTCAAAGTCATTTGGGGCTGGTAGCCTCAGTATCTAGAATGATGATTCATGAACCACCACTGCAAGGGCTGGTGATTGCTTTATTGATAGTTTCATAAAGAGAACTAAAAGCATAAAGTAGTTCCAGGTTCCCCATGGAGCAGGGAGGGAAAGATGAAAGAAATGATGTACATTCTAAGAATAAGACTTACATTTTCAAAGCAGTGTAAATGTCCCTATAAACATATTCACTTCAAAATTAATGTAAGTTTTCAAGCTTTAAAGCAGTTTAAATGTCTATGTGAAAACATTCATTTTAATTAATAGAAGTTTCAAACTTTTCCACAAGTGTAAATGTAAATGAAACATAAATAAAATTATATTGTGAACACTTTTCAAACAGTGGAGATGTAAATATAAACCATGTTATACCTGTACGTTTATCCTTTTTCATTTAAATGTAATGTAAAGCTCAAGCTATTCAGTTTAAATGTAAAGGAAGTTTTATCCCGAGGGATTAAATTGAATTATCATCAAGGGTAAATTCTGAAATGGGATGGTAGAATAGAAGAGGGGGGAGGGGGGACATAAATGTGTCGGAAAAACGCCATACTCAGAAGAGCATTTCGTTTCTATTTCTATTACCAGTTATTGGTGGTACCAGCAAAAAGTACTATCTCTGGGACAAAAAGAAGGTGAAGTGGACCAACGTTTTGCAAGACGCCATCATAAGAGGGTCTTATAGACAGATGCAGAACCAACTTGGCCGTTACTCCTTGAATGTTTTGGGAACGTGCGGCGCCTGAACTTCGACCAGAGACGAGCGAGAGCAGAGTGAAAGGAACTGACCCAGCAGGAGAAGAAACTACCATTGACAGCTAAGTGCAAATATCCGCTGCCAAAAGTGACCTCCTGTATTCAGTTAAATCCCAATCAAGTGATGAAACTTTTTCCATAACTATTCAATTGATTTTGCAACTGTTAAAACTTAAAGTGATTATTACATTATGTTATTTGTAATGTTACAAAATTTAACTTCGATTATTCCTTTTAAATGTACTACATGTTTGTCTCAGTCAAAGTTACTAAACACACACTCTAACAAGAGCTATATATATATATATATATATATATATATATATATATATATATATATATATATATATATATATATATATATATATAATATATATAATTGTCACGGATTTGACTGTTAATTTTATTTTACCAACACGTCCCATTTTTCTTACTCTCTTAATGTTTATGGTTTCCTCGATTTTTCCTACGTGGCCCCTTATTCCCCTCTCAGACCCCACCCCGCGGTCTTACTTCGTTCTGGCCTTCATTATAAATTTCCCACTTGGCCAGTAGTGGCAGATTGTAACAGCGATTGATCTCGAGCGAGAAATAGTTTCTTTGAAGAAGCGGACCACTAGCGGAAGCAAAGGTGAGACAACCCTTTTTTTTATCTGAGTACCCACTTTTATCTCCGATTCAAGGGGAGACAAAACTCACGTTCGTTCTTTGTGGTTGTGGCCCTTGAACGCCGCAGTGAGTGCGAGAATAATATTACGTCTTAGCTGGGAAACTGTCTCGCCGAGGTTGTCTTTGATGTAAACTCTAGAATCACTTTTGTCTTACTATTGATTATGTTATACGTCGAATATCGGTTGTAACACGTGATGCCAGATGGCCGAATTAGCGTCTCTGGTAGACTATAAATCTAATAGGTTTACTCAGTCAAGCACACTTGTAAAATTTTTCCTGCCCGTATGTAGCGAAATTTGGTTCCTCTTGCTTTGTTGTTAAAAAAAAAAAAATGTGTAGCGCGACTCCCACACACACACCAGCGCAAGGTCAGCGCGGCGGTCTTTCTTTGAAGTTTGTAGTAGACGGGAAATGTGACTTACGGTTGAAGCCATACAGTATTACTGAAGAATGAGAAAATAGCTAATAGGAATGAATGGCGGACTTTCAAAGTTTGCATTTACTGGAAATTAAATTATTAATTACCGGAGAACGCCCGGTTGGAATAAAATTAAATAAAAATAATTCAACAAAGGAGATAGACTAGGAATTATATCCAAAAGGATATTGTTCAAATATAAATAGTTTTAAAGATAATTAATATTTTTCACCTTTATCACATCGGCTAAAAGTTAGCTAATAATCTTTAAAAATTTATTACACTAACAAGCCTCAACGGATTTGTATAAAACTTATATGGAATGAAAGCCTCATATGGGGAAAAGGGAATGATACATAGGAAGGACGGAAGAATATAAGTGTGCAGTGAACAGAAGAGAAAAACAAGTACAGGAAAAACACAGATTGCTTCAAATCGCCTCAAATCAGGAGATGAAACTAAAATCTTTTGGGGAATTTGGGAGCTGCTTTCTCGTACGCGCGAGAGACTGAAATATAAGGACAGAGCGGCGCATTGGAAATCACACACTAAATCCAGAAGCCAGAGTGAGAAACTGGAAGACAGCATCTGCTAGAAAAGTTCTATTTTCACGCTGCATGCAGGGCAGATTAAATTAAGCCAATACAGTCTCACCGTGAGCTTATTAATCCTAAGAGGGTATGTAAGTTTATTCAAGATATATGTATGAATAATATCATTTTATTTCAGATTTTATTTCTGATTGATTGTAGCAGATATAAAAAAAAGGGAATGACGCTAACCAGAGATAACCTTCACCGGCATTGTCAGGAAGCATAACCATTAATTGGTTAGCCAAATATATCATGGCTAGTTCTTGCCTGGAAGCTTACGACATACCAGCAAGTACATAAGTGACTTGACATCCATAAGTGGAAGGCAAAGGTTATATCGTACCCATGTATCATAACATATGATTTATTCATGTATTTTGTTAATTCTGCACAGTATACATTATCTTATCATGCTATCTCTGTAACATACTACCATGATTCATTCATTTATATACAAACACTGAAGACATGGTCGCATCATGAAGCAGCAGTGGGTGGTGAGATTGTTGGAACAATGGCCACCTATTACCTCTTGTTCCAGGTTTTTATGATCAATGTTTATGATCATTCCTGATCGAGAAACTAAAGACTTGAAGAAGTTGATCCAGCTCACTGAAGCCTAGAGGTCAACCAAACTTCAACACCTTAGTCCCCCGTAGTTATAGGGCGGGCTGAAGGAAAGTCTTCCGTACTCCAGTGTGTCGGAGGAACCTCGAGCAGACGTGGCTAAAGATGAGTTTTATATGTATCCATCCAACAAATCCTGTGAGCAGTTTCTAAAACGACGGTCTAATGATGACACTAGATGGCAAGAGATAATGTGACAATCCTTTTGTTGTAAATTCAGTGGAAGATAAATCCAAGACTTTTTCTATTAGTTATTTTAATTTGTAACTGTAAATAATCATACATTTTACCATCTTCCAACACCCATTTATCCTTACAAGAATATATAGATGTACATAATAAATTGGATAATTGTACTCATCTGACTTGTTAAATTTTTAACTGTTAAAATTTTGAGTTACCTTTTCAAATTTAATTATATTATCACATAGGGTTACGATAGCGAAAGTAGCATCTTATACTTCTGAAGCCTAAATCTATTGTCCAGCTCAGAGTATTCACAGCTGTAACTCACTTGTGATACCAGTGTACTTCTCGGGCGCTGGAACTTCATACTTTCTGGAGAGAGATTCTACTTCTGCTCTACTTCATACTAGGAAAAACCTTTCGCTACATTGGGGGCTCGTCCGGGATTTTTTTTTTATCCTGAGCCACTATCTATGTATTCTTCTTTCTTGAGCCACAAATAGTTTGTAAAAATAAATTTTTTTGAGAAAATTCTAAAACTTAGAATTTTTTTTCGTAATAGTAGTACCATTGAGTACGAAGTAAATAGGAAACGCTCACAAGGTTTTAAGGATTTGTCTTGTTCAAAGTAATTAATTGATTTTAATTAAGTTAGTTGGTTAGTGAAGATAAAATTATATACCCTCTGGTAAGTAAGCATCATGGCTGAATTGGTGAAGTTTAGAGCTGCGATTATGCAGGAAGGAAAAGACTTGGGTATGACAGGAGATGCTCTAATTCGACATATCACAACTGAAGTGGATAAATATTTAGATAGAGAGACTAAAAGAATGGAAGCTGAAGCTGAAAGAGAAGCCAAAAGATTTGAAGTTGAGGCTGAAGCTAGGAAACTACAAGCAGAGAGAGAAGCCAAAAGAATGGAAGCAGAGAGAGAGAAGAAAAGAGACTAATGTCTGAAGCTGAAGAAAGAAGGTTACAAAGAGCTCATGAGTTAAGTTTAAAGGAACATGAACTCCAGGGAGCAGCTAGCAATCATGGTGCTAGCTCACCTCACTCTGAGAGTAGCTCCAACCAGAGCACGGCAAATGGAGCCATGGGTTTCCTCCTGGATCCATTTATTGAGAAGGAGGACGCCATTGAGTCATACCTGGATAGATATGAGAGACTGGCCACTACCTATGGATTGGAAAAGGAAAAATGGAGCCTTAAGCTATCTCAGGGGTTGAGGGGAGTTTCATACGATGTTTATTTAAAACTCTCAAAAGAAGACCAGGAAGATTATGAAATCTTAAAACAAGCTTTACTGGTCAGGTACGAAAAGAATTCTGAATCTTATAGAAAGAGATTCCGAACTGCTAAGCTACTTCCAGGAGAAAACTATCACCAGTTTTCTGCCAGATTAGAAACTTATCTGACAAAATGGATTAGCTTAGGAAAATGTCAAGATATAAAAGAAATGGTCATGATGGAACAACTGAGAGAATCCATGCCTCAAGAAATGAGAACATTTCTTATGGAGCAAGGAGCAGAGAGATTAGAAGATATTTTAACCATGGCTGAAAGATATCAAGCAGCTCAGTCAGAAGTGTCCGGAAATAAGAAGAAGCAGGGTTAGAACTTCAAACCTTCACAAAACTTTACCAACTACGAACACAGGGACAATTCCAACAAGAACAAACACAGAACTGATTATAAAGACAAAAACCCTCTAGGATCAGAAAAGAAACCTCCAAGAAAGGAAGGAAAGTGGTGTAAATCTTGCCAAATGAGTAACCACAATACTGCGGAATGCAGACGGAAAAACCCTCCTCATCACGCTGCATGCCTTAAAACAGAGAACAAGGGAAGGAAGGACCTGGCAGATAGTCAGAAGGACCTCCATCATCCCCCTGTCTGTGAGGAAGTGACCTTGAATGGCACCCAAGTACTGTGCTTATATGATACAGGCTTGGACTTTGACTCAGTAGTGTGCTCTTCTCTGGTGAGTCCGGAACAGATAACCACAGAAACAGTGGAAATCAGAGGACCAGACAAGGGAGCAGGAACCATGACACTGACCATAGCCCGAATCAACATAAGATCTCGCTATGTGGAAGGAGAGATCAAAGCAGCAGTGATGGACAACCCTATCTACCCATTAATACTGGGATGTAGATATGTCTTTCTAGGAGAACCTATAAGACCCATAGTGATGGCAACAGTCCAGACCAGGGCAAGCTCTAAGAAAGAGGAGGACACTATCATCAATACTCATCCAGAAGAGATGAGAAAGGCTCAAACTGCTGACAGTACATTGAAGCCTTGCTTTGGCAAATTACCTAAAAGCCATAACCCTCCAGAGAAAGGAGACTTATATATGAAAAAATGGCCTATTATATAGAAAAGCTGGAACAGGACCTAAAGGACATGGACAGCTTGTAGTGCCAAAATCATACAGGGAGCAGGTTATGAAGCTAGGACATGCTATACCCTTCAGTGGACATATGGGAATAGGGGCCACTGGACAACGGATAGCCTGTCACTACTTTTGGCCAGGGATCACAGAGGACATAAAGAGGTATGTGAGATCCTGTCCAGAATGCCAAAGAGTAGCTCCTAAACATAGGACTGCACCAGCAACACTGGGAGAAATGCCCATCATGTGAACGCCCTTCGAACGTGTTGCCGTGGATATTGTTGGACCCCTCAGTAGGACCAAGAAGAGAAATGCATATATTTTAACATTGGTCGATACTTGCTCTATGTGGGGAGAGGCAGTAGCAATGTCATCGATAGATTCGAAACATGTGGCAGAGGCACTGTTAACAATATTCACCCGATTAGGTTTCCCACATCAAATATTGACTGACAATGGTTCTCAGTTTAGGGGAAAGCTAACACAAGAAGTATTCAGGTTATTTCAAGATAGACATTATCACTGTAGCCCGTACCACGCCCAAGGGAATGGTCAAGTAGAGCGGTTCAATGGCACGCTCATTTCGATCCTTAGAAAGTTGGCTAGTGAGAAACCTGAAACTTGGGACACATACTTACCCTCAGCACTATTTGCCTATAGGGAAGTCCCAGATTTTTTTTTTTTTTTTTTTTTTTTTTTTTTTTTTTTTACGCCCGCTAATACTCGAGGCGAAATCTCAGGTTATTATTTATGTCTAACCTGACATTGATTTTTACGTGAGTATCCCTTTATTTCTTGTACAGAGACAAGTGTCCCTCGCCATTCAGGCAAATACTCTCCGATTTCGGAGGTACCCATTGCAGCTGGGTCGGCTCAGGAGCCGCCAGTCACTGGTCGACGACACTCCTTCAAATGTCCTCGCCAGGTCTCGAGTTAATCCAGTCCAAATCCCGGTCGACGAAAAATCCTCAAATGCCGTCGCCCGGGTTTGATCCTGTATCACCCGGTCGCCAGAGCGGTGTTGTAACCACTACGCTAGCGCGGCTCCCAGGAAGTCCCACATAACTCCACAGGATTGGCTCCAGCTACGTTGTTGTTTGGACGACCTATCAAAGGTCCACTGGAAGCATTGTTGCGGACATGGACTGATGAAAAAGCAGAAGAAACCGTGACTTCTTCATACCAATACGTCAACGAGTTGACATCTCGATTGAAAACAAGTTGGAAACTGGCAAATGATAACTTGAGACAGGCCAGGAGGAAGCAGGCTGCTTACTACAATAAAACAGCAAAAGATAGGGAACTTGAGGTGGGAGAAAAAGTTCTGTTACTGTTGCCCAGCAGCAATAATAAATTGCAAATTGGATGGCAGGGTCCCTACGTCATATTGGAAAAACTTTCCCGGACCAACTATAAGATTGACAAGAAAGGAAAGGAGAAGGTGTATCATGTCAACCTTCTTAAAAAGTATTATGACAGGGAAGCATCAGAAGTTGCACATATCATGACCATGACCATTGCAACAGAAATGCAGGATGAACCAATTTCCTCCATGGAATACCCCCTAACAACTACGGAAAGCTATGCTCAGGTTAATGTGAGTGAACATTTAACTCTTGAGCAGAGGATAAAAGGTTCAGGAGGTGTTAGAAATCCATACTGAGGTACTCACAGATAAGCCGGGGTGTACTAATCTGTTAGAATATGACATGACGATTACTGACCCTACACCAGTTTGTATGCGGACATACCCTATACCTTATGCTAAAGGACAGGCACTCAAGGATGAGATTGACTATCTCTTAAGAGAGAAAATTATTTCAAAGTCTGAATCTCCCTACAGCTCAAGTGTGGTGCTATTAAGGAAACCTAGTGGTGAACACAGGTTATGCATTGATTATAGGAAACTAAATGCTATCACTGAATCTCAGGTAGACCCATTACCTGACACCAATCAGTTGTTTGCTACATTGAGTAAGGCTCGGTATTTTTCAAAGGTGGATCTAAGCAAGGGATACTACCAAATACCAGTAAAACCAGAAGTGAGGAAACTGTTAGCCTTTAGTACACCGGATGGACATTACGAGTTCAATGTACTCCCATTTGGTTTAAAGAATGCTCCAAGTATCTTCACCAGAATGATGAGGAAATTGTTGGAACCATTACAAAATCCTCATATCACCAACTTCATGGATGATATTCTGATTGCTACCACTACATTCGAGGAACACGTAGTAGCAGTATCCATGTTGTTACATAGACTAAGAGAAACGGGATTGACAGCACGTCCAACTAAGTGTCATATTGGATGTGAGACATTGGAATTTTTAGGTCACACTATCTCTACAGGGCAAATGTCTCCGGACCCAAAGAATGTAGAGAAAATGAGAAAAGCACCAAGACCACAAACTAAGAAGGATGTAAGATCCTTTGTGTCACTGTGCGGGTTTTATCAGAAATATATACCCCATTTCAACTCATTATGCGCGCCATTAACCGACTTAACCAAAAAAGGTCAGCCGGATAAAAATACAATGGACTGCGGAGTGTGAACAGGCTTATACAGAGTTGAAAAATAAGCTGACAAATAAACCTATCCTTGCCCTTCCCGATCTCACACAAGAATTCGTACTAAGAACGGATGCTAGCAATGTAGGCATCGGAGCAACATTACTACAGCGGGCAGACACACCGCCACATATGCTATTACCAGTAGCTTTTGCCAGTAGAAAGTTAAATACAGCTGAACGAAATTATTCTACCGTTGAACGTGAATGCCTCGCTTTGGTCTGGTCGATCAACAAATTCGCCCCTTTTCTTTACGGGAAACACTTCATTGTGGAAAGTGATCACCAGCCTTTGATGTTTTTAGCAGTGTCTAAAAAAATTAAATTCACGACTTTTAAGGTGGAGTTTACTGTTATCTCCATATTCGTTCAATGTGAGATACATTCCAGGACGGGACAATCTTGGACCCGATTTTTTAAGTCGTCATCCTATCAAAGGAGATATAGAAAAACAGAAAAAGTAAGGAGAAACTGCAGCATGAGTTACCAAAAAGTTAACTGTGCATGCACTGTTTTAAAGAAGAGGGCTCTGTAGCGAAATTTGGTTCCTCTTGCTTTGTTTGTAAAAAAAAAAAATGTGTAGAGCGCCTCCACTGCGCACCCACCAGCGCAAGGTCAGCGCGGCGGTCTTTCTTTGAAGTTTGTAGTAGACGGGAAATGTGACTTACGGTTGAAGCCATACAGTATTACTGAAGAATGAGAAAATAGCTAATAGGAATGAATGGCGGACTTTCAAAGTTTGCATTTACTGGAAATTAAATTATTAATTACCGGAGAACGCCCGGTTGGAATAATATTAAATAAAAATAATTCAACAAAGGAGATAGACTAGGAATTATATCCAAAAGGATATTGTTCAAATATAAATAGTTTTAAAGATAATTAATATTTTTCACCTTCATCACATCGGCTAAAAGTTAGCTAATAATCTTTAAAAATTTATTACACTAACAAGCCTCAACGGATTTGTATAAAACTTATATGGAATGAAAGCCTCATATGGGGAAAAGGGAATGATACATAGGAAGGACGGAAGAATATAAGTGTGTAGTGAACAGAAGAGAAAAACTACTTACTTACTTACTTAGTCGTTCCCCTTCTACCGTGAGGTGTAGAGGTTTGGAAGAGAGAGCGCCAGACTATTCTATCGGCTGTCTTCCTCCTGGCCTGGTTCCATTCTAGTCCTCGGTCCTTCAAAGATTGTCTAATGTTGTCCTCCCAGCGGACTCTGGGTCGTCCTCGGGGTCTGGATCCTTGGCTCTTTGTTTCCCATGCTTGTCGTGGTAGCCGATCTTCTCCCATTCTGCAGACATGGCCAAACCATCTTAGTTGGGAAGAGAAAAACAAGTACAGGAAAAACACAGATTGCTTCAAATCGCCTCAAATCAGGAGATGAAACTAAAATCTTTTGGGGAATTTGGGAGCTGCTTTCTCGTACGCGCGAGAGACTGAAATATAAGGACAGAGCGGCGCATTGGAAATCACACACTAAATCCAGAAGCCAGAGTGAGAAACTGGAAGACAGCATCTGCTAGAAAAGTTCTATTTTCACGCTGCATGCAGGGCAGATTAAATTAAGCCAATACAGTCTCACCGTGAGCTTATTAATCCTAAGAGGGTATGTAAGTTTATTCAAGATATATGTATGAATAATATCATTTTATTTCAGATTTTATTTCTGATTGATTGTAGCAGATATTAAAAAAAAAGGGAATGACGCTAACCGGAGATAACCTTCACCGGCATTGTCAGGAAGCATAACCATTAATTGGTTAGCCAAATATATCATGGCTAGTTCTTGCCTGGAAGCTTACGACATACCAGCAAGTACATAAGTGACTTGACATCCATAAGTGGAAGGCAAAGGTTATATCGTACCCATGTATCATAACATATGATTTATTCATGTATTTTGTTAATTCTGCACAGTATACATTATCTTATCATGCTATCTCTGTAACATACTACCATGATTCATTCATTTATATACAAACACTGAAGACATGGTCGCATCATGAACAGCAGTGGGTGGTGAGATTGTTGGAACAATGGCCACCTATTACCTCTTGTTCCAGGTTTTTATGATCAATGTTTATGATCATTCCTGATCGAGAAACTAAAGACTTGAAGAAGTTGATCCAGCTCACTGAAGCCTAGAGGTCAACCAAACTTCAACACCTTAGTCCCCCGTAGTTATAGGGCGGGCTGAAGGAAAGTCTTCCGTACTCCAGTGTGTCGGAGGAACCTCGAGCAGACGTGGCTAAAGATGAGTTTATATGTATCCATCCAACAAATCCTGTGAGCAGTTTCTAAAACGACGGTCTAATGATGACACTAGATGGCAAGAGATAATGTGACAATCCTTTTGTTGTAAATTCAGTGGAAGATAAATCCAAGACTTTTTCTATTAGTTATTTTAATTTGTAACTGTAAATAATCATACATTTTACCATCTTCCAACACCCATTTATCCTTACAAGAATATATAGATGTACATAATAAATTGGATAATTGTACTCATCTGACTTGTTAAATTTTTAACTGTTAAAATTTTGAGTTACCTTTTCAAATTTAATTATATTATCACATAGGGTTACGATAGCGAAAGTAGCATCTTATACTTCTGAAGCCTAAATCTATTGTCCAGCTCAGAGTATTCACAGCTGTAACTCACTTGTGATACCAGTGTACTTCTCGGGCGCTGGAACTTCATACTTTCTGGATTTAGATTCTACTTCTGCTCTACCACTATCATCATAATAGGAAAACCTTTCGCTACAAACTGAATTGTGTTGCCTATTTCTCGTCATCTCGGGGTAAGTAGATATCATTTTAATATATATATATATATATATATATATATATATATATATATATATATATATATATATATATATATTATATATATATATATATATATATATATATATATATATATATATATATACGAGGCGTGTTCACATGAAACCCGACCGTGCTGCGCCAAGTGGACATTCGTAGGAGGAGCATGATGATGTCACATCTGACGTAATAAGCATATACGAATGTACAAGTGTGTAAGTGTTCATTCTCCTAATATTCATTGGTTGTGCTGCAGACCGTTAAAATAATGGCCGGTGTGATAAGGAATCCGTCCAAAAAAGTCAAGTCACAGATTTCCGCCGGTAAGGTTACGCTGACCGCATTTTTTGACCATGAAGGGCTTCTATTGGTAGACTTTAAAGAGCCTGGCGTGAACATCAATGCCATCCGCTACAAAGACACCCTAGACAACCTGCATACAGCCATCAAGAATAAACGACCTGGCATGCTTTCGCGTGGTGTGATTCTGTTGCACGACAATGCTCGTCCACATATTGCGAACATTGTGCAGGAAGCGTTAGCAAGGAAAAGGTGGGAAGTTCTGCATCACCCAGCCTACAGACCCGATCTGTCACCATGTGACTTTCATTTGTTCGGACCCTTAAAAAAATCTCTAAAGGGACAACGATTCGACTCCTATGCAGACGTCAGAGACTCGGTGACCAAATGGTTCAATATGCAACCAAAGTCATTTTTCTCGGACGGCATCCGCCGTCTACCCAAACAGTGGGATGCGTGTCTGAATGCCTATGGTTACTATTTCTAAAGGACCCCAGTGAGTACTTGCTTCCTAACAATTGCTGTATTTAATTCTACTAATCCTGCTGATGTACCTTACGTATTTGTTATAAAGCCACTGGGACGGGTTTCATTTGAACACACCTCGTATATTCATTTTAGCTTTTATATATACCGGATAGGAGTGTGACTTGAATTATTTTAGGTGATTTCTCCCGGTAATTAATTCAGTGATACTGTAGCACCGTCTACCGCCTTAGTTAATTAAGGCGATTAAGCAGTCAGGTGTCAGTGTTATTGTTTACAATGGGTTAATGGTAAACTTACGATAACAGATACTTACTAGGCGTAGAAACAAAGTATTCCGTTCAGTGCTTACCGTGGGTTAAGAGTAGGCTAAAATAACCATCATTACTGTAAGGAAATGTCAGCGGCGTAGGTTATTCACTTAAAACGGAATAGTGGCGTGAGGGCGATATAACACTCGAATTATAAGAGATAGTCACTTATTACTTTCTGATAGAAATATCTAGTGGTTGTGTGGAATCATTATATGCCTACGTGTGTAGTTAGACACCAGTTTGTAACTTTCACGGCAGTCCAGAAAGCAGCCTTATGTTTCAGTCACAACTGTAAAATAT
Source organism: Oreohelix idahoensis (assembly GCA_024509875.1). Classification (NCBI taxonomy): domain Eukaryota; kingdom Metazoa; phylum Mollusca; class Gastropoda; order Stylommatophora; family Oreohelicidae; genus Oreohelix; species Oreohelix idahoensis. The sequence continues at coordinate 27,124 of JAMPIV010001433.1, forward strand.
AGCAATAACATTGAATTTTCCATGTATTTAATTTTGGGAGGTTATTACTTTTTTCCATTTTTGTATATCGACCCCAAGGGGCGTCTACCATTTATTATGTAATGTCAAATGCTGTATTTTTTTAATGTAAATTCACTTAATGTGGTAATATGAATAGCATATCCACTCAGCTGGAACTACAGGGTTTGATATCCCTTATGTTGAGTTGGAAGAGGGCGGAGTAGATTTTGCTGTCAGAACATTTACTGACTGGTACATGTGTGTACAAAATATATTAGCCTATGCAGGCGCATGCTGATAATTGATAGAGTGGAAGTAACAGGAGGGCGACCCAAACGGATAAAGACAGCCGAGACTATCATAGCAATGACAACCATAATTATAGATCCCATAGTGGAGCATAACTGTTTATTATAACGTTATTGTAATTTTATTGTTTGCTTGATGTAAAAGTCGTTTCTTTTGGATCTCAGTTTCAGGATACCCCAATGCTATCGCAGGATTCCAGTCAGGCGAAGAACGTCACATTCTCTTCGATCTCCCGGTTTTTCTGAAAGCAATTAGCATCACGAGTTGTCACCCTACCTAAAATACAACCCTTTGTCAACGCCCATCCCACTAATGGGAAATGAGCTCACGCAGTGTTTAAAGAGCCAAAGAAAATCTGAAATTGAATTTGGCAGTAGTGGTTTCCTACTCGCCTCTTGATTATCAGTCAGAGCATTGTGGCTCCCAGCATATCTATCAGTGCAGCGTCTTCAGCCGATTTGAAAACACCAGACTGTGTGCTTAAATGGAGCACTCAGTCACAATTAAAGTCAAGCCAGCCTAACCGGATTTAACATCAAGTACGCAGGCCTAAATTCCTCACGCGCTGGATGATAGCGCCGTGGACCGTTTGTCCTAAATTGACCTCGTCTTGTGTGTGTTTCTGGTCATTCAAAACCCCGCACGTATTACCAGTCAGCCGAATATAGACAGAGTCATCTACAGCCTATCTCGTCATTAGGGTGTTACCAACGACAGCGCCTACAGTGGATTTATTTATGTTATTCCATCAGCTATGGAGGATATCTACACATAAAGACACTAACGGGAGTTATTGATCGTGGTTCCCCAAAAGCGGAAGGATTGAGAACTGTGTTTATTTATTTCTCAGGTGTTCTACAGCGGGTTTAGTGTTGGTGAATTGTTTTGTCCATTGGTGTTTAATTGGATAGTTGTTAACTGTTGTGAATATTGATGACTTTATTATGTTGTTGTGCTGATATACTTATTTTCATATGTTTTCTTCTTTCAAGAACCTTTAATAAATTTTACGCATTTATTAACGCGCTGTTCACGACCCTTCATCCATACTTAATATTACAAGCTCTTACTATAGTCTCTATTTTTGACAAGAGAAAAGAGAGAGAGCGGGTGGTGCTTAGACTATATAAGTGTGTTGAGGCTTGGAAAGAGAGATAGCTTTAATGAATCCTCTTCCAGGTTGGTCTCAAGTTCACCCTATTTACACATTATCTATGTGTAATCTATAATTTTGTCAGTTCACTCTCATTGTCGATTTCACTACAATTGTCTAACTCGACAAATACTCTAACACTTTAACTCAACCACGACATACATATATATATATATATATATATATATATATATATATATATATATATATATATATATATATATATAATATATATATATATATATATATATATATATATATATATATATATATTATATATATATATATATATATATATATATATATATATATATATATATATATATAATCATAATAATAATTACACTGATTAACTCAGCGATGGGGGCTTAACGAGCTAGAATAAATCATTGCCTAAACTCTTCATAAAAGTGTCGGCAGAATTACAGAGCTAACATACTCAGCCAAAGCAGTAATGTTCTCGCTTATTCTGAATATCTTGTGAAGACTCCCTGGAGATAGAAGCGTTTTGTTTCTTCTATCTACGTCTCTGTCAAGAGTAATCTTGTGTAAAGATAGACTCCATTGAAGCCCATATTAGACACTCTTGAGTTTTGGCCACTGTTGGATCACTACTGCAAAGCAGGGGAGGCAATACCGTCACATCCAACAAATACTGAAAGATAAAAGTCTGGACTGCATGGAAAAAATATGATGTTCGTTTGTTTCTGTAATATTCTTATCAGTTTTGTTGTTGTTGTTGTTAACGTACGCCCGCTATTACTCGAGGCGAAATCTCCAGTTCTAACCTGAGACTGATTTTTACGTGAATATCCTATTTTCCCTGTGCGCGGACAGGTACGCGATTCAGGCAGATACTCGCCGTCTTCGGAGGGTACCCATTAGAGCTGGGTCGGCTCAGGAGCCGTTCAGGTTATTCCAGTTCCTGGTCGACGACACTCTTTCAAATGTCTTCGCCAGGCTTCAAATTATCAAAATCCCGGTCGACGATACTCTTCAAATGTCCTCGCCCGGGCTTGAACCTGGATCACCCGATCGGAAGCGCAGTGTGGTAACCATTACACCAGTGCGGCTTATTATCAGTAATATCATCGCCATCATCATTGTCTTTTTGCCTCATATAACATGGAGCCACCACTGAAGGTGGTCCCCTTGCAGGAAACCTGCAGAAAACATCCATAATTGATCGCCAAGGTAGTTTCTCTAGCAATATGTTTTACAAGGTGAGGGTGCAAGGATTATACACAACCTTATATGAGTCGCCTTGTACGAAGTGACTTCGGGAGCAGCTGTAGTCCAATTCTGTCTAAATGTCCGGCTTTTAGAGGGAGGGGGGCGGAGAAATTGTCCGGCTTTTATAAAGGGGAGTAGAAAACGTCCGATTTCGGCAGGGATGTACACACGACTTCCAACACAAATTACACGCTGAGGGTAAACGTAAAGAAAAGAAGAACAATAATATTTTACGGACTAATAGTACAAATTATAACAACAACAACAAACTGTACGTTATTATTATTGTTGATCAGAATGTACGTCATTGCACTCCGGGCAAACCCATAGCGGCTCAGTGTGCCTCAGCTAATGTCGAAGGGTATGAACGCTAATTGTTCCTGTTGCGCGCTGGTTGTATACATATCGGATGCATCCTCTCATATATTACTTACTGTACGTTACGACTAACAAGTTGTGATAGGAAAAGGAGATAACTGAGATAAGAATAAGAAGGGATAATTATTGAATAGCAGGTCTTAGTCCTACGTCATCAGTGACACGGGAGGTCCGTGCGCTGACTGAAGAGTTCGAGTTCACTCTTCACTGGTCGCCAGCTGAGAGCAGGTTAGCGTAGACTAACAGTAACGACCATCTATAAAGTAATGGCCAGCTCAGGTACCATGGTGTTTATGGTGCCGCTGCAGTTTGCAGAAAAGAAGACAGACGAAAGATGTTTCCACGACAAATAGTTTTCATGTCGAGCTGTGTCCAAGTATATCGCCAGCAGATATCGCCAGCAGTTTATTCAAGAAAAACCTTGGTATGTAAACTCTCGTATAGTTAACCAAGTGCAGGTAGTCAAGGACAAGTGTTAGAAGCAGTGGTCCAGTGTCGGACGCATAGGGCAGACTTTATAAAGATCAGTTTCGGTGGCTAAGAATAAGTTTTCAGCACTGGTGGTGACCCAGCTAATACTTCGAAGCCAAATTGAATATATTTAGAACAGCCCATTAGTAAGTAGTGATTTGTAGACAGTATTACAGTAGTCAGCAGAGATCAAGAGTTAATCAACTAGTTCCTGACCAGTGAATTACATGATGTATGAGTGTCAACGTAGACATATGTTCTATTACCTTTATAATCAGGCACGGAGATGGCCAATTGTGAATATGTTTATTGCCAACAATAAAAGAATTTTGTTGTCAGCTACGAGTCGATCAGTCATTGCAGTCATCATAGTTGTCTGATCATTAAATATCACTCAGCAGTCACATAAGCAAGGTAGGCCAACAGTGAACAATTACAGACAGCGTACACCAAGATATGGACAGGTCACGGTCATCATTAGTTTAATCGAGCTCAGAACCTTGGTTACAACTACAAAGTCTTCGCCAGGGACAGCTTAATGAAACCAGCAGAGATCCCTGGGAACTATTCTCGGCCATTCAATACTATAGTGCAGGGGTAGTCAGCCCTGGACGAGTGGGATCTACTTTAGAATACCTTTTTTCTGGTTTGTGAGTGTTTAGAATCTGGAATAAGTGCAACCTTATTGTAACTTGCATCTCTGCTCTACGATCTATGTCTGCATCTCTATCGATATAACAGTGGACAATCTAAACTAAATGATAATTTACCGAAAGTTAACTTCACTTCAAACTTCTTCTTCCTCGTTCGCCCCCAGACTTCTACATTAATGACTCGAATAAAGGTAGCAGTCAGCTCAAGGTTCCTGACATCTCCAAATAGTTTTTAGTGGAGAGAAGTAGGTTGTTGCCACATGACACTCCGTTCACTGTTGTATGTTGGGCAGGACTGGAGCAGATGTTTGGCTGTCATGGGCTGGTTCCATAGGAGCAGAGATCTATTGGACTAATCCTGTACTTGTGATATAGATGGTACCTCAACCTATTGGGACCAAGTACGTAAGCGGAAAATGATGACCTGGTCTCGCGTAGATAGCTGGTGAGAGGCATCATTTTTTATGTGACCTGGGTGGTTTCTGTCCCAGTTGAACTTGAATATTGCTTTTGTATTTGTTTTAGCCATTTCTTAAGTTGTCTCTATATTGTTTTGTTGCAGCCCCCGCACCCCTCTTTAGCAAGTTTATCTGCCTCTTCGTTGCCTGGAGTGTTGCAATTGGCTTGTATCCACTGTGCTGTGCACTTGTTAAAGAATTTGGGCAGGCTTTCAAGTGAGTTTATAAGATCGTTCAATCCTTTAGCACGTTGGCTCTTCAGGGCTGTTATTACTGAGAGGACATCTGTAAAGATCACTATCTGCTTATCTGCATATGCTTTGTACTTCAAACAAAAGATCGTTTCCTATCGTACACAGGTCACGAAGAAAGTAAATTTTAATAAGTTAGCTTTTGGGCCGTCACTTGAAGTGTTGTGAAAGTATGTTTAAACCTGGGGACATCCCATTTTTAAGTGTCGGAAAGAAAGTCAGCAAATTTACCTAGGCAAAAATTTCCTTTTTTTCCTTCCGCAACCTAAATATCTACCAAATGAATTCCTGTGATATACCGCTTGATCAAGATCGACCGTTTGCCGACTCCTGATATAGGGCAATGGCGTTTGTACTAAACGCACCCGAATCATAAAGTACGTCATAAAGCTTCTCAAAATTCAGTGTCAAACCTGCTCTCTGTCACAGGTGACTTTATAGTGATGCCTTTTTTCTATTGGGACAAATCCTCAAGCATTATCTCTGACATGTGACTTGAGTGACAGAACCCATGTGTTTACGTGATGTTTTCTGAAGAGATTAACCAGATCAGAAAATGAACCGGAGGATCAAAGGCTACGAGGTGATTTCATGGGTAAAGAAAAACGAAAGTCACCAAGACAAGAGGCGCACGCCGAGCGAGCAAGCGAGCAAAAGAGAGAGAGAGAGAGAGAGATAGAGAGAGAGAGAGAGAGAGACAGACAGACAGACAGACAGACAGACAGACAGACAGACAGACAGACAGACAGACAGACAGACAGACAGAGTGAGAGAGAGAACGAACGAACGAACGAACTTTATTTTCAAAGGGTCGAGAATTGGGCACGCAGGCCCGTCTGACATTCTGCCCTTCCTTTCTCTCACCTTTCATACTGAATTCATTTATTCTCACGTGCATTTTACATATCAGTGTCAAGGAATTCAGCATGGGAAATAAAGAGCCAAGGATCCAGACCCCGAGGACGACCCAGAGTCCGCTGGGAGGACAACATTAGACAATCTTTGAAGGACCGAGGACTAGAATGGAACCAGGCCAGGAGGAAGACAGCCGATAGGATAGTCTGGCGCTCTCTCTTCCAAACCTCTACACCTCACGGTAGAAGGGGAACGACTAAGTAAGTAAGTCAAGGAATTCAACGTTGTAAAGTAAAATAAAATAGCACACTCATATTAACATTAACTACTTATAAACATGACATAAAATATGTTGAAAAGTAAAAACATCGTCATTAGAACCTACAGTTGACATGATAAGAAAGGATAATCCGATTAGGGGGGCATGTAATCAGAGAGAGAGAGAGAGAGAGAGAGAGAGAGAGAGAGAGAGAGAGAGAGAGAGAGAGAGAGAGAGAGAGAGAGCGAGAGAGAGAGAGAGAGAGAGAGAGAGAGAGAGAGAGAGAGAGAGAGAGAGAGAGAGAGAGAGAGAGAGAGAGAGAGAGAGAGAGAGAAAGAGAGAGAGAGAGAGAAAAATAAATATTCAGGCTATTCGTTCAAGTGTGTTGTATTCGTTAAAACTCAACAAATTTTTCAATCACTTCGGTGTGTTCATTTACTTCGCATATAGGCACAATTTTGGACCATCAATCATCATTACTATAATAATACTACTTAAGTACTTAGTCGTTCCCCTTCTACCCTGGGCAGTGGAGGTTTGTCAGAGAGAGCGCCATACTATCCTATCGACTGCCTTCTTCCTGGCCTGGTTCCAGTTTCGTCCTGAGTTCTTCAGAGATTGTCTAATGTTGTCTTCCCAGCGGACTCTGCGTCGTCCTGGAGGTCTGGATCCCTAGCTCTTAGTTTCCCATAATTGTCGTGTTGGCCGATCTTCTCCCATTCTGCAGACATGGCTTAACTATCTTAGTTAGGACTGTTCTACTTGGGTCTGCAGAGGCTGGGTTATGAGGCTTTGCCGTATCGTTTGATTCCGGACCATGTCTCTTCAACCATCTTTCTCAGAAACCTCATTTCTAAGGTTCAGTGCTGGTTTTTGTGGGTTGTAATCATTGCCCATAGCTCGCTTCCATAGATCAAGACTGGAATATACGTGGAGTGGTATACAGCCATCTTCGTCTTCTCGAAAATTTCTCTTTTACTCAGGAATCCTTGATTTATGGCCTGAAAAAGTCTTTCAGCTACTGCTCTTCGAGTAGCCAACTCTTCTTGAATGCCTCCTTCCAATGTATTTAAAGTGGTTGACCTGCTCCTTATGTGAGGACAGCAAACCATAAGTCAGAAGAGTTCAGGACCACCACTGGCGTAAGACAAGGTGATATCCTGTCACCTTATTTTTTCATACTCCTCATGGACGATGTCATCAATGCATGTAAGGAGAGAACAAGAAAGTATTCAGTGGGGTATTGGAAGATGAGACAGGTCTGTATTTCAGAGCTGGCATTTGCTGATGATGTTGCCCTGATTGCTAAATCAGAGGCACATCTCCAATCCAACCTGCAAGTCTGGAAGGAAGAGCTGGAAAAGAGAGGGATGGTCATAAGCAGCTCCAAAACAAAATCCATGGTGATATCACGAGAAGAAAGAAGACCAGATTAAGCTGGGAGAACTGGTCCTGGAGCAGGTCGACCACTTTAAATACCTCGGAGCTATTATAGACCGATAGGAAGGCATCAAAGAAGAGTTGGCCACTCGAAAAGCAGCAGTTGGGAGACTTTTTCAGGCCATAAATCGAGGATTCCTCAGTGTGGTGGATTTTGATGTTATAAAGTGTGGTTGCTATGTTACTAGTGTACTGAATGAGGTCAGTTATGAAGGTCCCTGAGGATAACAGTTTATGTGAGTTTACAGGGTACCTTGCTACTACCACCTATGACCTCAAGCAGACTTAATTGTGACTAATATGAATGATAGCTACGTATAATGTCTAGGGTAATGAAGGGTGGTGTGCTGGTAATTGAATACACAAACACACACACAAACACTAATCTTAAGCTCTATGATCAAGTCAATTAACACTGTGTTAAAATTTAGAAGTTATAATTTTTTTCAAATTTATTTGGTCCTGAACCAAAGTTTCTTCTGGTCAGGACTTTTTTAAATAAAATCAAATATGAATCAGTTTCAATAAATTTACATAGAATCAGGTAAACACATGAAAGACTTGTACATATTGTACATAAGTTGAATCTACTAGTATTGTTATTAACTAAGAGTCTTTAGAATCTAGTGCTGGATGTCGGGTCGGGTATTTTCATCATTCACAGTCTGTGGGTAATAGTGTTCATTTTGCTCTTACACAAGATTTATGGTGGAAAAAAGTTAGTTATACACCAGGGATTTTCTAATATGCTAAGTGGTTGATGAATTTCCGCAGGCGAGATCTACAATACTTAGCTGGCCTGTGACGACTGAAGAAAGCTGTTCCTTAGGCCCACTCCTCAAATGCTCTGAGGTAGTATGGTAGGCATCTTATGTCATGCACTGGTGTACTTGTCAGAACATCTTGCACTAGCACAGTGCCAGACCAAGAAACTCTAAAACCACAAAATTAGGCTATGTCTTAACATACTACCTAATCCACCATGTTTACAAGCATAAATACATTGCATTACCAAGACAGTGTCAGATCTCTCTGACCGACCCAGCACCTATACATCCAGGCTGTTGTCAAGTAGCACTAGCTCCATTCCTTTCCCTTATGGACTGCACTGCATCTGAAATATTTTCATTAATCTCTTTTTTCCATACAATAAGGTGGGTGATATGTTTCCACCTGACCACCTGAAAAGAAACATCGGTATTCCACCTTTCTGATAGTTCAGCATATTATATTTCAACCTCTAGGCCCTGGAACAGTTGACTGGGGACCTAGAGTATGCGCTCACTTGTCGTAATCATTTTTCATTATATGGCAGTATCAATCACTCAAAATTGTTAAATAAAAGATTAATAATTTCTTCCTTACCACAATTCAAAATGAAAACACACAGTTACGTTGATATAGCACAAACTCAGCTGAGCTGCTGGCTAGACTATGGCGTCCCACTACTATTAGTATATGTATTCACTGGACGATCACTTCTTAGCCTCAACGAACTGCTTGTATGGACAGTCTTCGTAAAAATGGCAACGAGCCGGCAAAATTTTCAATAATCTTAGCTATTTCCTCCAATGAGAGTACTGGCCCTTTAGAATTTAAAATTTCAAACTAACTGTCCAATTTTTTTGGTCAAATGTGTAGTGTATTTCTGTCGGTCGGTCTGTCCGAACTTGTCATTTCCCAAGTTTGCACTTGGTTTTTTGGAGCCCAACTACAAAAACTATTCAAATTTTTCCATCACCCACCGCTTAAATTTCTACTTCGAAGTTATTTTTAGACTCTCTTTTCCTTGTCCTTCCCTTGTTTACATGTACTTTTTTCCCTCTGCCTTTGTCTCAAGGACGCGTCAAATGTAACTTTTAGTGAATGCAAAACTGACATGTGTTTGCAAGTCTGCATCGAACCAATCAGTCTTTTGTCAATAACTTCCGAATTATCTGTCCGTCTTTTTATTTGAAAGCATATTATTTGTCAGGAAAAGATAGGCTATCCATCTAGCTAATTTTTGTGATTCTAAACATATTAATAAGAAAGTCCATATTTTTTTTTTCCATGTTAGTCTTGACAGCCTTACTACCACGCGATTTCTTTTCCATGTGCTGTCCCGCTATTTTTTCGAGAGTTTTACGTCATTCTTGACTGTTTTCGTGATTCAAGTGGCTACATGTTCTTACTTTACCTCGTATTTCAAACACTAACTACGAGTTCGCGCGTATGTTAGGCTTAGATTTAAACGCTAGCAGACAGCATCATTTTTTTTTATTTTCTCCTTTCCTACCCCGTCTAAACGAATAGGCCTTTCGCGTCCCCATGTTATAATTAGTTTTTTTCTTTTTCCAATGACACTAGAAAACAAGGGTACGGTCTACCAGATCAACGAACCTGTGGCGTGGGCGAAAACGCCACAGCATAACCTATCGATATTTTATCCTTACATTTTTATGTTAACTTTGATATTTATAATGGAGGATTTTAGCGCTGTATCAATGTATTCCATCACACTCAGCAAGAGAGATTGATAAGAAAACGAAGATGGCTGTATACCGCTCCACCTATATCCCAGTCTTGACATATGGATGCGAGTCATGGGCAATGACTACAACCCACAAAAGCCAGATGCAAACCTCAGAAATGAGGTATCTGAGGAAGGTGGTTGAAGTAACAAGAAGAGACATGGTACGCAACCAGACGATACGTCAAGGCCTAAAATGCCACCCCCTACAGACCCAAGTAGAACAGTCCCAACTAAGATGGTTTGGCCATTCTGCAGAAGATCGGCTACCACGACAAGCATGGGAAACAAAGATCTTCCAGTACCTCACCGTTACACTCAAGTGCCTTTTCACCCAGCTTTCTGAGTGTGAAGTGAGGTCTTGAGTACTTCGGTTTGCTCGGAAGCCACACTGGATTTCATCCATTTGTCGCTCAGCTTGTCGCCTGAGTCTCTGCTGCAGAATTCTAGAGTAAATGTTAACAGGTACACTGAGAAGAGATATACTTCTATGATTTCCACATTGTCGGTTGTCACCCTTTTTAATATGGGTGTTATGATGGCAATCTCCCAATCGTTTGGTATGGTCTTGTGGCACCAGACCGCCTGTAGGACCCTCAGGAGTGATAGGTCCAATGTATTTAGCTATTTCTTGTGTTATATCATTATGTCCTACTGATGCGCCCATCTTGATTTTCTCCAGTGCTGCTTTCAGTTCTTCCATCTTGATGCCATCATCACCACTGTTGGTTTCCTGTTCTGTAATAGTGCTTGTAATTTTTTAGGCTTGACCTTGCTCATCATCAAGGAGCTCTGATAAATATTATTTCTATCTTTCCATTTCTTCCTTTAGGACAGTAAGCAGTTTGTCTTGCTTGTCCTTTATGAATTGAAGAGGACATTGTTTTTCCTTCATCATGTTCTTTAGGGTCTTATAGAACAATTTATGGTTTTCTTGAGCATCGTATTCTAGCTTTTCTCCGAATTCTTCCCAGGACTCCTATTTTGCTGTTGGCACCTTATTATTTGCTTTTGTTCTGAGTATTACATATTCTCTGTTTCTCCTGCTGTATTATTAGCTTCTAAGTATTGTTTCCATGCCTTTTTCTTTTCTCTTAATTTCTGTCCACCAAGATGTCATCTTTCCCTTTTTCCCAAGTCGGACATCACCACATGCGTCTGCTGCAGCTGCCTTTATGATGTCCAAGAATTTAAGCCAGAGGGTTCCAGATCATCAGGTCGCTGTTCTATGTTTCTCACTGCTGTAGCAATAAGCCCCTATAACTGTTCTATGTTTCTCACTGATGTATCAATAAGCCCCTATAACTGTTCTATGTTTCTCACTGATGTAGCAATAAGCCCCTATAACTGTTCTATGTTTCTCACTGATGTATCAATAAGCCCCTATAACTGTTCTATGTTTCTCACTGCTGTAGCAATAAGCCCCTATAACTGTTCTATGTTTCTCACTGATGTATCAATAAGCCCCTATAACTGTTCTATGTTTCTCACTGCTGTAGCAATAAGCCCCTATAACTGTTCTATGTTTCTCACTGATGTATCAATAAGCCCCTATAACTGTTCTATGTTTCTCACTGATGTATCAATAAGCCTCTATAACTGTTCTATGTTTCTCACTGATGTAGCAATAAGCCCCTATAACTGTTCTATGTTTCTCACTGATGTAGCAATAAGCCCCTATAACTGTTCTATGTTTCTCACTGATGTAGCAATAAGCCCCTATAACTGTTCTATGTTTCTCACTGATGTAGCAATAAGCCCCTATAACTGTTCTATGTTTCTCACTGATGTATCAATAAGCCCCTATAACTGTTCTATGTTTCTCACTGATGTATCAATAAGCCCCTATAACTGTTCTATGTTTCTCACTGATGTATCAATAAGCCCCTATAACTGTTCTATGTTTCTCACTGATGTATCAATAAGCCCCTATAACTGTTCTATGTTTCTCACTGATGTATCAATAAGCCCCTATAACTGTTCTATGTTTCTCACTGATGTAGCAATAAGCCCCTATAACTGTTCTATGTTTCTCACTGATGTATCAATAAGCCCCTATAACTGTTCTATGTTTCTCACTGATGTAGCAATAAGCCCCTATAACTGTTCTTAATTTCTGGCTCTCTTAGCTTGCAGATCTTAATGCTCACCTCTACTGCTCGATTACTTACTCGTAGTTTCTTACATGACGGTGGGCAATGCATAGGCAGAGCACCTCTTTTAGTTGTTCTTTTAATTGTCAGCAGGTAGTGATCACTTCCAATCTCTGGTCCTCTCCAGACTCTAGCATCCCGCACATACTTGTATGAGCTCTTCCTAACAATGGCATAGTCGATGACTGATTTCTCATTCTTAGTTGGTTCATATCTGGAGTATGCATGTATGTGTTAGTGGGGGAACATTGTGTTCGTAATGACAAGGGTTTATTCAGTGCAAAATCTAAGGATTCGCTTTCCAATGTCATTTAGTGTATCTTACTCCATATCTTCAGACAACTCCACCCCCTCTAGGATGGTTGTTTCCAACTTTAGTATTGAAATTTCCAAACAGGTTAATTTCATCCAGGCAGTCGTCTGTAGCGAAAGGTTTTTATTAGTATGTAGTGATAGTATTAGAGTTGAAGAAGTCTTCTCTCTAGAAAGTGTGAGGTTCCAGTGCTGGAGAGGAACACTGGTATCACTGGATAGTCTCGGCTGTGAAGGTCTCTGCTTCAGATAGAATTCAAAGTAAAGTCAGAGCCTACGGTACCACTTCCACTAAGTAACTGTCAGTGATAATTTAAACAATGCAACAAAACTGAACTTCAACAATATAAAACTGATAAGACTGCTGAGTACAATTATGAATTATTTATTATTTACACTATCTATTGTTGTGCTGAATTATGAATGTTGGATAATGAAACTCAGTGAAGGAATATCTTACAGAATTTAGATGATAGTGAATTTATAATCTAATTAATTAACTAAGAATGTTCGTTCTTGGATCTTCCAAGTATTTGAAACAATGTTCGTTAACTATTCTGGTTTCATTCTAGTCTCTTGGCTATGCTAAGCTCACTGGTTAGCATCAATAACACAGTCTTTTAACTGGTCACTCAGGATGCACGAATTGGATAAACTGTTTACTTAACTCGTCAGTTCTATTACACAGCAATTCAGAATAGGTCTTGCTCGAGCCCACCAACAACTGCTGGGGAATAGGCTATGATCATGACACCAATAGTAGAGGCTACTGTGTAGTTTTAAGGTAGCTCCTATGGTTCTCGTCTACTATGTTGCTGTAATACCCTGTTCAACCTGAAAGTTGGTTATAATTGGGGTATATTGTGTGTTAGGTTCTTCGGTGCTAGTCGTCTGTTAGTCCTGAAAAGGACTGGTCCTGAAAAGGACCACTAGCTGGTTGTCTGGTTTCCTCTTCGTTGCTTGTCGGCCGTGGTGTGTTCATGGTGTTCATTTTCTGCCTTCCTATCTGTCTTGTGTCGTTTTGTTAGTTTTTGCTTTCCTCGTTTCTGTTTCTCTTGTATTCCTGCTTTCCTGTATCTGTAATATTGCTTTTTCGAGTTTTTTCAGTGTTTTTTTCGATGACTTCCTCGTCTGATTGTTCGTTTGTTTTGGTCGCTCTTGTGTTTGATGTCATTTCCTCAATGGCTCTTCGCTCTGTTTCGATTCTCTTGAGGATTGTGGAGTTTTCTTCCTTCAGTTCTGTCAGCCTCTTGACATCTGTTTTTATCTGCTGCTGGATTCTTTTCATTTCTTCCATCATATCTTTGACGCTCTGTAGATCTATTACGTCTTCACCACTGTCGGTTGGTTCTTCGGGAGCCTGCATGCTTCTGTTTACGACCTGTAGTTTCATTTCTTTCACTTTAGCGGTCAGCTTGTGTAACTGTCGTCTATCTATTATGCGCTGTTTTTCTGCACCATCCGCAGCCACTCTGTGTTTTGCCTCCTTGAAGGGAATGCTTTTGGACACGGCCTCCTTCAAGATGCTCTTTGTTTCCTGAAACACAGGGCAGCCTCGGTACCTTGCCCCGTGGTTTCCATGGCAGTTTGCACAGGCACGTTTTGCATTAATTGATTTGTAGTTGTGGTCCTCCTTCGCCCTGGGGCAGTCGCCATATTGGTGGTTTCCCGCGCAATATCGGCAGACAGCGTCTCTCCTGCATGTTTTCTTGGTGTGTGAAAACTGTTGGCAGTTAGAGCACTGCATGACCGGAGGTATATATGGTTCTGTCCTTTTTGTTGATGTTTCGAGCGTTAGTCTCTCGGGTCTTGTCGATCCTTCTACCGTAACTATCATCAGGTTGGTATCTTTCTTGGCCCAGGTTTTTAGCCTTTCGACCTGCGTGATTTTAAGATTTGCGTTTTCAGCTTGAAGGCGTCTATGGACCTCGCCTTCGGAACATCTGGTATCCACCCCTCTGATGACCAACTTCTTTGTTGTCTTGTACTTTTCCACCACCACTTTTATTTGGTGGGGCAACTGGATTTCCTTTGGACCGGATTCCAGTTCGATCATCAGCGAGGTTGTTTTGTCTGTGTTGTTGAGAGAAAGCACTACTCCCTTTTCGTGCCTCCCTACTTTGGCGATACCTCTCCGTCCAGTTATCACCTCGAGAATGTTGGTCACTTTGTTGTCGGGTAGGGCCCTAAGTGAGGCCTCACTTCCTGACGTCTGGGTAATCTTTACGATCCTCTCCTGTATCGTTTCTGTGTTGTTTGTCTTTTTAGTGTTTGGTCTTTGTTTCCTTCTACAGGCTTGGTTCGAATCTTGTTCCTGTTCTTTGTTATACGGTGTCATATCTTGCGTCTGAGCCCTTGAGTTGTCAGCTGTTGTTTCCTCAGGATCAGGAATGGTATCTTGCTTCTCAGTGGTTTCGGTGTCCAGCACGCCTGGGGCTACTTCTACTGTTGCTTCTTGAAGAGCGAGCCTAAGGGACTCGTCTCCGTCTTCAAGTCTTCGAAGTGCATCTAAAATGGTCTCTGCGATATCTTCCTCTTGTACCTGTCTGTGTTGAGGAGCTGCCTCTATCACTTCCTTCATAGTGCTTGCAGGTGGGTGTTAAGGTATTTTATTGGCATGGTCTGCTAGAGGTTAACAGCATAAGATTAATAGGTGACTACGTTTAATATAATGTAAATAATTGTTAGTTAGTGTACGCGATACACACGATTGATTATGACGTGTATGCGTTGGTATGTCACGCACCGTGACTAGGTTACCACAACCTTTTCTTAGATGACCGTCAAACGGATAAGACGTGTCCTATAATCCTTCCAGTGGTAGGCATGATATTGCCGCACATATGTTATTGCAGTACGGACATGGGTCAGTCCGATATTCTTATGAAGAGAGGAATGTATCGAGGTTAGTAATTTTAACTAAAGTCAAGGAAGGATGAAATTATGGTCCACATTCGTTTTATATCGCCAGACGTCTAATCTCATTGTCGGCCGTTGGATGTCCCAACCGCGCGTACATATAGTTACGACGTTCTGACTATAGTGTTGCATATTATTGGACCAGGACTATAATGCATGGATAGCATTTATGATGTATGATTCAATTCTAATATATAATGTTTTCATAATCAACCTCCATGGACTGTCTACTGTTTGAAATGTATATTAAAAAATTGTGTGGACTCGAGAAGAGACTTATCACGTTCATTGAAGTTACAAATTCAACAATTATGATACTGAGTTCAAACCTTGTGACAGACAGAAAGTATTAACTCACATTCGCGTAACTATTCCAACAATAGCACGATCAAGAATTAATGAATCAAATGACCAGAACTAAGAAGCTTATTGAATCAATGAGAACGGTGGCTTTCCACAACGACCACTGAAATAGAAGACGGGGCCGCAACAACAATAAAAGAAGTGAATCGTATAAAGCACCCGCAACAGAGTGGTTGCCATTGCTGGGGAACGAAGGAAGAAAGAAATTTTTCTTGTTTACATACTTTCACGGACTGTTTACGATTACAAGAAAACGTTCAAGTCACATGATTCCGAACATGACGTGGCTTGTGTAACTATGCAAAAATCAGTGACGTCACAATATTCCGTGTACAAGCCAACGATCGAAGGACGATGCCAGCTCACCTAATGTTTCATTCAAGAATACAACTTCTCAGTAGATCATAGGATTGAAAAGACATTATTTACCAACAAGGAGCAAACAGTCCTATCCTCTAGTCTAGGCCGTTGGTGAAGATCGCATCGGACGACGGGTTAAAAGATAAGTCTCAGTTCGTGACTGTTGTCATTCATAAGAAACATCACTGAGTCTAATTCACATTTTGCAGGCATGTCCGTTCTATATATTTTATATGCACGTTATATTTGTTTTCATTGTTTGTGCTGTGCCTAATTTGTGGGAGGTTGGTTGGAGTGGAGATTCAGAATGAATAAATTATGGCTCTACGGATTGCCGATATTCATTCTGAACGGTCTTTAGGGTAGTGAATTAAATCGCATTTCGCGGAGAACGCGTCGATGACATTTCCGGGGCTTGTTTCGTTCGGGACTGCATTTAATTCACAGTATATGTTAGATGTCTAGTTTGGTGAAATAATCGGTGTATTTTTATCGTATTCAGTTTAAATTCTATTTAGTTTGGTAACAATGTTAGTAATCTATCTTGTTCTTTCTGATCTTGCTATTATTCAGTTCATTTTTTTTTTTGTATAACCGTCAATGAGTCCATGTTTGCGTCATTAATTTTTTGTGTACGCAGATTTAACTCTATATTCAGTTAACCTTCACCCTACTCTATATTTCCGGTTTGCAGATTTGGTTTCATAATATCAATTTTTATTGTAGAAACGTCTTGTTTCGTGATAATATGGTTTGTTTATCCTTGGTTTACCCATCGTATCGTATGTCCTCATTTCATCTGTTCATGATTTAACACTAATAATATAATTTCTTGCTTAATAAGAGTGTATATGAATATAATTAAAATTTAATGACTTTTAAGGAGAATTAGGGACTTTGCACCAATTTGCAGTGGTAGTCCAAGAAATGGGCGATGCACTTTATAGCTCATGATTAAGGCATAATATAATAATAATATATATTTATAAAATAATTTGACTTTTTAGTCTGTCCTGCATATAAAGGACATAGTGTATATTATTTGGTACATTTTTTCCATTACTAAATGATTTACTTAGCACATATCACTGACTGAATGATATAATACTTGAGGAATAATACTATTTATTATTAGGTGCATGATAGTAATTCAGCACCCGAAATAGATAAATATCATAACTATTTATGATATGTTAACGAGTATATATATGTAATATTTTCCCAACATAGTATGTCTATGTATGGAATCTACAAATAATAGTTAGATAATATTACAATTAATTAAATTGAACATTCCCAGATTAAGTTCAATAATATTATGATTGTTTAAATCGACTATTCATAAATTGAATAAGTATATAATAATTACTTAAAAATTTATTGGTGATTATTACATAACCATTACGTACAATATTAACGTCAAGATGCTTAACTTAGACTATTTTATTAAAAAGGGGAAAGATTTTGGGAAAAGGGGAGAACTTCTCGAGGCTTATTCAGTGGCTGAATTTGCAAAATATAAAGCAGAGATGGAAGAACTTGAAAGAAAACAGGCGGAAAAAGAAGGCAGAATTAAGACAAGAAGAAGAAAGAAAGATAGCAAGAGATGAAATCCTACGGATTGAAGAAGAGAATAAATTGAAACGACAAGAAATCATACTGCAGCAAGAAATGGAATTGCAACGACTTAAATTAGAAACAGCAAAACTCCTAAAAACTTAATTCACAGGGCGCTGCAGCAACCCAAAATGATACTGCTCAATCTGGATCTTCATCCACACGACTTAAAGGTAATTATTACTTTAAGCTGCCTCCATTCAAGTTACACGTAGATGACCTTTCATCGTGGCTCGCGCGCTTTGAGGACATATGTAAGGTGAATAACCTTGACAAAGCGGCATGGGCACTGAAACTTAAGGAATTTCTAGATGGCGAACCTGCAAGTGCAGCACAAAATATAGATCCAACACTATCAACAGACTATGAGGCCATTAAGACGTTGTTACTACGTCGTTTCCACTTGAACGAAGAGGCATGTAGATTGCGTTTTAAAAGTTTGTTGCCAGATAACAATAGAGATTTCACAGGTTTTATTGCTAACATACGCAATAATTTTAACAGATGGGTTGAACTGGCAGGTGTCAACAAATCCTACGACAAGTTAGTCGATTTGTTATTGAGGGATAAAGTATTATCGTCTGTCAGCCCACCATTCTTTGCTTATCTGCAAGAAAGAAAACCAGAATCTATTGATGAGTTAGAAAAAATTTCTTTAAATTACTGCACAGCTCATCCGAATGCTAATATTTCTGGCACATTGATAAGAGAACCACTTCCTGTAGCCTCCAATATGGCATATCATAATCATAACAAACCTAGAACACACAGTGTAGACAGGGGTAGGTTCAAAGGAAACTATGACATTAATTTTCATAAGGGACAGAATAACTTTAACAATAACTTTAATAGAGGACGACAACAAACCAGAAACTATTCACCTCAGTCAAGAAATAACAGTAATCCACGTAACTCAAGTTATAATCGATCATATAAACTATAATAATGATTACAAGTGGAACAATAGCGATAATTATAACTCGAGACATCGAGATAACAGTTACAATAGAGGACAACGGGATAATTCATCTAATTATTCTCGTCATCGTTCTCATTCTCGTAGATCGACAACTTATAACCATAATACAGGGGCAGCTGTTACTACTGCTACAACCCCTAGGTTCAGAGTTCAACTACTGATAACAAAATACAGTCATCGTCTACTTGTTTTGCAATGAATTATAACGTGGCAAATAGTTGCCCAACATGTAATCTTATATTTCAGAAAGCAAAAGAGACAGTTCTGAACTGCGGTCATATTCTACCAGAAGTCAGTCTAGCAGTCAATGACGGAACAGGATCACTGATCTTCAACAGAGGAAAAGTTAATGGATCCATCGTCTCAGTCTTAAGAGATTCGGGATCGACCACGATCGGAATCCGTCAGACACTTGTTCATCCAAATTGTGCAACTGGAGAACATGTCAGGTGCATGACTTTTGGGGGAACCATAGAATATTATCCAACAGCTATTATTTACATTGACACACCTTTCTTCACAGGCAATGTTAAAGCATGCATGTTAAGAAACCCAATTGCCGACCTTATGGTGGGATGCATACACGGGAGTAAAGATTGCACACCAGATGAGATTATTCAATGGGAAAAAAATAATCTATACATCGGAAATGCAGCAATAACCAGAGCACATACAAAACAATTAGAGACTATAGACACGGAAAACAAGGAAACAAATGATCATGAAAATATCGAGATTCATTCTGCTATTGACCGAGTATCATTTGCTGCAAAACAGAGGGAAGACAGGTCACTAACAAAATTTTTTACGCTGGTCAACAAAGATGACAATCTTTCTAGGAACATAAATTATAGTCAGTGGTTTAGTATTAAAAATGACATTTTATTAAGATGTTTTATGGATAAAACTCAGATAAGACGACAAGTCATGGTACCTTTTGCTTTTAGGCGGTACATACTTCAACATGCACATGATTCTAAGTGTGCAGGTCACATGGGTTATACTCGTACACGTTCACGAGTATTATCTTCTTTTTTTTGGCCGGGAGTATCACGAGATATTTCACAGTACGTACGCTCCTGTACGATATGCCAAGAAGTGAAAGCACGGGGAGCCTTTCACACGGCGCCTATTCAGGCTTGTGATATATCGGTGAGACCTTTCGACAAAATGGCCATTGATATCATTGGCCCACTTTTACCATCAGCCAGAGGACATAGGTTTATTCTCACTTGCATCGATTTATGCACACGATGGCCAGAAGCCATCCCATTAAAAACAACCACCACCACAGATGTAGCTGATGCACTACACTTGATCTTTTCTAGAGTAGGTTTTCCTAGAAAACTTTTGTCAGATCATGGTTCTCAATTTATATCTGAGACTATGACGGAGGTAATGAAGACTTGGCAAATAGATAGACACCTCAGCAGCATTTATCACCCAATGAGTAATGGTGCTGTAGAAAGACTTAACCGTACACTCAAACAAATGCTACATAAAGTTACAGTTAACCATCCACAGGACTGGGACAGAGTGCTACCAGCGGTGTTATTCGCTTATCGAGAGGTGCCAAATGAACAAACTGGCTTCTCTCCGTTTCATTTAGTCTTTGGCGCTCCTCCAAGAGGTCCTATGGGACTGATAAAAGATTTATTAATCGATTCTGAGATGACTCAGGACACTCAGTCATCCTATGAATATGTAATTAATCTCCGGAATAACATTATTGATGCCTGTCAAATGGCAACAGCTTCATCTGAGGCTGCGAAAGAGAAAGCTAGAACTTTCCAAAACAGTAATAGACGATTACGTCAATTATTTCCAGGAGATCAAGCTTATGTGTTATTGCCACATAACAATAATAGACTACTAATCTCGTGGAATGGTCCTTACCAGGTTATCAATAAGATTTCTGATGTTGATTATGTCCTGGACATTAAGGGACATCACAAAATATTTCACATAAATATGCTCAAGCAATTTCATACTCGACCTGAACATCTACAAGCTATTTTTTCATGAATTAGATGACACTTTCAGACCTACATGTCACTATTGTAATTTATCCGTTTATCCAGGAAGAAGAATCTTCTTTTCCTGAGGTACAGTTAGCTTTACCTGTACCTGTAGTACAATCTAGCGAATCTTGGCGGGACGTAACCATCTCTTCGTCGGTTACACCGCAACAGCATCAAAAGATTGCTGATCTGCTACAATCTTATCCAGATGTGTTGACCGATGTTCCAGGTCGCACATCAGTCATTAATCATGACATCACTCTTAACGAGGATACTCCAATTCGGGTACATCCTTATTCTGTTCCTATACACTTTCTTACTAAAACTACTAAGGAACTTGAACAGATGTTATCTTTAGGAATTATCGAAACTAGTAAATTCCCCATTTTCTTCTCCATTAGTTATTGTCCGAAAGAAGGACAATAACATTAGACTATGCGTCGACTATAGAAAATTAAATGCACAAACGATAGTTGATAGCGAACCACATCCACTTCTCGATGACTTACTGCCACGTCTATCGACAGCAACTATATTTACTAAGATAGACTTAACTAAAGGTTATTGGCAGATACCACTAACCGAAAAAGCAAAATACTACACAGCGTTTTCAACTCCGCTAGGTCTATACCAGTGGAACGTGATGCCTTTTGGGCTGGTTAACGCTCCAGCTACCTTTGTTCGCATGATGCGACACATTTTTTCAGGTAGACCAGACATTATTACATATATAGATGACATATGCTTGTTTAGTTCATCTTTTGAGGAACATTTTTTGGGTCTTGGATACGTTTTTGATACCTTGAGAAGGTACAAGTTAACTGCTAAACCTACAAAATTACAGGTAGCATTTCATGAGATCACTTTTTTGGGTCACATTATTGGAGCTGGATATATCCGAACATTACCCAGTACAGTTTCAAAAATTTTAAACATTTCCGTTCCTCAAACGAAGAAACAAGTGAGAAGCTTGTTAGGTCTAGTCCAATATTACAGTAGATTCGTACCTAACTTGTCATCCATCACTGCTGTATTGTCCTCATTACTAAAGAAGAACATGCCAGTGAAAGTGACATGGACTGACGAATGTGACAGAATTTTTCGGCAAATAATTTCTATATTTTCAAATCCACCTATTTTGAGATTAATTGATGCTTCTAAAAAGTTCATTCTTCGTACAGATGCGAGTAACTACGGAATTGGCGCATGTTTGCTCCAATACCATGACGACATCCTCCATCCAAACTTGTACGTGTCACGAAAACTGAAACCACCAGAAGTGAAGTACTCTACGGTTGATCGCGAACTCTTAGCCGTCGTGTGGGCGATAACCAAACTAGAAAAATTCCTACTGGGAGCCCCTTTTGTAGTACAAACCGATCAAAGGGCCGTAGCATCACTACAACGAGCAAATCACAAGAGTCCAAAATTGACCAGATTTGCTATACTCCTCCAACCCTTCGAGTTTTCAATCGAGTACATCACAGGATCCGACAACATCTTGGCAGATACATTATCTCGAAATCCTAATGATGTCGATTCCTAATTTACGTTGTTTGTCGCAAAGACAATACTATGTACAGAGAAACTTAATCAAAGAACATAGCACCATCGTTGCTTTTTGACACATGAATGAACCATTTACTCAGCTGCTTTCTATAGGCAAATTATACGCAAAGTGACTGCAATCAATTGACACTATATTCGTCTTTACACCGGGACTTTCCTGGTTTACATTTGTCACAACATTGTTTCAAAACACTTCGGAGAAAATAAATGACATTCCAGTCGAACTAATTCGTTATATAACGTGATTCAGAATACTTAAACATTTTGTCTAATGGAAATTCAAGGATCAAGACTACGAATGGATCTTCATATCCAATGTTAATTACTTTAATTTATTCTTTAAAACTAATCCACATTAAAATGACAAGTGAGTTGAATTTTAAAAAAAATGAATGAAACTTAAAAAAATGAAAGAAAGAAAAGAAAACTCACATAATCCTTTGATTATATTCTTAGAATTACATGATTATATTGCATACTATTGTTTAAATTAGTTAGAAAGGTATTAATAACTTAATACTACACTTACTTGATGTTCAACACACATAACTTAGTTAAATTTATACATCATTTTTTTTTCTTTCTCTAATTTATTCTTTATTCGTTATTATGTCTTTCTTTAACAGATCCTCTCATTTTTCTTACATTAGATTTTCAACAACTTATTCTTATTCCATACCTAGTATAGTTATTTAGTTTAATTTTAACACTTTAAATTAGTCTGACATGACATTTTATCACGACATATTTTAAGTTAATTAATTATTTAATTAGAGATCGACATTACCATTCTCTTTTAGTTCTTATTACCATTTATATTTATTTATGATATATAAATAATGAATATATTACATGACTATTGGTTAGTCGACATGACCACGACATTGGTTCTAGACAGAACGTCGTAGGCCATATGCCGCAATCTCGTTAAATTTTTTTTTTTGATATTGTTAACATATTGGTATTTTTTCAGATGGGTTTTTGTTAAAAAAAAATCTATCTAATAGATTTTTTTTTCCCCCAGTGGACAGGGAATTGTTAAGGTATTTTATTGGCATGGTCTGCTAGAGGTTAACAGCATAAGATTAATAGGTGACTACGTTTAATATAATGTAAATAATTGTTAGTTAGTGTACGCGATACACACGATTGATTATGACGTGTATGCGTTGGTATGTCACGCACCGTGACTAGGTTACCACACCCTTTTTCTTAGATGACCGTCAAACGGATAAGACGTGTCCTATAATCCTTCCAGTGGTAGGCATGATATTGCCGCACATATGTTATTGCAGTACGGACATGGGTCAGTCCGATATTCTTATGAAGAGAGGAATGTATCGAGGTTAGTAATTTTAACTAAAGTCAAGGAAGGATGAAATTATGGTCCACATTCGTTTTATATCGCCAGACGTCTAATCTCATTGTCGGCCGTTGGATGTCCCAACCGCGCGTACATATAGTTACGACGTTCTGACTATAGTGTTGCATATTATTGGACCAGGACTATAATGCATGGATAGCATTTATGATGTATGATTCAATTCTAATATATAATGTTTTCATAATCAACCTCCATGGACTGTCTACTGTTTGAAATGTATATTAAAAATTGCGTGGACTCGAGAAGAGACTTATCACGTTCATTGAAGTTACAAATTCAACAATTATGATACTGAGTTCAAACCTTGTGACAGACAGAAAGTATTAACTCACATTCGCGTAACTATTCCAACAATAGCACGATCAAGAATTAATGAATCAAATGACCAGAACTAAGAAGCTTATTGAATCAATGAGAACGGTGGCTTTCCACAATGACCACTGAAATAGAAGACGGGGCCGCAACAACAATAAAAGAAGTGAATCGTATAAAGCACCCGCAACAGTGGGTCGGCTGTCATCTCGGCATCGTGCGGCTTCTCTGTCATAGACCGGGTTTCTGCTGACGAGTCGGGTACGTGTGGTGGTGGCAGCCTGGATATAAGCTGTTGTTTTCTTTTCTCCAGCTGTCGTAACGCTCTCCAAATTTCTTTATGTTCTGGGTCTTCTTTATCTAGGCAAGGGGTCGGGCCACTCAGACTCTCAGTCGGGTCGACGCATGTCACAGCTAACTCCGTCGTGTCCGGAGTTATAGAAGGGCCGGTCCCGGCACGAGTACTTGGGGCAGTCTTGCTCTCTGGCTGTCTGTCATTGTTGATTGTGATATTGTGATTACCCTGGCTGTTCTGCGCTGGTGGGCTGGTGTAGACCTTCCTCTTTTTAGCGTGTGGCTTATGTCTGGGCATTTTGACGATAACGCGATCTTTTCTCGAGTAGTGGCGTCCTGAGAAGGACGTTGGTGTCTTGGTGTTGTACGAAGATGTTATCGAAACAAAACGTTGTGTGTTTTGAATTCTCCGCGGTCTCTTTATATAGGCTGGCATCCTACGTACGAGAAGACAAGGCCTGTAACTGCTGCAGTTTCCAAAATTTTGCCTGTCTGCGTGAAACTGTGCGCATAGTATTCCACACCTCTGCGTCGTGCATCTCATCTTTTCTAGTTAGGACCTTTATAGTGATATTCTTCTATTCTCCGTAAGTTTGTCTTTCTATCCCTGTGTTGTTTTTCATAATTGGTATTGTATTTGATGTTATATCACATTTTAATTAGGAACTACACAGGATCGCTCGATGTACTGACACCTTTACTCTCACATATCTTCAAAAGTATTCCTTCCTTCCACTTTTCCTTTTATGTTCACATCCTAGGAGTTATTCCCTATAAAATGAGACTCTATTCATCCTTTTCTGACATTGCATACACTTTTGCCTGTATTATGATTGGCTAACCTCGACACGCCTTCGAAAAATAATACCAGCATTGGGCCATTATACACATGTCCTAATTTCTAGTCGTTCCTTCATTAACTAGGCCTGTATTACAACTTACGCGACATCGTCTACAGTCTTTTGAAACAGCTCGAAGAATTCCTCCTTGACTTCTGCTCGCCCAACTTCAATTGAGCCATCCACAATGACAATGCTGACTATAGTTTCTCATTTTAGCTTTAGCACCATAATGCGCTGCGAGACAAAGTTCCACCCTTTGATGCTATCTGTTACGTTTTTAGCCACAATACAACGCACACCCCCTTTAGCTCTTTCGGTTATGGGGACTTCACTGTAGAGCAGTATGTGGCCGTCGAGATCCAGATGTCCTTATCCATCTTTCTTCGCTTCCGTCAGAGCTAGGATTTCTAATTTTGCTTTCCTCATC
Source organism: Oreohelix idahoensis (assembly GCA_024509875.1). Lineage (NCBI taxonomy): Eukaryota > Metazoa > Mollusca > Gastropoda > Stylommatophora > Oreohelicidae > Oreohelix > Oreohelix idahoensis. Next base: position 52,648 of record JAMPIV010001433.1, read on the forward strand.
TCCTCCACCAGCTTCTCTTCTTTCCCGTTAACACATCCTTGTGCTCCATGATCCATAAATCGTCGTCCTTAATTCGTGCCAGTTCGTCGCCTTTAACATTAGTCCGGTTTTCTCTTTGTAGCTATTTGTAATCAATTTTTAAGGCAAACAGATGATTGGCTTGTTGTGCCTTAGTAAGGTGGAGGAGATGTTTCTTTAAGACTTTCATGCATGCCGCCACTCCTCCTTTTTTCAGACGGGCTTGGGACCGACCTAGGCGGAGTTTATTATAGTAATTATCATCTTTATTTTTATTTATTTCTTTATTTTTGACGTTCGCAAGAACCACGGAATCACTACAGTGCTGCAGGAAGCGTGCACCAATCTGTTTCATTTGCTTTGCATTCTACTGTTCTTTTACTGTTTCATTAGTTCGTTTTATTTGTTGTTGTTGTGTATTTGTCAAATTATAAACCTTTCTTGTAGTGTTTGTGCTGACGATGGTTTGCACAGAAACGTCCAACTGTTTTTGGTGTAGGTCCATATATAAGGCTAACCTGCATTCAGGTTTGCATTCCACCTTTAACCAGACATCGTTTGCGCAGAGGCCTTTTCTATTATCTGCATCATTTAAGTATAGAAAGAAATGCTGCAAATTTTCGAGTGAAAAACAAACAAAAAACTAAAAATTTGAATATACAGCAGCGGTTCCCACGCTTTTTCGGTCCTTGTACCCCACAGCTTTTTAGTAACCCTTCCCCCTTTTCACTAAGAGAGCAAATAAATTCTAGAGTTCGCTATGCAAATGCATATTGACAAATAAATAACCAGAATAATTAATTTTTTCATAAATAAAACTTTGTTCTGTACATAACATAACAGTTTTTTAGCATCGTTTAGTTGTTAAATGTTTATCATAACTCAGTTTATACAAATTGGTAAGATTCTTGGCAACCAAGAGCTTTATTCTTGAAACTGTTTTTGCAGAGATACCCGCATATTATGTTCAGTCTATAATTTGTCTCTTACTTTGGATTTTACTGAGAACAGGACTCTCTAATCAATAACGTTTGTTCATTAGCACAAACACTATTGAAATGTTTCAACAGAATAATGTAGAAACTTTCATAATATTGCATGGAGGCATGTCTGGAGTCATCCTTATATGACCACCAGCTATGCACAATGCTACAGTATATGTACATGGAAGTGAACCTATGTCTGTGTCACGGAATTGCCTCCCCTGCTTTGCACGTCCAACAGTGGCCAAAACTCAAGAGTATCTAATATGGGTCTTCAAAGGTGTCTAGACACCTTCGCACAAGATTACTCTTGGTAGAGTTTTAGATATAAGGATAATGATGCTTGTATCTCAAGGGGGTGCCATAGGATATTTCAGAAGTCAAGAACAATGCTGCGTTTGGCAGGGCAATTGTTAACTTATATCTGATCCGCCGTCTTTTATGAAGAATTAAGCAATTATTAATTTCAGCTCATCCAAGCCCCCACCCTAATTTACTCAGTGGAATTCTTCGTATTCTGGTATAGCTCTGTTTAGAGTATATTTAGTAAATTGGCTGAGATAAACATGCAGTACATTAAAAATGATTAAATTCGAAGTTAAATTTGTATATTTACAAACAACAAATTTAATAATCACTTAGGTTTTAACAAGGTTTTAAAAAATGAATAATGATTTATCAGAGAATTATCATCACTGTGTGATGTAATTATAGTTTGTAAAGGTGGTCATTTGGCAGCTTTTATGTATTACTTAGCTGTTAGTGACGGTTCTGCTCCTTCTGATGTTTTGGCTCTTGGTAGACTGAATCGCTGATCCTGCTCGTCACTGGTCAAGGTTGTAGGGCGTAGCACGTTCCCAGAAATGTCAGAGAGTGTCTCCAAAGTTCGTCCCTCGTCTTTAAACCCCGTCTGATGATGGTATATAGCTTCGTCTACAGGCCACTTGTACCCTTCTTGGTCCAGAGATAGTGTCACATATATATGTACATAGTGCAACAGTGACCCGTCCACCTTGCTTCTCCATCTAAGGTTTATAATTTTTGCTACTCGAAAACACGAAATTCACTGACTGTAGACTCACCTTTGAAGCCACGTTTGTTTTTCTGTTGACCTGCGCTGCCAAGGTTTACCTACGTACGTATAGGCTAAGAAGTTAACAGTCAGCGAAAGCATATTTCGCTGTCTCAATTATCACGCGAGCTGATTTGGCAATTATCACTTTTTTGACAGACAGGAGCGCGCGAGTAGATAATTGGGTTCTTTGGAAGAGAGGGGATGAGCAGAAGTTTTGCCGCTAACGGTTTGATGTCCAACATTTCAGGAGACTTAAGCGAATGCAAAAAGGGGCGATAATAACGTTTACCGACCACAGTTATTTGTCCGTGATCCCAGGGGACGTAACTATCTGAATCTACAGCAGAGAGACGAGATCAAAGTCGGTCTGTTTGCTAGCTAATCTCTATGTTGTTGGTCGGCATCAGTGAGCAGAAAACCTTTATCTCGGGAGTAGAACGAGTTGCTTTTCCCTGAGACTGCCAAAGGCGCGATTTCTCGCACAAGTTAGTGAAATAACACGATTTTTGTATTTATACTCCGTACTCCCAAAATCAGTATCTAGTCGCTTCGGAATTTTTGAAATATCTAGCTCGCCAATCCAGAGCCATTGTAGAAAGTGGATTATTAGATTTCGTGGAGATTGTTTCATTTTTCTGATTTGCGGTAATATATATTAGCATTTAAGAGATTTAAAGTGTTAAGTTCCTCATTATTATTCACTGGGATTTTCTATGTGTTAATTGACTAGCGTAGTAAATGGCGCACAGCTAAATCTTTCCAATGTAAAGTAAATTTAATCACCCGTATTACCTAGAAAGAGATGTTTTAATTGACTAATAAATACAGTAGGCGACTGACTATTGACGGAATATAAATGTACTTCTAATCCATTATGTGTAATTGTGTAAGTGACTAGTGTAATATCATGTGGCGAAACAAATAGCTTGTAATGACAAGCGATATTTGTAAAGTAGTCATAATTAAATTAACACTGATATTGTGCGCTGAGAGTTTTACGGGCGGGAGGGGAAAAGGCGCATACCTTAAAACCCAACCCGTAATAGGTGAGCTAAGCGTGATAAGATAGGCTAAGACACGTGTGCTTTTAATTTAATTAAATGGCGGAGTGGAAAATAATTTAATCCACTACTCTTGACAACACTGTGACACTCACATACATATAACACTCTATGAGAATATCTTAAGGAGTCACTGATAACTTTTCAAATAACAATATGTATTCATGGTTATCATAAAGGTATATGTGTCCTGATTAAAATACAAAGGAACCAGGAATCACAATCAATTTTAATTACAAGTATATGTACAGACTTTATCAATATGAATATTGTAGTGACATATATTATTAAAATATCCTATGTGTGTCAGTTGTGTAGTGGTAATATGAGGTAATACTGGTTTTGTTTTGTTCAAGCTCTGTTGGTATTTGTCATCATGACTTCAATAGTTTGTCTTTTGGGACTAGTATTGGAGATGTTCTCAGTTCCTGATATTAAGACAATTAAATTCCCCTCTGAATGTTATTTTTACAAAGTCATTTCAAGATGAGGGGACATAATGTTGAGCTCAGCTGGCCCAATCAGCTTATCTTGCGTGATGGCGGCAGGAAAGGACTCCTCTGCTCGAATTCTCCTCTGGCTCTGGAGACACCTCACTGATAGCTAAAAAGACCAAGGAGTATGCTGTCCGACTCTGGATTCAGCAAAGCTCTGACCAGGTGCTGCTCAGTACCATCAAGACCACGGTCCCTGAAAACAAGAAGGATGTACCTTCTACTTCATAACTAATTGATACTCTAGTTCTACACTGAGCACAATACAACACAAACATTGAGTTCAGAGCGTTAGGCCAACTGTCAGCTTCATCTGAAATACTTTATACCAGCATTACCCTCCTTAATGGTCACTACGCCTCTGCACTTCCAGCATTATTTCTGTCTAATCAATCATCCAGGTGTCAGTGTACTATTTGGCCATTCCATGCCGTTTTACTTCCCTCCGACACCCTCTGTTCAGGCTGGAGCATTATAGGCTTTATCTCCTGTTTGCCACTGAACTACACATATATATACAGGCATAAATTAACAATTTACATTCAATTTTCATTAAAAGATACTGAATGGTTCAAGCTTACCACAATTTCATGGAAATAAACACAGATACGTTGATTAGCAATGAATTCTGGCACAATTACTGGCACAAATTCCCATCTGCTTATGTTCCAGGCTTTTATTTAACACAAACATGAGCTGGCTTCAACGCACTGTTGCTTTATCAAGATTATTTGCACTAGTGGTCTCGAACTAACGCTCCTAAGTGAGTATATCAGCGAGTCTAGCCAATGAGGCCACGTTTCGACAAGTGTTTGAAAAAATGTTACCTTTTCACGTCTCCCCTAACAACGAAAGATAGTATTTATAGCCCGACCAATCGTGGCTAGTCTTTCATTTGTTGCGCTCCAATCAATTTGGAGTTTACATGGTAGGCTAATTCTGTAACGTAAGATTTTTTTCAAACACGTTATAAAAAAATTTTATGAGCAGAAATGATTCCATGCTGTCAGGCATCCCCACTATTTTATTTTGGGTATAATTTATTAATTCCTGGACTATTTGCGTAACGTTTTACATATTCTTTGTCAGCAAGCCCTAAGGAACCCAAATATCCAAATTTAAAAGAGCTACGTGGCTGCGTTCAAAATATGTATTTTCTACCTCCTGTTTCGAAGATGTGCTGTCTGGGTACTGTTATGTTTTCAACCGTAAACCCATCTATTGTTATCTTTCCTAATAAGCGTTTTTTATGATTTTAAAACCTAACTCTGGGAAGGGTAATGTATTTTATCACTGTCCGTCTGAAAAAAAGTTAGTGCATGTAGTCTTACACGCGTGATGGCAGCATTTGTGTAATCGCGCGAAGCGTGTTTAGTGTTCGGCTTTCTGCCTCTCCCTTCTCGCTATCCTTTTGTCCATCTGTCTTTTGATCTTGGTAACATAGTGTAGAAAAAGACATGAATGGAATTTAAAATTTAGGTCAACTTGCATATTTCAAGGTTTTTCTTAGAAAGGCAGCACATTTTATTGTGTGTTTGGGAAACGCGTGTATGTTGCAGAAGGCCTTTAATATCAACGTGAAACGTTACAATTTGCATACGCAGTAGAAAACAAGGGGATTTCGAGTACAGTCATTGTGACAGCACTGTTCTTTACCATTCTTCTTCCTTTATTTATTATATGTATTTATTAGGCTTTATATTTACTTGATAATTTATATATGTGGATTAGAATATTCCACGACACCTCCCCTCTTAAAACAGACATTATATGTCAGTCCTTTATTCTATAATCACATAGAGAAATTTATTATTATTTCTGGGGTTTACGGTGATTCTCATCACACGGATGGCGGCTTAAAAAATCCGCTCCCAAATTGGTTTTTCCAGATATATATTCAATGCTAAAATTATATGGAGCCAAAAGTAAAGACCATCGGAGTAACCTGGAGTTCTCATGCCTAGCCTGTGCTAGAAACGATAACGGTTTGTGGTCTGTTTGCAACTTAAATGCCTTCCCATATAGATAAATATTGAATTTCTTTATCGCCCATATTACTGCAAGACATTCTTTTTCGCTAGTTGAGTAGTTGATTTCAGCTTTATTCAACTTTCTGCTAGCATATGCCACTGGGCTTAATTCCCCATCCAATGCATCTGATTTCTGTAGTAGAGTTGCTCCTAGCCCAATATTACTGGCATCCGTCCTTACAATGAATTCTTGACTTAAGTCAGGTAATTTCAAAATGGGTTTACTTGTGAGCTTTTCCTTCAATTCTTGGTAAGTCATTTCACATTGTGGTGTCCATGTAATGCGATCTGGATGTCCTTTACGTGTCAATTCAGTTAACGGTGCACATATGGAATTAAAGTTTTTGATATACTTCTGGTAGAAACCACATAATGAGACAAAGGATCTCACGTCCTTCTTGGTTTGTGGTCTCGGGGCTTTCTGTAGTTTCTCTAAATTCTTTGGGTCAGGGGTCATGTTCCCCTGATAAACTGTGTGTCCCAAAAATTCCAATTCTTTACATCCAACGCAACATTTGGTTGGTCGGGCTGTTAAATTTGCCTCCCTAAGTCGATTAAACAGCATGTTCAGAGAGTCAATGTGTTCCTCAAATGTTTCTGTTGCTATAAGGATATCATCCATAAAATTTGTTATACAGGGATTATTCAGAGGATCCAATAATTTTCTCATCATTCTAGAGAAGACACTAGGCGCATTCTTCAATCCAAATGGCAATCTATTAAACTCATAGTGTCCTTCTGAGGTACTAAAAGCTAGGTATGGTCTAACCTCAGGCTTTACTGGAATCTGATAGTATCCTTTACTCAGATCCACTTTTGAGAAATATTTAGCTTTATTTTAGTCTGGCAAACAGCTGATTTGTATCCGGCAATGGATCCACCTGTCCTTCTGTAATAGCATTCAGTCTCCTGTAATCTATACAGAGTCTATGTTCTCCAGAGGGCTTCCTTAAGAGTACAACACCGGAACTATACGAAGACTCACTGTGCGAAATAATTCCTTCCTTCAATAGATAGTCTATCTCTTCCTTCAAAGCTTTCTCCTTAGCAAACGGAATCGAATATGGTTTCATACAGACAGGTGTGGAGTCTATTAGTTTCATATCATATTCCAATAGGTTTGTATGCCCTGGTCGGTCTGTTAACACCTCTGCATGATTATTTAGAACCTGTTGCACTCTCTCTTTCTGAGTTTTCGTTAAATGTGTACTGATTTTCACCTGTGCTGCTGTCTCACAGGGGTGTAATGGATATTCAAATGATGAAAGTGGTTCCTTTTTCATCTCCATGGCGATGGACAAGGTCAACAAGTGTGTCTCTTCCTGATGTTCTCTTTCCAAATATTTCTTCAGGAGATTCACATGATAGATTTTTTCTTTCCCCTTCTTATCTATCTTATAATTTGTTCTAGACACCTTCTCTAAAACTGTATATGGACCCTGCCATCCAATTTGTAACTTATTCTGACTCCCAGGCAAAAGAAGCAGTACTTTCTCTCCCACAGCCAAATTTCTGTCCTTCGCCTTCCTGTTATAATAGGCAGCATGTTTCTTCCTGGCTTGTTTCAAATTTTCATTGGCAAGTTTCCAGCCAGTTTTTAACCGAGTGGTCAGCTCATTCACATATTGGTATGAAGATGTAATGTTTTCCTCTGCCTTTTCATCAGTCCACGTTCTTAACATAGCTTCGAGTGGACCTTTTATTGTGTGGACCTATTTGTCCATGCACCGGTATGGTCTCTTCCACTCGAAGCTTTATAGTGATGATTTTCCCTCCCAGAATTATCATTCACAAAACGACCGCTACCAATTTTTCTTTTGGGGCTTTCTCCCCACTTAAAATTCTTGATGAGAGATTTCCTCTCTACATCCTCTTCCTCCAGTTTGTTTAAGTCCGATTGAGGGATTTTCGGCTTATCCTGGGGTAAGACATCTTTTTGCACTCTCCGCATAGTGGCCATTGTAAAACAGTTAAGTGAAGCTTGTCCGTGAAAAGGGGCTTCCCATTCCATTTGGTCCACTTTATCAAATCTATATTTCTTTTTATTATCAGGCCTAATTTTGCCCCGGGGCGTGTCCAGGTCCTGATCCATGTTCCCACTTGTGGGTGTTCCCTCATGTGCTATGCTACACCTTTCTACAAAATTCTCAATGTCCCATCTTGCTTTGGGCCAATAATAATTGTGAGCCACCTTTTGAATGATGGTACCTATCTTCTCATGGTCCCCATCTGGTTTCACATGTAGGCTCCTTATTAAGTCTGCCCTATATCTTTTAGGAAGTACCAGTTGTCCCTGACCTTTGGATCTAGCTCCAGTCTTCCTATACATCAACTTGTTTTTCATGTAAAAATCTCCCTTGCCTGGAGTTGTATGACAAGTTGACAATTTTCTGAAACAAGGCTTGAGTGTTTTATCCCCAGCCTGTGCCTTCCTCATCTCTTCTGGAGTGGTATCCAACATAATATCCTCCTCCTGTCTTGAGGTCGACCTGACCTGAAAGGTTGCCATATACACAGGTTTCCTTCTGCAACGGTCAGTGTCATGATTGTCCATCTGACAATTCTTACACCACCTTTTTCCTTGGTTGAAAGATTTTCTTTCATCATATTTCCTTTCATCGAATTGTGGGAATTTATTTTTATTTTCATACCGTGGCCTATCAAATTGGTGCTTACCTTTATTTTGATCCTTAGGATCAAATTTATTAAAGTTCTGTGGTGCCCTAAAGTTATCCACTTGTTTCTTTTTATTACCTGTTACCTCTGCTTGAGCTGCTTGATACCTTTCAGCAACATTTAGCAACTCATCCAGCCTCTCTGCACCTTGTTCCATGAGAAACTTTCTCAGGTCTGGAGCCATGGACTCTCTTAATTGCTCTATAAGGACCATTTCCTTAAGATCTTGGGTTTTCTCCAGAGAAGTCCATTTCTCCAAGTATGTCTCTATTCGTGCAGAGAACTGGTGATAGGTTTCACCTGACAGTAGTTTAGCATTCCTAAATTTTTTCCTATAAAATTCAGCATTTTTTTCATATCTTAACAAAAGAGCCTGCTTTAGCATATCATAATTTTCCTGATCACCTCTGCTCATTTTTGCAAAAACTTCATAAGCTGCCCCACGAAGTCCCTGAGATAACTTTAAGCTCCACCTTTCTCTCTCTAACCCATACGTGGTAGCTAATAGTTCATATCTATTTATATAGCTCTCAATATCATCGTCTTTCTCAACAAAATGATCTAAATGAAAGTTCATAGCTGAGGTTGAGGCTCCCTGAGTAACCGTAGCATCAGAGGCAAAGGGACTGGCACCATTTTCAGGAGCATGGCCTTGAAACTCAAACTCCCTTAGTCGTAATTCATGTTCCCTTTGTAATCTTTTCTCCTCCTTTTCTGCTTCCCTCTCTGCAGCTAATCTCTTCTCTTCCCTTTCTGCAGCTAATTTCTTCTCTTCTCTTTCTGCAGCCTGTCTTCTTTCCTCGGCTTCTCTTTCTGCAGCTAATCTTTTGTCTTCTCTTTCTGCTTCCAATTTCTTAGCCTCAGCCTCAATCTGCAACCTCTTAATTTCAGCCTCAGCCTCAATCTTTCTTTCGGCTTCAAACCTTCTTTCTTCGCGTTCAATAAATTTGTCACATTCCGTAGTGACATAGGCAACCATAACTTGCCCATCTAATCCTAACTCTTTTGCAGTCTGTACAGCAGCAGATCGAAACTTGGCCAGGTCCGCCATTGTCTATCAGGTAAATTTCTACAATGTCTAACCAACAATTTAATCTCTAAATATATCTAATGGACAACACAGGCACCGTGAGCTCAACCTTATTTAATTCCACCCAAGGATACCTTTTAATTCTTATATTCCCTGAAGTGAATTACCCCCAATATTTTTAATAGGGAAAGATTCAAAATCCCAAGAGCGAGACCCCAATATATGTGGTGAAGTGGGATGTTATAAATATTTATAGGGACTTAGTGTACTGACTGAGATCAGCTGTGAAGGTATCTATATCTATTAAGAGTAGTGTATTATAGATAACCTTACTTGCTACCACATATCTATATATCTCAGTCAGAATTATTCTGGAATAGTGTGATGACTACGTTATGTGTCTAGGGTATGTGTATGATGAAGTGTAAGTCACAACAACAGACAGATAAACAATTTAATTTAATCCACTACTCTTGACAACACTGTGACACTCACATACATATAACACTCTATGAGAATATCTTAAGGAGTCACTGATAACTTTTCAAATAACAATATGTATTCATGGTTATCATAAAGGTATATGTGTCCTGATTAAAATACAAAGGAACCAGGAATCACAATCAATTTTAATTACAAGTATATGTACAGACTTTATCAATATGAATATTGTAGTGACATATATTATTAAAATATCCTATGTGTGTCAGTTGTGTAGTGGTAATATGAGGTAATACTGGTTTTGTTTTGTTCAAGCTCTGTTGGTATTTGTCATCATGACTTCAATAGTTTGTCTTTTGGGACTAGTATTGGAGATGTTCTCAGTTCCTGATATTAAGACTATTAAATTCCCCTCTGAATGTTATTTTTACAAAGTCATTTCAAGATGAGGGGACATAATGTTGAGCTCAGCTGGCCAAATCAGCTTATCTTGCGTGATGGCGGCAGGAAAGGACTCCTCTGCTCGAATTCTCCCCTGGGCTCTGGAGACACCTCACTGATAGCTAAAAAGACCAAGGAGTATGCTGTCCGACTCTGGATTCAGCAAAGCTCTGACCAGGTGCTGCTCAGTACCATCAAGACCACGGTCCCTGAAAACAAGAAGGATGTACCTTCTACTTCATAACTAATTGATACTCTAGTTCTACACTGAGCACAATACAACACAAACATTGAGTTCAGAGCGTTAGGCCAACTGTCAGCTTCATCTGAAATACTTTATACCAGCATTACCCTCCTTAATGGTCACTACGCCTCTGCACTTCCAGCATTATTTCTGTCTAATCAATCATCCAGGTGTCAGTGTACTATTTGGCCATTCCATGCCGTTTTACTTCCCTCCGACACCCTCTGTTCAGGCTGGAGCATTATAGGCTTTATCTCCTGTTTGCCACTGAACTACACATATATATACAGGCATAAATTAACAATTTACATTCAATTTTCATTAAAAGATACTGAATGGTTCAAGCTTACCACAATTTCATGGAAATAAACACAGATACGTTGATTAGCAATGAATTCTGGCACAATTACTGGCACAAATTCCCATCTGCTTATGTTCCAGGCTTTTATTTAACACAAACATGAGCTGGCTTCAACGCACTGTTGCTTTATCAAGATTATTTGCACTAGTGGTCTCGAACTAACGCTCCTAAGTGAGTATATCAGCGAGTCTAGCCAATGAGGCCACGTTTCGACAAGTGTTTGAAAAAAATGTTACCTTTTCACGTCTCCCCTAACAACGAAAGATAGTATTTATAGCCCGACCAATCGTGGTTAGTCTTTCATTTGTTGCGCTCCAATCTAAAACCTAACTCTGGGAAGGGTAATGTATTTTATCACTGTCCGTCTGAAAAAAGTTAGTGCATGTAGTCTTACACGCGTGATGGCAGCATTTGTGTATCGCGCGAAGCGTGTTTAGTGTTCGGCTTTCTGCCTCTCCCTTCTCGCTATCCTTTTGTCCATCTGTCTTTTGATCTTGGTAACATAGTGTAGAAAAAGACATGAATGGAATTTAAAATTTAGGTCAACTTGCATATTTCAAGGTTTTTCTTAGAAAGGCAGCACATTTTATTGTGTGTTTGGGAAACGCGTGTATGTTGCAGAAGGCCTTTAATATCAACGTGAAACGTTACAATTTGCATACGCAGTAGAAAACAAGGGGATTTCGAGTACAGTCATTGTGACAGCACTGTTCTTTACCATTCTTCTTCCTTTATTTATTATATGTATTTATTAGGCTTTATATTTACTTGATAATTTATATATGTGGATTAGAATATTCCACGACAATAGGATAGGGTATTGATATTGTGACTAAATGTTTTGTTTTCTCCTAACTTTAGTACTGATCACAAACCAGCCTGCCAGCGGTCTGAATAGCTCCAGTAACAATTCTTATTTAGTATTTATCGGGTCTTAGAGGTTGACCTGTGCGGTCCTCTTGCTTCATCCAGAGAGAGAGAGAGTCCAACCTTATGAACTTTAAGAATTAATTATAACTGGAGGTACAAAATACCCAGATTTTTCATTCAATTTTAGTAGCCCACTGTGGCCAAAAATATCTATACATAACATTGTTCCCGACTACTGACCATTGTGTTTTCAAGTGGATTTATCCAGAAAGAATACGTAGTTTCATAATCGGCACTCAACCACCAGAGAGAGAAAAACCGATCGGAGATACCTTCTTCATCATTATTTTTCGAACAGTTTACCCACCAGATATTTCTTTTAACTATTGGAAATACTGTCTCAACTAATAGGTACGCGAGATTGAATGTGGCCACAGATTGACAGAGCGAGAGAAAGAGGAGTGAATATTTCTTCTTTTGTATAATCATTGTACTCACTTCTTTCTTTTTTCTTGTATACTGTTATTTTACAGGACAGACTAACTATAAACTTTGTTCTTTACTGTATCGTCTTTTTCTATACCCTAGTTTTAATCTTTGACCTTTTGGGGTTATTAACTTCATGCGAGATCTTTTCTCAACAGAGGGGATGGCACTTATGGGATTATTTTCCAAATTCTGTAACCTATGATTTTATATATATATATATATATATATATATATATATATATATATATATATATATATATATATATATATATATATATATATATATGTGTATGTGTGTGTGTGTGTGTGTATGTGTGTTTGATATTGTGAGCAGTTTATGTGATAATAAACTATGCATGGAGGCATATCTGGAGTCATCCTTATATGACCACCAGCTATGCACAATGCTACAATATATGTACGTGGAAGTGAGCCTATGTCTGTGAGGCTAATTACATCCTCATTGACTCTTGAAATCATCCACACACTTCCAGGGATTCCTCCTGTGGTGAAACTTGTTGAGAACCCAGCACTGCACACTAAGCTTGGAGAAGTCACTTGAGACCCAGGCATAATTCTTTGACTTGGTTGACTGCATGCAGAAGGATCTCACTGTGGACCCAGTGATAGGCAGGAGAAGCTGAGAAGTGGCGCTGTGCAGAACGTGGCAATTCCTTGGGAGAGCCCAGAACCAGAGTACAGTATTTTATAACTGCATAGTTGGAGAGCCCCCTTGGATGGCGGGGAATGCACAGTATGCCATGCACTTCTTACTCCTAGCTTGGGACCAGATGTGACGATCCTTTAAATGCAAGCCAAGCTGGAGAAACTGGAGCTCATGACTTATACTCATCACGTTTCGGAATGGCAGAAAAGCCACAGGAAAAACCTAGATCTGCAGTGTAGATAATACCAAGGAGTCTTCAGCTTAGTATTGGCTGATAAAGAGCGAGAAGCTCGGCAGTCCTAGTTAAACAACAACAACAACATGATAATAAACTTAACAAAACTTAATTACTTGTGTTGGTCAGCTCAGCCCATACACATACTCCATTTACCATAGTTTTCACGTTTGTGCGTCTTGTTGTCACATGACTGTGTGTGTGTGTGTGTGTATCTTCTTCTTCTTCTTTGATCCATAACTGCCAACCGTCAAAGCAGTCAGCGGACATCACGCCTGGTGGCGTCTTGTAGGGCAGCAACAAATTGATTCCACTTTGCTCGGTCGGCGGCCATCCTTCGTACAGTGCCCCAACTGTGGTTCATTCTTTGCATCTCAGCTTCCACAGTTCTCCGCCAAGTTGTTTTTGGTCGGCCTCTCTTTCGCTTTCCCTCGGGGGTCCATAGCATAGCTGTTCTTGTGATGGTATCAGGGTCTCTTCTGAGGACATAGCCAACCCAACTCCAGCGTCTGCCAGCTATGATAGTGTGCATGTCCTCCTGGTTACTCCGAATAAGTAGTTCTTGGTTGCTGATGGTGTTTGGCCAAAAGATTCGGAGAATTTTCCTTAGGCAGATTGTGTGGAAGGAGGACAGTTTCGACATTTCCTTCTCTGTTACTCTCCAACATTCCGCACCATAGAGAAGCACAGAAAGTACACAGCTCTCATACAGTCTTAATTTGGTGTTTGTGCTGTACTGGGAAGACTTCCAAATGTTGTTGAGAACAGCAAAGGCTGTTCTCGCTTTATTCATTCTGTTGTTAATGTCCTTGCTTGTTCCGCCGTCAGGTGTTACTATGCTTCCTAGGTAAGTAAATGTGTCTGTCTGTTCTAACTGCTGGTTCCTTACTGTTATTGGCTCAGGATTGCCCACATTTAGTGTCATGACCTCTGTCTTCTTCAAATTGATGTTCAGGCCAGCCTGCTGGCCATACTTATTCAGTCTATCGGTTTTGTCTTGAATGTGTTGGTGTGAATGCGCGAGTAGTGCAATGTCATCTGCATATTCCAAATCTTCCAGTGTAGAAAACGTTGTCCATCTAATTCCTCTTGGACTGCCCTCTGTTGTCTTGCGCATCACCCAATCTATGACTGTCAAAAATAATGTTGTTGATAAGGGGCATCCCTGTCGTACTCCTGTTTTCACTTCGAAAGTTACATTACTCGATCCAACACTGCACGTAAAGTTAGAATAGAGGATTTTTATAATGGAAACAATGCGGCTGGGAATTCCATAAGCCCTCAGAATTTTTCATAGGCTGTCCCTGTGTATGCTGTCGAAAACCTTTTCAAAATCAACAAAGTTAATGTACAGCTGTCTCTGCCATTCTGAGCACTGCTCTATAATGTTCCTGAGGGCAAATATATGATCTGCACATCTTCTGTTCTCTCTGAAGCCCGCTTGTTCTTTATGGTCAACTGCTTTTGAAATTCTCTGGATGATTATCCTGCCTAGTATTTTGCTGGGAACTGAGAGGAGGGTAATTCCTCTCCAGTTGTTGCAGTCTGCAAGGTCGCCCTTCTTGGGCAATTTGACAATTATTCCTTTACTCCACTCTGTTGGTGTTGTCTCAGTTTCCCAGACTTGTGCAAATAGTGGTTCTAATAGTTCTGCTGCTAGTTCAGGGTCTGTCTTGAATAGCTCAGCATTCAGATTGTCGTGACCAGGCGCTTTTCCATTTTTTAGCCCTTTGATAGCTGTGATAATTTCTTCTTTTCGTGGAATGTCTGTATTTACGTCTAAGTCACTTTCAGCCTCAGGAACATTCAGCTGAGTCTCTGGTGGTTCCTTATTCAGTGTTTCTCTGAAGTGCTCTGCCCATCTTGTTTCCTGCCCCTGTGCTGTGGTGATGAGATTTCCTTGCTTGTCTCTTACTAACGTTATGTTGTTTGCACCTCGTTTTCCACTGATAGCTTTAGTTATTTTATAAACTGTGCTTTGTTCATTTCTCAGTGCTGTCTCTTCTGCCTGTCTTGCAAGGTCATCCAGAAATGTCCTTTTGTTAGCACGGGTTTGACGTTTTACTTCCTTGTCCAGCTGACTGTACTGTTCACTATATATTGCCTTTAACCTGGGAGACTTAGCTTCTGTTTTCTTTCTTTTCATTTCCTTTCTCTTCGCTATGGTGTTTAGCGTTTCTGGTGTTATCCAGTCTTGGCTCTTTCTTTCCTGGAATCCCAAGCATTACTTGCTGCTTTCTTTGTATATTGTTGAGATGGTGTTGAATTTCTGGTCCACATCGTCGGTCTCTGTTCTTTCCTGGCTTTTGGTAATCAGATATCGTCTCTTTACGTCGACCACGAACGCTTTTCTGGTGAGGGGGTCCTTAAGTTTCGTGATGTTATATCTTTTCTGTTTGACTGCAACTGGTCCAGCAGCTCTGAGTTTCACCTTCAGTCTTGCTACTACTAGGTGATGATCACTTCCCACATCTGCGCCTCTTCTTACTTTCACGTCTTGTAGTGCATGTCTCCATCTGCCATTGATCATTATGTGATCTATCTGGTTTTTGTCTCGTCCGTTTGGTGATTCCCATGTTAACTTGTGCACTTCTTTGTGTTGAAAAAGTGTTCCTCCAATGACCAGGTTGTTAATACTGCAGAAGCTTATTAATTTGTCCCCATTCTCATTTACTGTTCCACTGCCGCATTTCCCCATTACTCTTTCGTTATAATTATTGTGTGTTCCAACTTTCGCATTTAGGTCTCCCATTACTATAATAAGATCGTACCTGGGTACAGTTTCCATTTCCTTTTGTACCTGTTGATAGAACTCGTCCTTGATCTCTTCATCGCTGTCGTTTGTTGGTGCATAGCATTGTATAATTGTGGTGTTGGTGAATCTCCCTCTCAGTCTTGCTCTTATTAGTCTGTTGTTAATGGGTTTCCATTCCAGTAGAGACCTTTCCATTCCTTTCTTAAGGATAATGGCTACACCTTCGTTGTGCTGACCGTCCTCTCTACCAGAATAAAGTACTGTTTCCCCTGTAGCTGTTTTTATTCTCCCCATCCCTGTCCATCTGCTCTCGCTTATTCCCAGAATATGTAGTTTGTAATTCCTCATCTCTGCTGTGATCTGTCTCAGCTTTCCTGCCTCATTCATAGTTCTGACATTCCAAAAAACCAATTCTGGTTTCGTGTTTTGCGGTCTGGGCATCCGTTTTCATGCCAGTGGCTTCCTTTCGGCTTTCACCACTGTCAGTCATACGAGCCTGAGACTCCGGATGTCCGTCCCGCATCAAAGTATTTTCATTTATTGCTGTTTCCGTAACGTGTGCGATTTTTTACACAGACAGGGGTGTCGGCCCTGTGCTAAAACCCCCAACCTGGAGGACCAGGGTACCAGCTTTTGTCTGACCCCTACCCACGCAGACCAGTCCAGCATGGTTGAACCTACCAGGAGTAAAACTCCCACTGGCATAGCTCTGGGGATTGTCAGGGTACACAAGCTGCCATACCGCTACAAGGTATAGGTACCATTGATGGCAGGTGTGTGTGTATAGTTAAACATATATGTTACCTGTATGGAGAGTAGAATGGTCTGTTAACAAATTACGGCCGTAAAGATAGGCTGGACTAGAGTATCTTCGCAATCCAGTGACAGATTCTACCCTTAAACTATTCACTCGTGAACTCTATTTCTCATACCTTATTTCTCACTTATTTACCACTTTGCCTGTTCTATTCAGAAGGACCAAATCTATCTCTAATACCTATCAAATTTACGTCAGATAGTACCTTCAACTAGTACCACCAAGTCAATCTTGGCTCACAGACTTTGTGCTCAGAGAAGTAGGTTAAGGCACCAGCAGATGCCTTTTACACGTGTTCTTGGGAGTCGTTACTTTAACAATAAGTTCCCACTTTGACTCCGTGTTCCAGATTCCACAGATTCCGGATTTCCATGTTAAATTGTAGATTTGTTTCTGGGCTCTTAGGTCCTCAAAAATTTCTCAAACATTGGTCCGGTCCGATTTATGAATCTTGTTTCAAGTCTTAACTTTGGCAAGCGATTCTCACAGTATCTTAAAACTGCAAACGTGTCAGGTTATATTGCACTTCGCCTCGCCCGCAGTATTTTGTCTATGATTTAGACAGGGTCCAATCAGGAATTTTTTGGTTCCTCTATTTCGAACCCCCGCCAATCGTTTCAGAAGTGCATATTTAGGTGGGGTAATTCAAAATTATTCCAACATTGAAAGTTCTGTGCGTGATGTAAAAGGTTACGTCTCCCATATATGGAAGTGACAAGACCGTACACTCTTACGACAATGTGTTTCAGATGTAACATCTTACAATCCTCTAAAACAATGTCTCTGAAACAGGTGGACGGGAACTGATGATGTCATTCATGTCTGTCCAAAATGTGTCGCACAGACAAGTAATCTCTTTATCCGTCACTTGCGCACACAAAATCCGCCAGCGTGCGAGTAATTTTATCGCCTGGCACAGCTTGAGCAAACAAATCTCGTCTCTTTACCATCTTGACAAGTGCTACACGTTCGCCTTATCAATGCTTAACCAAAGTCGCTGTAGCGATTTTAATGTTAATCTAAAGTTTGATGTCGGCCACATCCGAGATTAACCAACATGATTGTCAGTTAATATTATCTCATCAGTTCCTTTCCCAGCAGGGAGGAACGGGTAACCAAACAGACATGACGACTTATCACTGAGATGAGTGAAAGAATGTTTGAAAACTTAAAATATCTGCTACATAGCAGATAAAGAAAAGGCTGCCGACCACTGAAAAGCACGTAATTAGTCAGTACAACAACTGTCACAGAATACGGCCGTAGTGGACAAGAGAGGGACCCAAAATTATGTGACAGTCTGTGAGGCTAATTACACCCTCACTGACTTTTGAAATCATCCACACACTTCCAGGGATTCCCCCTGCGGTGATACGTGTTGAGAACCCAGCATTGCACACTGGAGAAATCACTTGAGCCCCCATGCGTGATTCATAGGCATTGACCAGGTTGACTGCATGCAGGAGGATCTCATTATGTGCCCATTGATAGGCAGGTGAAGCTGAGAAGTGGCTCTGTGCAAGACATGAACATTCGTTGGGAGAGCCCAGAGCCAGAGCACAGTATTTTAGCTCTGCATAGTTGGAGATCCCCCTTGGATGGCGAGGAATGCACAGTATGCCACACGCTTCTTACTCCTAGCTTGGGACCAGATGTGACGATCTTTTAAATGCAAGCCAAGCTGGAGAAACTGGAGCTCACGACTTCAACTCAGCACGTTTCGGAAAGGCAGATACGCCAATGGAAAAGCCTTGAACTACAATGTAGATAATACCAAGGAGTCTCCCACTTGGCATTGGCTGCAAAACAGCGAGAAGCTCAGCAGCCCTAGTTAATACAACAACAACATAATATTCCTCGTACCCCACTGACGAGCGTCCGAGTGACAGAGTTGTTAGAGCGCTGTTCTCTCTCGGCAAAGGTACCAGGTTCAATTCACGGTATCATCGCGCTCTAGTCTACTCAGCTGTAAATGAGTACCTGACGTTGCTTTTGAGTTAGGGAAAGAAAAAAAGGCTGAGAGGAAGGTAACTGGTCACCCCCACCTCTCGATGCTGGACGTAGTATAGTGAAGTCTCTAACATTTCACTCCCCTAGGCAGTATCTGCTATGAGACTACCTTTACCTTTTACCCCACTGACAAGCCTCTCATACCACCTGGGGGTACGCGTACTACATGTTGAGAACCCCTAATCTACAGCATCTCAAATCTAGGTCTGGTTAGTTCACAATCTTAAAACCGTTCAGCAATAAAGTGACGAGTTCGCAATATCTTTCAACACCGATTCCCGAACGTGCGAAAATAGGAACTCCAAACGGCGCAAGGCTGCAAACACCTCGAAGCACACACGACACACATAAATGTTGGAGATTCCCCACATATCAAAGCCCTGAAAACACCCCAGACGAGGAGCCAACTTGCATCTCTCTCACCCAACAAATTACATAAACGACACGTGGCGTACTGAAATACCCCAGATCAAAATAAACGCATAGTTCGAACAATTACACAGCTTAAATCCATAAAAACGATCAACACAGTGTACAGTGAACAACAAATGCTTCGTATTCCCTAGAAATGTCTGGGTGTATTTTCTATACAGCGAGATTTTAGATCAAGTTTTATTTTAACGTTTTGAAGAAGGTGTTATTTCAAGGACACCTTAGAATGTTGATCCAGTTTCCCCCCTTCCCCCAACACCCCACCCCAACTTCGTTTGTTCCAACCAGGGTCGTGGAGTCGGCCAAACAATTGTCCGACTCCTGAAGTTTTAGAAGTCCAACGCCCAACTCCCGATTACAGGTCTATATTATGATGTCACGTGGCATAAAATTCACAGTCGGAGTCCGGACATTTTTTTACCGAGTCCCGACTCCACTAAAAACGACCGCCTCCATGACTCCATCTCTTGACTCCGACTTCACAGCCGTCTTGATGTTTCTCTGTAGTTGAAAATTATCTGAAATGTGGCAGAAACGTGAGAAATATATTGAATCCACCACAAGAACAATTTATTTGTTGTTCTTGTTGTGTGTCTCGATGAGGTTTGTGCCTTTTTGTGGCAATACTTCACCTTGAGCTAATACACAGTGATGATGGACAATGTGACAACACTTCACCAAGAGCTAACACTCAGTGATGATGGATCAAAGACAATGTGACAAGACTTCACCAAGAGCTAACACTCAGTGATGATGGATCAAAGACAATGTGACAAGACTTCACCAAGAGCTAACACTCAGTGATGATGGATCAAAGACAATGTGACAAGACTTCACCAAGAGCTAATACACAGTGATGATGGATCAAAGACAATGTGACAAGACTTCACCGAGAGCTAACACTCAGTGATGATGGATCAAAGACAATGTGACAAGACTTCACCAAGAGCTAATACTCAGTGATGATGGGCAGTTGACAAGGCTTCACAAAGTGCTAACACTCAGTGATGATGGGCAATTGACAAGGCTTCACAAAGTGCTAACAATCAGTGATGATGGGCAATGTGACAAGGCTTCACAAAGTGCTAACACTCAGTGATGATGGGCAATTGACAAGGCTTCACAAAGTGCTAACACTCAGTGATGATGGGCAATTGACAAGGCTTCACAAAGTGCTAACAATCAGTGATGATGGGCAATGTGACAAGGCTTAACAAAGTGCAAACACTCAGTCATGATGGGCAATGTGACAAGGCTTCACAAAGTTTTAACACTCAGTCATGATTGTAGCAAAGTTGATTTTGCTGGGGAGGTTATGATGGTGTCCTAAAAGAATGAAAAGGTGTCTGCTATAACCGTGTGAGGTCAAGCACATGTAGGTCTCTGACTCTAGAGATGATGATGATGAATTATGTGCAGAGAACCTAACGCTACCTCCCTAGATCTCACACGGTCAATCTTGTGGCTCTAGTGTATGGTGTATGGTGTACCTAGTGTCTAGGGGAGAAATGAATGATGGTACACAACAATCAAACACTTTAAGTTTCTATAAAAGAAATTAATAACTGTCAGTTAAGTTTTTCTTTAAAAAAAGTATTTACAATTTATTTTGCCTGTCCATTCATAGCTTGTGGACAGGTCTTTGAAAACAAAGACAAGATAGTTTTCAGAAAAAGAACAATTTAAAATGTTGGGACAATCTGCCCAATAACTAAAAGTTATTATGTATTTATAACTGTTCTTCCTGTAGGAAATATTAAGCTAATTCACTGTATTTATATAACGGGAGAGTCACTGTATATGAGGGCTGTAGTTCATCCTACCCCCATAATATTCCTGTGTAATATTTTGAAACACAAGAAAATGTCAGAGATGCCCCAGAGGTTTTACTCTTCACCTGAGAGTCCTTGTTGTAAGATAATACGATTGATAGTTGCAGAAATTTCAAGTTCAACAATCGCCAAAGCTCCTACTGGATATTCAACAGCATATACGTTTGGTTGGAGACTGGTTGGCGTTTATAAGCACTCAGCAGGTTTCCTGTCACCAGCCGGCAACAGGAACATAGACCCTCTGCAACAAAAGGACACCCTGGCCTTTTATCTCTGATCATTTATTCTAACACATAATTTCCTATGTAGGTATGGGGTCAGCCTCGCGTGCCTTACAAATGCACTAGCCCCTAATCGTACAGGACTCCCACCTTGTTGTGACCACACCTCAAGTCCTTATAGTAGATACGCCACTGTACGTTCACATACTTTTCCTCCATACAATAATGTGGAGTAACCACACTTCCTGTGATATGATCTTCTCTTCTTTTCTTTACACTTATATTTGCTTCAGGCATGTAAACAGTGTTCATTGAACACACAGGCTTTACTAATATATTTTAATACAATAATATGTCAACATAATCATAACAACATACATCAGTCAGATACCGTTTAATGTGTGGACTCCACAATGTCTGCTTCCGACATGTCCTTCACTTTTTCCCAAAACGCAGTATCTAACTTTTGTAGTTGGACCAAACATAGTAAATTTCATAAAATATCCTTACCACAATCAAGAAATATATAAACAAATGACTCTGATTTGGTGAAGAAATGGCCTCAGCTTCCTCCGTACTGTACAGACTGTGAATTTATTCTATATTTAAGTTTAAAATTAACACAGCTGTTTTTCAGCGTATCTGTATACAAATTTTAGTTCAACTGGCAATGAATAATCAAAGCCTTTTGCTAATATCTACCAGCCTAGCCAATCGTAACGTTCTACTACTTGAATTAAAATGCAGTTTGAATGAAAAACCCAAAATAATTTTGAATAACTGGTGGTGGATTGGCCAGTCTGCTTTAGTCATGCCCAATACAAAAGATATCACGTTTAGGATTACATTTCTCCTACCGTTCCCCTTTCCCATTTATACTCTGTTCACCCTAAGCGAATTTGAATGTACCTCCCTGCCTCTTTTTCCAGCTCGCGTCCCCCTAACGTTACCCAAAAAAAACATGAGCAATAACGCCAGTGTGTCTGGTCGTGTGTTCTTAGATATTAGTTTTTCTTCAATAACTTCTCTATTACTGGGACTATCATATTATTTAAAGTACATTCTTACTCAGCTAACTTTACGTCATACTACCATATAAATCTTATGGGGAACTTCCTAATGGTTTAAAATTTCCAATTTATTTCATCGTCCATCGTCAACTAAAATTTTACACAGGTCCGCCATCTCCCTCTCTTTCATCTTGCGAGCATGTATTTTTCAAATAACTACAGTTTTAGTTACATCAGAAATGCTACCATTAGGAGGAAATAAAACTGTCTGCGTGGTTTGGCCTTGCTGGCTTTTTTGCAGTGTGAATATATGCGTTGCAGACTGTGTTAGCGACGCGGGGTAGACGGGGCGGGTTAAAGAATTTGCGTTACTAGTTAGCATTGTATCGTGTAATACTACCAAAAAATGTAAGGATTACTACTAGTTTTGCTACAAAGTTGACAGAAAGTGTTACTTCAGATAGCTATATTGGGGTATACTTCCGCCAATAGTTAATTGTAAGGCTAGACTACAAAGTGTATACAGCAGATTGGGCAAAAGTTAAATATTAGTAGTGTTTGTCGAAAACGAAACTAAAGCGTGTCAGACTTTTTCCGTGAAATCGTTCTATAGGCTTAGCACTGTGCAAAAAGCAGCGCGGCTGGCGTCGAAGATGACAACCGTCAGACACATGCGGGCTAGTGTATTTATTATCGTTTTATGCCTAAATCGTACTGAATTGAGCGTTTATTCTCGCATATTTTGCTACAATGATGGGCAATGTGACAAGGCTTCACAAAGTGCTAACATTCAGTCATGATGGGCAATGTGACTAAATTTCACCAAGAGCTAATATTCAGCGGTGATGGATCAAAGACAGTGTGGCATTGCACGTCCCTTTCAAGCTGGACTGAATTCTGTCATGCATATCAATGTTCGCAACAGCCATCCAAAAGTAAGTTAACTCATTCAACTTTATCACAGTGTTGATAAATACTACGGCCTGACCAGGTCTTCTATGGTCTATGTCTATGGGACAGGTCGACAACCAGTCGATCACGATCTGCGACTGGGGGGAGGGGGGGGAGAAGAGGGGGGGGGGGGGGGGGGGGGAGAGAAGAATTGTGACTTTTTAAACTAAGGAAATATTGGACTAGACCTCACCAGACGACAATTAAAATCGTGGTGTCCCCATGATCAAAGGTACTTGTCCCGCGTTCCCAATGAAAACTCTCGAGCTGGCAACTAAAATATTCGTGACCTGCATGAGATAGGAACGCGGTCTTTTCTTTGCAAGATTCATCTTTCCCCCTCCCCGTCTTAAAATTACACACATGCAAACACACGCACACTAACATATATATATATATATATATATATATATATATATATATATATATATATATATATATATATATATATATATATATATATATATATATATATATATATATATATATATATATATAGTAGATCTTTAGGTTGCCGACCCCTGGTCTATGGCATAGATATTACTGTTCTCATAGATTTTTATTAAAAACAAAACAAATCAAAATTAATGACAAGAACCAGACAAGTGCCAGCGAAATAAGAGATGAAAAGAAGACGTTTGAGATGGACAGGACACACACCGAGGAAGCATGTTGATCGCATTACAATGCTGTTCTACTTCTGGAATCCGCGGGGCAAGAGAGGTAGAGTGAAACCCTAAAACGAATGAACAAAAGAACTCGAGACACACATGGAAGAGATAAAGAAGACATGTAAATACATTGAATGGATGGCACAGAACATGAGGGCTTTGTTTTTGTTGTGAGCTGGGGTGTAGTGAAAATGTGAGCTGGAGTGTAGTGAAAATGTGAGCTGGGGTGTAGTGACAATGTGAGCTGGGGTGTAGTGAAAATGTGAGCTGGGGTGTAGTGACAATGTGAGCTGGGGTGTAGTGAAAATGTGAGCTGGGGTGTAGTGAAAACGTGAGCTGGGGTGTAGTGAAATGTGAGCTGTGGTGTA
Organism: Oreohelix idahoensis; assembly: GCA_024509875.1. Taxonomy (NCBI): domain Eukaryota; kingdom Metazoa; phylum Mollusca; class Gastropoda; order Stylommatophora; family Oreohelicidae; genus Oreohelix; species Oreohelix idahoensis. The sequence continues at coordinate 76,830 of JAMPIV010001433.1, forward strand.
GTGAAAATATGAGCTGAGAGTAGTGAAAATGTGAGCTGAGGTGTAGTGAAAATGTGAGCTGAGGAGTACTGACAATGTGAGCTGAGGAGTACTGACAATGTGAGCTGAGGAGTAATGACAATGTGAGCTTAGGAGTAGTGAAAAATGTGAGCTGGGGTGTAGTGAAAATGTGAACTGAGGAGTAGTGAAAATGGGAGCTGGGGTGTAGTGAAAATGTGAGCTGGAGTGTAGTGAAAATGTGAGCTGGGGTGTAGTGAAAATGTGAGCTGGGGTGTAGTGAAAATGTGAGCTGAGGAGTAGTGGAAATGTGAGCTGGGGTGTAGTGAAAATGTGAGGTGGGGTGTAGTGAAATGTGAGCTGGGGTGTAGTGAAAATGTGAGCTGATGAGTAGTGACAATGTGAGCTTAGGAGTAGTGAAAAATGTGAGCTGGGCTGTAGTGAAAATGTGAGCTGAGGAGTAGTGAAAATGTGAGCTGGGGTGTAGTGAAAATGTGAGCTGGGGTGTAGAGAAAATGTGAGCTGGGGTGTAGTGAAAATGTGAGCTGGGGTGTAGTGAAAATGTGAGCTGGGGTGTAGTGAAAATGTGAGCTGGGGTGTAGTGAAAATGTGAGCTGAGGTGTAGTGAAAATGTGAGCTGAGGAGTACTGACAATGTGAACTGAAGAGTACTGACAATGTGAGCTGAGGAGTAGTGACAATGTGAGCTTAGGAGTAGTGAAAATGTGAGCTGGGGTGTAGTGAAAATGTGAGCTGAGGAGTAGTGAAAATGTGAGCTGGGGAGTAGTGAAAATGTGAGCTGAGGAGTAGTGCAAATGTGAGCTGGGGTGTAGTGAAAATGTGAGCTGGGGTGTAGTGAAAATGTGAGCTGGGGTGTAGTGAAAATGTGAGCTGGGGTGTAGTGAAAATGTGAGCTGAGGAGTAGTGAAAATGTGACCTGGGGTGTAGTGAAAATATGAGCTGGGGTGTAGTGAAATGTGAGCTGCGGTGTAGTGAAAATATGAGCTGAGAGTAGTGAAAATGTGAGCTGAGGTGTAGTGAAAATGTGAGCTGAGGAGTACTGACAATGTGAGCTGAGGAGTACTGACAATGTGAGCTGAGAAGTAGTGACAATGTGAGCTTAGGAGTAGTGAAAATGTGAGCTGGGGTGTAGTGAAAATGTGAGCTGAGGAGTAGTGACAATGTGAGCTTAGGAGTAGTGAAAATGTGAGCTGAGGAGTAGTGAAAATGTGAGCTGGGGTGTAGTGAAAATGTGAGCTGGGGTGTAGTGAAAATGTGAGCTGAGGAGTAGTGAAAATGTGAGCTGGGGTGTAGTGAAAATGTGAGCTGAGGAGTAGTGAAAATGTGAGCTGGGGTGTAGTGAAAATGTGAGCTGAGGAGTAGTGAAAATGTGAGCTGGGGTGTAGTGAAAATGTGAGCTGGGGTGTAGTGAAAATGTGAGCTGAGGAGTAGTGAAAATGTGAGCTGGGGTGTAGTGAAAATGTGAGCTGAGGAGTAGTGAAAATGTGAGCTGGGTTGTAGTGAAAATGTGAGCTGGGGTGTAGTGAAATGTGAGCTGCGGTGTAGTGAAAATATGAGCTGAGGTGTAGTGAAAATGTGAGCTGAGGAGTACTGACAATGTGAGCTGAGGAGTACTGACAATGTGAGCTGAGGAGTAGTGAAAATGTGAGCTGGGGTGTAGTGAAAATGTGAGCTGAGGAGTAGTGACAATGTGAGCTTAGGAGTAGTGAAAATGTGAGCTGGGGTGTAGTGAAAATGTAAGCTGGAGTGTAGTGAAAATGTGAGCTTAGGAGTAGTGAAAATGTGAGCTGGGGTGTAGTGAAAATGTGAGCTGAAGAGTAGTGAAAATGTGAGCTGAGGAATAGTGAAAATGTGAACTGGGGTGTAGTGAAAATGTGAGCTGAGGTATAGTGAAAATGTGAGCTGAGGAGTACTGACAATGTGAGCTGAGGAGTAGTGAAAATGTGAGGTGAGGAGTAGTGAAAATGAAGGTGACTGTCACGAACGGTTTATAGAATGAATGTCAGTACTCATGCTCCGGTGGGAACTAGATATGTTTATGTAATTTGCGAGTTGAAGTGAGTGAATGTTAAGTTTGACTGCGGGCATGAATGCATTAGTAGCAGTAAGCGCTAATGTCGAGTTCACGGGCATGGCTGAGTTGTTGTGAACGAAGTGGTGGTGAAGACTGGTCAGGTGTGAAAAGGGTCATGGGTTGGTTTAAAGGTCATTTGAGACAGAGATTAGAGCGAGGAGAGATTACGTGGAGAGTGAAGGCGAAATGTTGGAAGAAAAATAGGAAATATATTAAGATATTGTGAAATTCGTTCCATGAGATGCTGTTCTAATTATGCACATCATACGTTGTGCTTTTCTTATGTGATGATTTATGGCCAAAGCGGCAGTCTGCCTGTGTTATTGTGTTATACTCAAGTTTGTGACATAAAGTCGTCGGATATCGTATCTACGTGTTGGAGTTTAGTGAATTAACAATTAGCTGTGAAAAACGAGCCATGTTTGTCGCTCCATGTGTAGGTAATACATATTTGTCAATGTGTACACACAGCAAGCACTTGACAGTGACCATCCACACAAAAAGAAAATTTACGACTAATAGAAGAGCCAGGCAATATATCTTAGAATAAAACTCCCAGAAAGAATTTTGTGGATCATCATCGTCATCATCATCATCGTCAACATCATCGTTATCATCATCATCGTCGTCGTCATCATCATTGTCATCATCATCATCATCAGTGACACGATATGACTGGGCTTGGGGTGTATACATAACCAACAATTCTTGAACAGTCAACTTCAACTGGCTAAATAATCAAATGTCCGGTACATACGTATCATCATTTAATAACGTCAACTTACTTGAGCAATAACATACTTCTTTCATGTCTTTATGATCAAGGATCCACATATTAAATTTCACTTCCACTGCCAATTACCACATGGATCCTTAGATTCTACGCTGCTTATGATATATAATTCATATGAATGTATTTCACTTCCTCTCAATTACATATGGTTCAATCGAACATGATCCAGATACTGATCACACATACATTGTAAGTCTTTCAGGACACCTCCCCAATCATGGGACACTGCTCGTACATCAGTAGACAAACCAATAATCTCCCTAACAATCACGCGTCATCCGCACAACCACCCATAAACACACTCGTATCCGTGCCTTTTTGTGCATCACATAGTCTTCAAATATATCGACCTATGTGGCGCGCAAAAAGGCTTTCAACAATCATCATATTCATCCTTTGCATTCCTCGAGCTCCCGAGTGACGGATACGTTATAGCTCTGGCCTCTCACTGCAATACATTGGGCTCACGACACGGTATCGTCACGCTCCAGTCTACCCAGCTGTAAATTGGTATCTGACTCTGTTCTCGAGTTAGGGCAGGCAAAGGTGGCGAGGAAGGAAACTGGTCACCCCGACCTCTCAAAGCTGGCCCTAGTAAAGTGAAGTCTCTAACACAGGACCAAAGACTTAACAACAGTCATAAATGCAGTCAGCGACCCATAGCTTGACTGCTTGCGTCAGGGTCAGTGAACCAGAGCTGACCAAGACCCTACTTCACCTCCAAGTGGTGGTCCTGGAAAGAGGCTGCATCACTGCAGTCTGGCTGAGAGAGTAGGGATCGAAGAGGGAAGATTAACCCGGCCCCAAAAAATGCCATGCTGAAGTCGGATATGTCGGCCGAAATAGCAAATATCGCAGCTTCGCTGTAAACGTACACAACGCAACCAACGTCCTTTTTAGGACGAACGAGGAAGAGGAAGAAAGTCTCTAACACTTCACTCCCCTACAACAGTATCTGCTTTGGGAATACCCCATAAGCCACAACTGTAATTGGTTCCTTTGCAGGCATCCTGCACCAAGCATTTACGTGGTGGTTTCTGTGACAACCAGTTATACATGATAAGGTTGCAAGGCCCACGCACAACCACATACTAGTTGCCATGTAAAACATGCATACAGGGTAGCGAAATATGGTCACTGCCTAAATTACAAATCATAAGAAGATACAACTAAGAAATGCTCCTTATTTTATTAAGCAGTTGCCACCTGATACGTGTTGCAGTGCATTAAAGCCATATTGATCGTACATCAGCTGGGTGGAATGCATAATTGAACACAGCAACTTGTAAAAATGAATGCACTGCAGTCCGTGGTAAAGTTATTATAATTTATTTGGACAGTCCACGAGACAAAATACCCCACATTTTATATCATAAGTATAGATGAGATTCCATAACACATGGTAATATGTCGTCAGATGACAATGAAATTTACGCAAAGATGCCGTCCGTCAAAGTCCAACTGTCAGCGACACTATCATTAGAATATATCGACACATCGTGCATCATGTACAACTTGTGGTTTCTAAAGGTGGGTGACAACTCACAGAAAGAATAGTACGTCAGGCGCGTACTTAAAGTATTCGGCACACGGGGCTGTTCCTACCTTTTGCACGCCCCCATCCTCCCATAAAGCAACATACTTATAAGTGCATTTTTAAAAGTAAGGACAATCAACATACTGTCCGCTGGCACCCCGGGGCAGACCGCCCCTCCCCTCGCACCGCACCCTCCTTACTTAGTACGCCACTGGGACTACTATCCCCACCCACTAGGCATGTCGCAAGAGGCGAATGAGGCGAAGTTAGATGTGGAATTGGCTACCTAATCATGTCAAACAAAATGCTTCAAAAGTCACCACTGGAAGAGCACACTAGTTCTTTGGTGCAGGCTTGGAGCTGAGATGGCACCGAAGCGCCGCTGGATCGAAAACAACAACAACTACATATGGTCAAATGCAGTAGTGGTTCCATGCTACATAAAGAGCGAAATAAAGAACATAAAAGAACAGCCTTTCTCTGTCCTTTCTGCATGTGCCACGATCATTTACGAAGGTAACCATGTCTCTCCACAACTCCATGTACCTGGTACTGTACAACAATTATGATGTTGATTTTTTTCTCTATTAAAGGTCAGGGTAATTCAATTGCAGATACTTCCGTTGGAGAATGAAGTTTTAGAGACTTTACTGTACTACGCCTCAGCTTTGTGATGTAGACGTGACCAGTTCACATCCTCGCTGCTGTGTCTTTCAAATCTCAAGAACATTTACAGGTTGGTAGACTGGAGCCAGACGCTACCAGGTTTGGAACCCGGAACCAGGCAACTTTGCCGCGAAACTAAACGCTCTAAAAACTCTGCCAGTCGGGCGCATGATATTAAACTTAATTAAACTATATACGCGTATTATCTTGACAGATTGGGTTGAGTTACCGGAAAAGACCGGTGCAAGAGGCGGAGTCAGGGGCAGGGTAAGCAATTCTGTCGTCTGGGCCCGCCTCATCATCACTTTTTATGATAAAGCTATGACACCTGTACCTAAGTGACATTTCCTTCATGAATAACTCCACTATTAGGATGTCTGACTCATTTTCTTCATGTGCTATCTTGTCAACTATAAATTATATGTAGGTCTACTTGACATCAAGCCGGCCTTTGGGCGGTGTGTGCAGTATGGCCGCAGAGGAGACGTCTTCGCGAAAACGCCGAAATTCGAAAGAAAAAATACGGAAATTTTGGTGTGATCCAACTCAATAGTATAAAATTGACCCTCATAAGAGAGCAACAC
>JAMPIV010001433.1:90000-124276 GCA_024509875.1 Oreohelix idahoensis
CATTACCAGCATCACCATTACCAGCTTCATCACCATCATCATTACCAGCTTCATCATCATCATCATCATCATCATCATCATCATCATCATCATCATCATCATCATCATCATCATCATCATCATCATCATCATCATCATCATCATCATCATCATCATCATCATCATCATTACCAGCGTCATCATTACCAGCTTTATCATCACCATTATTACCAGCTTCATCATCATCATTATTACCAGCTTCATCATCATCATCATCATCATTACCAGCATCATCATTACCAGCTTTATCATCATCATCATCATCATCATCATCATCATCATCATCATCATCATCATCATCATCATCATCATCATCATCATCATCATCATCATCATCATCATCATCATCATCATTACCAGCTTTATCATCACCATCAATACCAGCTTCATCATCATCATCATTATTACCAGCTTCATCATCATCATCATCATCATCATTACCAGCATCATCATTATCAGCTTCATCATCATCATCATTACCAGCTTCATCATCACCTTCATTACCAGCTTCATCATCATTACCGGCATCATCATCTTTACCAGCTTCATCATCATTACCTGCTTCATCATCACCATCATTAACAGCATCACCATCATCATTACCCTTCAGCTCCCCAATGAGAACACGTCCTCAACAAACATAAGCCGGGCCCTCCTGTTCTGCGTTGTTCGCCCAAGATATTTTCATGTTCGCACCCATCCCTTTTACTTATGTCTCTAACTCTTCTTTCCGTGTGCCATTTGGTATTCCTCCAGTTTTCACACCATGGGGACCCCAGAATAAATACTGCCATGCTATGCTTTAAAACAGGCTTTCCCAGAGTGTGTCCCATCCCAGAGTGTGTCCCATCCAGCAGAGCGTTCGAACATTTCAGGTGTCAATCTGGAGATTCTCCTAGACAAACAAATAAAAGAGATGATTCAGCAGCTTCCACTTCTTTCAGCTTACTCAGGTGAGCGTCATGGGTCTCTTTATTGTTATTGTTGATCAGAACCGACCTCAATGCACTCCGGGCAAACCCATAGGTGCTCAGGTCTCCCTCAGCAAATGTCGAAGAGTACGAAGGCTAACTGTACCTGCAGCACGCTGGTTGTACATACGACGGTTGCATCCTCTCTCACGTCCATCTCTGCTAGTCCCATGTTTGATGCCAAACTCCAACAGTCTCAGCCTTGCTGATTCATCCATTGCAGTGTCATTATCTAGCAGGCGAGCATTAATTGCCCTTAGTATCTCTCCCTTATCCATGTCCAGTGTCCCCACTATGGGTGCTCTCGAGGCCAGTCTGTCAGCTCTCTCATTGCCACGAACCCCTACATGACCAGGACAGTAGACCCACAACAGTTCCTGGAGACCTGAGGATTCTATTGATGGTTTCCATTCCTGCCGCAGCCATCCGTTCTGAACTTTCCGAAGCATGGCTTGAGAGTCTGACAATATAACTGCCCTGGTTGATGGAGTTTCAGACAGCCACCCCAGTGCTGCAGTAACTGCCTCTACCTCCATTCTCATGCTGGAGGTGTTTTCATGTAGGCTCCACTCTGTTCAGCAACAACCATGCCCTTTATTCTCGCAGAGAAGCCCCATCCTGATTTCTCACCACGCACTACAGACCCATCCGTGTATACAATGGCGTCGTCATCCCCAGCATGATCACTTTGCTGATTAATCTCCAGCTCTGCTTTTCCAGTGCCCCAAGATCTGCACTCTCTGCCAAGGCTAATGATAACCTGTTGGTAGTTTATCCAGTTCTCTCCTGACTTACTCCACTCTTCCCCTTTGGATATATTTTCAACCCTGGTCACCTGACCAATCGTAGCCTCTGCCCGTGTGTCCTTAATAGAGAACTATCACATGATGATGATATGGTGATGATGATATGGTGATGATGATATGGTGATGATGATATGGTGATGATTGTGGTAAAGTGGGATGTTATAAATATTTATAGGGGACTTAGTGTACTGACTGAGATCAGCTGTGAAGGTATCTGTATCTAATAGGTGTAGTGTTTTACAGATAACCTTACTTGCTACCACATTATACCTCAGTCAGAATTATTCTGGAATATTGTGATGACTACGTTAAATGTCTAGGGTATGTATATGATGAAGTGTAAGTCACAACAACAACAGACAGATAAACAATTTAATTTATTCCACCACACTTGACAACACTGTGACACTCACACACATTTAACATTCTATAAGACTATCTTAAATGAGTCACTGGTAAAGTTTCAAATATATATGTATTAATTACTTTCACTAATATATGTCCTGATTCAACTACAAAGTGAACCAGGAATCTCAATCAATTGTAATCACAATTTATATATACATAATTTATAATTATGAACCTTGTAGAGACATATTTTATTAATATTATCCTATGTGTGTCAGTTGTGTAGTAGTACTATGAGGTAATACTGGTTTTGTTTTTTCAAGCTATGTTATTATTTGTCATCATGACTTCAAGTGTTTGTTTATCTGGGAAATAGTATGGGGAAAAAGTTCACAGTTCCTGTCAATTTAAACAAGGTATTGTCCCTCTTTTTTTTTTCTAAAATGTCAATTTTTGAGGGGACACATAATGTTGAGCTCCACTGGCCACAGAGGCTTAACTTTCGAGATGGCGGCAGGAAAAGACTCCTCTGCTCGATTGCTCCCCTGTGTTCTGGAGACACCTCACTAGTCGCTATCTGGACCCAGGAGTATGCTGTCAGCCTCCAGATTCAGCAAAGCTCAGACCAGGTGCTGCTCAATAACTTTAGGACCACAGTCCCTGAAACAAGAAGGTTGTACCTCCTACTTCATAACTAATTTATAATCTAATTCCAGACTGAACACAATACATAACAAACACTGAGTTCAGAGCGGTAGGCCAATTGCTATCTTCATCTGAAACAATTGACATCAGTATACTCCTCCCTAATGGTTACTACGCCTCTGCAATTCCAGCATTAGTTCTTTCTAGTCAATAAGATAGGTGTCAGTGTACTGTTTGGCAATTCCATGTAGTTTTACTTTCCTCCGACACCTTCTGTTCAGGTTGGAGCACTATATAGGCTTTGCCTCATGTTCGCTACTGAACCACACACATATACAGACATAAATTATCAATTTACATTCAATTTTCATTAAAAAGATATCAAATATTTCAAGCTTACCCCAATTCATGGAAATAATACAGAATTACGTTGACTGGCAATGAATAGGCACAAAATCCGACCTGCCACTGTCTCAGGCTTTTATTTAGAAAAATATAAGCTGAATCTCAACGCACTGTTGCTTTAGAAAGTTTATTTGAAAATGTGGTGCTGACCTGACGCTCCTAATTGCCTATATTGGCGGGTCTAACCAATCGAGCCATGTTTACACAGTTTTTCAAAAAAAAAAAAGTACTCCTACTCACGTTTCCCTAACAACAAAGAATTAGTATTTATAGCCCGACTAATCGTGTTTAGCCTTACATTTACTTCTATCCAATCAAATAGGATTTAACATGGGGACCTATTTCCCGTACAATGGTGGTGTCAAAATCTGCCACTGAGCGATTCTGATTTTGGGGTTGTCTGACACCCTCACTATTTCTTTTGGCTATAATTTGTTAATTCCTAGACTGTTTGCGTAACGTTTAACATATTCTTTGTCAGCAAGTCCTAAGGAACCCAAATATACAAATTTAAAGGAGCTAAATGGTTGCGTTCAAAATATGCATTTTCTTCTAGGATAGTCGTGCTGTTGCCACCTCCTCACTTCCAAACTTTATGGTGTCTGCTGTACTGTCATACTAATGTCAGGATTTCAGACATAAAACAGTAGAATGTCATGTTTCCTAATAAGCGTTTTGTAAGTTTTTTAAACGTAACTCTCGTATGGGTAGTGTTTTTTATCACTGTCGATTTGAAAAAAGCTAGTGCTTGTGGCCTTACACGCGTGATGACTTTAATTGTATAGCGAGACGCGTGTTTAGTGTTGTATGCGTTCCTGCTTTCAGCCCTCCCTTCTCTCTATCCTAATTCCATCTGTCTTTCGTTTATGGTAACTTAGTGTATAAAATGACATGAATGGAATATTAAATATAGGTCAGCTTGCATATCTCAAGGTTTTTCTTAGAAATGCAGTACACGTTTTATCGTAGAAAGCGTGTATGCTGCAGTAGGCTTTTACTATCAACGTGAAACGTTACAATTTGCAGACGAAGGAGAAAACAAGGGGATTTCGAGTACAGTCATTGTGACAGCACTGTTCTTTACCATTCTTCTTTCCTTTTATTGAAGTTATTTGTTAGGCTTTACATTTACTTTTTAATTTATATATGTGGATTAGAATTTCACACGACAATGATGGGGATTGTTTGTATGCGTGGTGACGGGTAAAGCGTGGAAATAGGCATTATTGCCTTTTGTTTAACATGTCTGCCATGCAATAACGCAGCTCTCAAAGTATTTTCAAATTAAAACATTCTTAACTTCGATAACAAGTGTTTAATATTAACATTGTATTAACACACAGTCCCACACCCAGATATATAAATTTATGAACAATATTTAAGAATTAATTATCAATAAAAACTTGTATGCCTAGAGTGAACATAGCTGGTTCCGAGAGTCAGGTGCGGCTTTTTTTTAATTGATTCGAATTGTAATCATATATAAAAAATGTTCTGAGAAAATATGTAGGTTGCTCTGTCAAAATTTTCTTCCACTAATGCTGTTGCCTAAAGTTGCCTACTTGGTCACATTATTTCTTTGCAATAGAATTCATTAAACAAATTTATCTGTTTGTCGTTGTTTTTTTTTTTTAAACTGCATTTGGTAACAACAATAATAGTGGCATTAATTTTTAATTTATTTTTAAAAAAATGTTTCGATATGTAGTCATTAGGGCTAGGATTTCAATGACCTAAAAATTGCTAGAAAATGATTTTTTAAAAAAAAATCTTTTATGATCCCCCCCCCCCCTTCCACCCCCCCCCCCCCCCCAAAAAAAAACCCTCCTAAAATGCCATATAAAATATATAAAAAATGATCTAAAAACACATACTTCCTTTTTTAAGTTTCCGAGCTAAACTAAATCTAAATGTACCTGTGGCTGACGAAGGGTAAAACCCGAAACGTCCCTTGTTTCCTGTGAACTGTTTATTTGTAAAAGTCATTCACTACCGTTTTATTTGTTTATAAAAATATATCAACTAAATCTACTTTGTGTTATTAAAAGAAGAAAATGAAACAATTCTCCAGACCTAAATGTCTTTTATATTTGGACTTGCGCCCTAATATAACCGGTTAGGTTGAACAGGACGCGCCTCGCTAAAACGAGGCAAAATTTTATTTAAAAAAAAAAAAAAATGAAAGGCATAAGACAAAACTACAAGAACTTACAAAAATATTGTTTAATTTTTTAATTGCTGGTACTGTGCCAAACTGACTTTCGTCATGTTACAAACAAACAAACAAAAAAACTCAATAAAACAAAACAAGGACAAAATATAAAAAATACAACATAAATTGTTCACTTTCTGTGCCAAACTGGAAGTCTATTTTGTTACCAAACAAACAAAAAAAAACCATGTATTCTTTTATACGCACACGCACACGCACACACACACACACACACGCACACGCACACACACACACACACACTCACACGCACACACACACACGCGCACACACACACACGCACGCACACGCGCACATACATGAACACACACACACACAGTCACACACACACGCACACAAACACACCCTAAAAATGCAATTTAAATTTACACAGATTCTGTGCCAACCTGAAAATGTTATTATTATTAACAAAATAATTCCTTATTTAAAAAAAAAAAAAACACACAAAACAAACAATATATTTTTTACAGTTTTTATGGCAAACTGAAAGTTTGTATTTAATGAGTTCAGAATGACATTACACAATAGAAACTATGTGCAGATTTTCAACATTTCCAGCACCAGACATGTTTTGATTCGTCCGTCGTTTTACATTTAAGTCCCAAGTGGTAGGGGGGAGTAAGGGGGGTGATAATCCTGGAGCAGTTGATATGAAATAATTCAAAGTCCTAAGGGAGGGGCGATCGCCCCGTCGCCAACCCCTTGGTCCACAAATGAGAAGAGGAGTTAACCTGTAGTGTATAGTTAAATAGGCAGTGGGACAGCACATAACCTTGTCTGACACCTCTTTTTATGTCTATGTATGGTGAATAATTCCTTCCAGTTCTTACTGTGGCAGTTTGCTCCCAATAAAGGTTACTGAGTATTCTTATATCTTTTCCATCAATTCGAGGCATTCAATTATTTTCTCATGATGCACTCTGTCAAAAGCCTTCTTATAGTCAATGAAGCACATGTACATACTTTTTTGGACCTCTGTATATTTTTCTGCTAATATTCTTAGGCAAAATATTGCCTCTCTTGTTCCACTGTTCCGTCTAAAACCAAACTGTTCTTCTTGGATTTCGCTGTCTACCTTACTTTTTATTCTTTCATGTATGATTTTGAGCAGTATCTTAATTTCATGACTCATCAGGCTGATTGTTCTGGTCTGAACATTCTGTTGCATTAGGTTTTTTGGGCAATGTTATAAAAACTGATGTCTTCATATCGTGTGGTATATATCCTGTATTGTATATATCGTTGCATAGATTTGTGATTGTATCTATGCCAAAGCTCTCCAGGGCTTCTATCATTTCAATTTTTATGTTATCCGTACCTGCTATTATACAGTTTTATTATACAGTAACTCAAAAATATTCATTAAAAAAATACAACCATTTATAACAAAATTACATAAATGTAAGGTACAACTACAAAGAGACAAAATTTGATAAAACTTCATACAAATTTTGTATCATAGCATAACATTTTTTAAATTTGGGATTGGCCGCCCGATAAAGGAATTATCCAACTCTTGTCACAAATTTCTCTGTTTTTGCAGCTCGAGAGAAGTCCCTTTGAGTTGCTTGCCTGGCGCCATCTCATTGTTGTTGGCGGTTCAATTTATTGTCTTTCTTTGTCCCGCCACATAGAATTACTTACAAACTACGTTCGTAAGCTTTAGGGTACTTACTATTGTCCAGCACCAGACACGTTTGAATTCGTTCGTCGTCCGACCTAACGATTTCTTACATTTTAGTCCCAAGTAGCGGGGAGGGAATCCTGGAGCAGTTGATATGAAATAAAGGTTTTCAAAGTCCCAAGGGAGAGGCAGTTGATATGAAATAAAGGTTTTCAAAGTCCCAAGGGAGAGGCAATCAACCCGTCGCCACCCCCTTGGATCTGCCAATAAGAGGAACCCTTACAATAATTTTCAGGTCTCAGAGAACCCCGGCATAAAAATAATTATACCTACAGCTTAAAGTACGTTAGCGTGATCAGAAAGTTGTAAATATAATAATCCTAAAGAAATTGTCAATGTTCTTTTGAGTAGAGAATTATATTTTGTATGGATGATCCATTGGATCTGTTTATATTGGTCCACTTTTTAGCTTCCTCTTTTTGTGTTGTTACCACCTCCCCACTTTCCCCACGAAGGATATCAACTAATAAAGTGCGATACAAGTCAGTAGAAACTTCAGTTTTTGTTGTTGTTATATTTTTTAAATTTCCTACTAGATTTTTTTGTTTTACCTTATCCATGTAGGCCTAAAAATCGTATCGCAATATTTTACTCTACAGGATGCTAATGAAATATGGTATGTGCAAGAGTGAACCAGAGTTGGGTGCACTGTACGAAGGATGGCCGCCGACCGAACAAAGTGCAAGCAATTTGCTGCTGCCCTACAAGACGGCTAAGGATCAAAGAAGAAGAAGAAAAGTAAACAAAGTCCTATTCCGCACTGCCATACTGGGCTGCTCGGTCACTGGCCACCACTGCAAGCGCTAACATCGCCCGGCGCGCGAATTTTAAAAAAAAAATGTGTTTTATTTTATCACTATCTCTCGCGGAACCCCTGACGACCTCGCGTGAAACCCCTGACGACATGTCGCGGAACCCCTCGGTACTGTGGAACCCTGGTTGAGAAACCTTGTAGGAGACAGTTTGATATCGTGGCTTCCAAACACGTCAACAATAAAATGTATAAACAACTTTATGGGGAGATGGTTATGGGGATTCGTAATCACCTACGCCAGTTAGCTGTGGGTCGACCCCGGAGCCGTTTGCAGTCTAAAAAATCCCACCTCATCTGGGGATTGAACCACGGACAACCGAGCTAGAAAGCCAGTGCGCTAACCACTGCGCTACCACGGCTCCTAGACCTTTAACAACACATTAAAGTCCTCCCGACCCGTGCCATCAACTCAAGGTCTTTCCATGTCTTCTTGTTTGTACATTCTACTTGTTTGTACATTCAACTTGTTTGTACATTCTACTTGTTTGTACATTCTACTTGTTTGTACATTCTACTTGTTTGTACATTCTTCTTGTTTGTACATTCTACTTGTTTGTACATTCAACTTGTTTGTACATTCTACTTGTTTGTACATTCTACTTGTTTGTACATTCAACTTGTTTGTACATTCTACTTGTTTGTACATTCTTCTTGTTTGTACATTCTACTTGTTTGTACATTCTACTTGTTTGTACATTCTACTTGTTTGTACATTCTTCTTGTTTGTACATTCTACTTGTTTGTACATTCTACTTGTTTGTACATTCTTCTTGTTTGTACATTCAACTTGTTTGTACATTCTACTTGTTTGTACATTCTTCTTGTTTGTACATTCTACTTGTTTGTACATTCTACTTGTTTGTACATTCTACTTGTTTGTACATTCTACTTGTTTGTACATTCTTCTTGTTTGTACATTCTTCTTGTTTGTACATTCTTCTTGTTTGTACATTCTACTTGTTTGTACATTCTACTTGTTTGTACATTCTTCTTGTTTGTACATTCTTCTTGTTTGTACATTCTTCTTGTTTGTACATTCTTCTTGTTTGTACATTCTTCTTGTTTGTACATTCTTCTTGTTTGTACATTCTTCTTGTTTGTACATTCTACTTGTTTGTACATTCTTCTTGTTTGTACATTCTACTTGTTTGTACATTCTTCTTGTTTGTACATTCTTCTTGTTTGTACATTCTTCTTGTTTGTACATTCTTCTTGTTTGTACATTCTACTTGGTTGTACATTCTTCTTGTTTGTACATTCTACTTGTTTGTACATTCTACTTGTTTGTACATTCAACTTGTTTGTACATTCTTCTTGTTTGTACATTCTACTTGTTTGTACATTCTACTTGTTTGTACATTCTTCTTGTTTGTACATTCTACTTGTTTGTACATTCTACTTGTTTGTACATTCAACTTGTTTGTACATTCTACTTGTTTGTACATTCTTCTTGTTTGTACATTCTACTTGTTTGTACATTCTTCTTGTTTGTACATTCTTCTTGTTTGTACATTCTACTTGTTTGTACATTCTTCTTGTTTGTACATTCTTGTTTGTACATTCTTCTTCTTGTTTGTACACTTGTTTGTACATTCTTCTTGTTTGTACATTCTACTTGTTTGTACATTCTTCTTGTTTGTACATTCTACTTGTTTGTACATTCTACTTGTTTGTACATTCTACTTGTTTGTACATTCTACTTGTTTGTACATTCTACTTGTTTGTACATTCTACTTGTTTGTACATTCTTCTTGTTTGTACATTCTACTTGTTTGTACATTCTTCTTGTTTGTACATTCTTCTTGTTTGTACATTCTACTTGTTTGTACATTCTTCTTGTTTGTACATTCTACTTGTTTGTACATTCTTCTTGTTTGTACATTCTTCTTGTTTGTACATTCTACTTGGTTGTACATTCTTCTTGTTTGTACATTCTTCTTGTTTGTACATTCTTCTTGTTTGTACATTCTTCTTGTTTGTACATTCTACTTGGTTGTACATTCTTCTTGTTTGTACATTCTTCTTGTTTGTACATTCTACTTGTTTGTACATTCTACTTGTTTGTACATTCTACTTGTTTGTACATTCTTCTTGTTTGTACTTGTTTGTACATTTTTTTGTTTGTACATTCTTCTTGTTTGTACATTCATTCTTCTTGTTTGTACATTCTACTTGTACATTTCTTGTTTGTACATTCTTCTTGTTTGTACTTGTTGTACATTCTTCTTGTTTGTACATTCTTCTTGTTTGTACATTCTTCTACACTTGTTTGTACTTGTTTGTACTTGGTTCTTGTTTGTACATTCTACTTGGTTGTACATTCTTCTTGTTTGTACATTCTTCTTGTTTGTACATTCTTCTTGTTTGTACATTCTACTTGGTTGTACATTCTACTTGGTTGTACATTCTTCTTGTTTGTACATTCTACTTGGTTGTACATTCTTCTTGTTTGTACATTCTTCTTGTTTGTACATTCTTCTTGTTTGTACATTCTTCTTGTTTGTACATTCTTCTTGTTTGTACATTCTACTTGGTTGTACATTCTTCTTGTTTGTACATTCTACTTGGTTGTACATTCTTCTTGTTTATTCTACTTGTTTGTAATATTCTTCTTGGTACATTGTTTGTACATTCTACATTGTTTGTACCTTTTTGTTTGCACTTGTTGGTTTGTACATTCTACTTGTTTGTACATTCAACTTGTTTGTACATTCTACTTGTTTGTACATTCTTCTTGTTTGTACATTCTACTTGGTTGTACATTCTTCTTGTTTGTACATTCTTCTTGTTTGTACATTCTTCTTGTTTGTACATTCTACTTGGTTGTACATTCTTCTTGTTTGTACATTCTACTTGTTTGTACATTCTTCTTGTTTGTACATTCTTCTTGTTTGTACATTCTTCTTGTTTGTACATTCTACTTGGTTGTACATTCTTCTTGTTTGTAAACTTGTTTGTACATTTCTACTTGTTTGCTTGTTTTACATTCACTTGTATTGTACTTTCTTCTGTTTGTTTGTACATTCTACTTGGTTGTACATTCTTCTTGTTTGCTTTGTTTGTACATACTTGTTGTACTCTCTTGTTTTGTACATTCAACTTGTTTGTTACATTCTACGTTTGTTTGTACATTCTTCTTGTTTGTACATTCTACGGTTGTACACATTCTTCTTGTTTGTACATTCTACTTGTTTGCATTCTTCTTGTTTGTACATGTTTGTACATTCTACTTGTTTGTACATTCTTCTTGTTTGTACATTCTTCTTGTTTGTACATTCTTCTTGTTTGTACATTCTACTTGGTTGTACATTCTACTTGGTTGTACATTCTTCTTGTTTGTACATTCTTCTTGTTTGTACATTCTTCTTGTTTGTACATTCTACTTGGTTGTACATTCTTCTTGTTTGTACATTCTACTTGTTTGCTTGTTTGTACATTCTTCTACATTCTTCTTCTTGTTTGCGCTTGTTTGTACAATTCTACTTGGTTGTACTTTCTTCTTGTTTTTGTAATTCTTATTTGTTTGACTTGTTTGTACATTCCTTGTTTGTACATTATGCTTGTTTGTACATTCTTCACATTCAAGTACATTTTCTTGTTTGTACATTTCTACTTGGTTGTACATTCTTCTTGTTTGTCCAATCCATCTCCAGTGCTTCTTGTTTGTACTTCTACTTGGTTGATTTACATTCTTCTTTGTTTGTACATTCTTACTTGTTTGTACATTCTTCTTGTTTGTACGTATCTACGGTTCATTCACTTGGTACATTTCCATTTTGGGGACTTGTTTGTACATTCTTCTTGTTTGTACATTCTACTTGTTTGTACCAATTTCAATTCTTCTGTTCTACACATTCTACTTGTTTGCACCTTGTGTGTACATTTACTTATTGTTTTTGTACATTCCGGTTCGGACTTGTTTGTACATTCTACTTGGAGCAAAGAATAATGTCAATACCCATTAGTACTCCCCAACTTGGAGCAACTTGGTACTTTCAACAAACACATGCGACTTGGTTGTACATTTCTTCTCCTGTCCTGTTTGTACATTCTTCGCATTCACTTGTTTGTCATTTTACCTGTTTTACATTCCTCATTCCATTTTCACCTCTGTACATTCTTGTTTGTTACACTTGGTTTCTCTTCTCCACTTGTTTGTACATTTTTGGTCTACTTGTTTGTACATTTTACTGTACATTCTCTACATTTTTCTTGTGTGTACCTGTGTACATTCTATTCCAGAACAAGTTTGACATTCTTCTTGTTTTGCTACTTGTTTGTAATGCTATTTTATACATTCTACTTGTTTGTTTTCGAAGAAAGGTTTGCAGGGCCGTCTTATCAATAGGTGTGTCCTATCCATCGCCAGCGTCTTTTGAACTTCAGCATTCTCTAGAAAACTCACTGTTGCCCCACTTAAGACGGCACTTGTCAGCTTGGCTCTTGTCATCAAGCTTTTCCACGAATTTGGACGGCGATATGTTGCTTTTGTCGGGCATCTTTGAAGCAGATGTTCAGTAATTTTTAGTCTTCTATTGCATTAACTGTCTCAAGCATTGTGTTCTTTGGTCTGCTTTTACTTCTCTTGCGCGGAAGAAGGACTGCCTGGTATGCTGTCAACAAGTTTCCTTTGTGTTGTTGATTTTTTGTTTGTGTATTCTCATCATTTCTCATCAAAAGCCATACACAAGCACCCGTGTGACTGACAAAAGAATAAATTCACATTTGAGTTGAAGACTGCCTTGTAATGCTATCAACAGGTTTCCACAATGTGTGTCCTATCATGCCATTCTATCATTTTTATTTTCGCGTTGGACTCTGTTTCCAGTTTCTTCTCATGTGTTTTTTTGTTCTACACCACCATATGTTTCCCAATGCAATGAAAGCTCCTCTTGCACTTGTCTGGCTTTTGTCATTCATTCCACATTGACTTTGATATCACTCTGTCCCCTCCAACGTTTATCTTGTCTGTATATTACATAGCCATCCAACTTCACATTTGATGAAGATTCTTATTTTGTTACGATTCTCCATATGTTTTTCAATTTAGCTCCTCTTGCATTTTGTGATTTCTGTTCAAGTTCAACAAGATATGTGTACTTGTTATCATTTCTTGCACCTTGTTTTATTTCTTGCATTTATTCTCATAATCTTTGTCTTTTCCCTGTGTATTTTCAGGCCCACTTGTTGTGACCTCTCATCGAGAATTTTCATTTTCTCTTGCATCTGAATATGGTTATGGGACAGAAGAGCCAAGTCATCTGCAAAATCCAGATCATCAAGCTGTTTAGTCAGATTCCACTGGATTCCATTTCTGTTGTGTGATTGTTGCGTACTTTTACATAGATGGCAGTTTTAAGTCCTGCCTGTGTTAAAAGATTACGCACCATTCTTATGATAGGAATATTATTTGTGCGTATGACTCATAGCGCACGGGTTTCTAGGATCTAGAGTATGACGTCAGAGGATCTTGAAGGGTCAAGCCGGACTGATGGTCCGTATTTATTATATTGTGTCCCTTATCAGTGGGAATTATTTCGATAAATGGATAACTGGTCTTCTTATCAGAAGCCCATGTCAAGGTGGAATACGTAAGTCTCGCACCCAGATATTAATAAGATATATTATATATGAATTTAGTGATGTCTCCACTCTTGCTGGCATCTAGCTGGAATCCACACGTCAGGATTTCATGAATGGATCAGCTGAGCTGTTAGCTTCACTTATGAAACGTAGTGGTAATTCTACGAGCGAAAGTATGATAAAGATGGATCTTAAAAGAATGTATTATGAAGTGCCGACATCTTGGTCTTGGCACGTATGGAGAGGTTAGCCAAGGATAGTATCTAACCTGTATTTTATCTTGATGAAGAAATGTTTGAATCTGATGATTAATCAACTGTCTGAGCATTTTATTGAAAGAGTCAATTGTGTAGGACAGTATTTATGGATACATGTTCGAGTATTATGCAAGATGTATATGATGCCCGATGTCCTTGGAGAAGGTCAACGGCCGATGTCTTGGTGACTATCTGAGAGATAGATTTTTAATGTCTGAACACTCGTTTAGTGAAGAAGAATATGAGACCTTATAACCTCCAGGATAATAAGAAGGAACTATTTTAATGTTGGATTTTTTTTTAAAATGAAACCTACTAACATTCATGTACTTTGTTAAGTGAAAACATTAATAACTATGCCGTACGTCAATACCATGTTCGTAACTGTGAATAGTCTATGTGAATAAATTCGTTGAACTTTATGACCCGCCTTGGCAGTATACTTCAGTTACCAAAGTTCGGAATTGACACGTCTGAAGTTTGATTTTGAATTCGCATTAATAGCACGAACTGGCAGTATTCGAAATACCACTAGAAGAAGTATTTCGATTTCTCATACGTACACCTACGGAGGCGAGGCATATTATTTTTCTTGCGGGCGAGATAAGTATAAACGTAGTATCGTTGTTACACTGTATTACGTTTAGCTGTGTCTCATCTTTTTATTATGTCCACTTATTATTCATGTGAGTTGATTGTTCTATGTTTTATGTTTATAGTGGGAGGTTGGGCAGGTGAATTATGAAGGGAACATCCCAGGTTCATCTCAGGGCCTTCATAATTGGTCTATATGTTTATTTGCAGACTTCCCGCAGTGGAATGTTCCGACACCTGTGTGTCGAAGAATTCTAGGTCCACTGTGTCTGGTGGTCTGTGACACCTGGCTGTTTAGCTGTATTGTCAAGTTTTCATTGTAGTTTTCGTAGTTATTTTTATTCGTACCTTGGTTTTATGATGTATCTTGTTTGTAACATTCGTCCATTCTCACCTTACTATCGTTGACTTTTTTACAAACCTATGTTTATACATTGTGTTGTTTATTGTTTTGTTTATTGATCTATTGCAGTTATCATTGCACTCTTTGCAATCTTATTTCTTATTTTTTTCATTCTAACTTTTTTGATTTCTGCAAATGTTTTCATGTGTCATTAACTATCTTGTCTTGTCACCATTGTCGTAATTGTCTATTGCTTTTGTCTTAGCATAACATTACATTACATAACTTATTCTATTGATTAATAATATAATTGATAATTATATGAATTGCTTACCGTTCTTGGACAGGAACGAGTATCACTCATTATAGTGATAAGGAAAATTAATCTACATTAATTAATTTTCATTCAATAAGGAAAAAGTATAGTGACTACTTATTAATCATAATGTATTCGCTTGATTATTTTATTAAACAAGCTAAAGCCCTTCAGATGACTCCTGAAGAGGTAAAAGCATTCGCACTTTCAGAATATGAAAAGGCTCAAAAATTAGAAACTCTAAGACTAGAAAATGTAAAATTTGAGGCAGAACAGAAAAGATTGGAAGCAGAAGAAAATGAGAAAAAAATGAAATTAGCCGCTGAATTAGAGGAAAAACGATTTCAGCGTGAAACAGAACAGAAAAGCTTGGAAGATGCTGAAAAAGAAAGGCAACTCAGAATTGAAATGGAATGTAAGCAAAAGGAAATGGAAGAGAGGAGATTAATAGCTGAAGAAAATACAAGAAAATATCAGCTTCAGGTTCAACATGAACAAAAAATTAAGGAGATGGAATTTGAACAATTTAAATTAGCTCATGAAGCTAATTCTCATAAAATTCATGAAGGCCAATCTTCATCTAGACATGATAATTTTAGGGAAGTTCACCTAAAATTCCCCTATTTAATCCACCATCCGACGACGTAATATTCTTTCTAGACAGATTTGAGGCCACTTGTAGGTCTTATAACGTGGATAAAACGCTATATTGTACATATTTATCCAGATTACTTACAGGGGATGCTATGGCGGTATATCATACAACTAGTGCTAATGAGAAAAATGATTATGATGCACTTAGAGCCGCTCTTCTTAGGAAATATCAAATGACTGAAGATCAATACAGATTGCGTTTTAAAACGTTGTTACCACAGTCAGGAAAGAACTTCAGGGACTTTCTTTCTCAAATACGGCTAACCTTGGAAAGATGGATCGAATTGTCCAAGGTAGAAAAGTCTTATGACGGTCTTTTCGATTTATTGCTGCGCGATAAAGTTTTATCGTCAGTAAATCCTACATTTCTGTCATTTTTGCATGAGCGTAAACCTTCTTCAATAAAAGAATTAGAAGAACATTGTAAAAATGTCTGCACCGCTCACCCAAACATGGATATTAGTAATGCGCAGATCAAAAATGAGTTACCAGTTGCTTTCGCTATGCAACAGAAGAACGTTTCACGCCACCGTTCAATTAGTAACGATAGATACTTTAATAAGGGAAGTAATGACAATTTTAACAATGGTAATTTTTATAAGGGGAAACAATACCAGCAATCTGCTCCATTTAATGTTTCTTGGGGCCAATCTCATAGATCACAAGATTTTGGTAACAATAATTTCAGATATAACCAAGGAAACAAAAATAAACAAAATTGGCGATCACAATCACAAAATCCTCAAAATAGACAGGGTTCTTGGAATAGATCATTTAGCCAATATTACAACAGTGAGGACAATAATTGGCGTACTCATCCAGATTTTAACTCAGGTAGAAATAGTAATTATAGCAATTTTAATGCCAATAGTCAGAATCGATCGCGACGAAGAGATAGATCGTCAAGCAATTCACGTCGACATGCTAATATTGCTTTAAGAGATACACAGACTAACAATGAACAAGATAAAGATGCTAATACGCATAATGCCATGTCTTGTTCTCTTGACTTTAATCATGTAAAAACATTTTCTGAATGTACGACTCTTTTCCAGCCCAAGGCGATCACGACGCTGCGATGCGGACATATTTTGCCTAGTCTACCTGCAGTCTGCACGGCCACTCCTGCGTCAGTACACCAGGGACAGGGTTGTCTCAACTTTAATAGAGGATATGTAAATTCCATTCCATGCTCTATTTTATTTGATTCAGGTTGTAGCACAGTCGGTGTACGGACTTCGCTGATCGACCCTTCGTGCGCTACAGGCAATGTTGTGAAATGCGTCACCTTCGGAGGCATTGTGGAAACATTTCCCACAGCTATAATTAATTTACATACACCATTTTTTTCAGGGAAATTCCATGCGTGCCTGCTTCAGATACCGATTAGCGACGTGATACTAGGTCGAATACACGGTATAAAAGAGTGTACTCCTCAGCAAATTGCTGAATGGGAAAAGCGACATATTCAGGCTGCGAATGCAGTAGTGACCAGAGCGCAAGCTACTGTTATGTCGCGTGATCCACCTGCTGAACTTACAGTTAATGCCACTTTTGATGATGATTCTCCTATTTCACGGGAGATGTTTGCGACTTTGCAAAAGAATGATGATTCTTTAAAAAAAAATTTTCAATTTGTGAACAAAAATAATACCAACACCAGAAATGCAAAATCTAGACATGACTTTGCTCTTAAAAATGGTATTTTGGTTAGGCTGATACGGGAAAACGATTCATCCTTACGTTCACAGATTCTAGTCCCGTCTTCTATAAAAGCTAGGATATTACAGCATGGACACGACTCGCAATGCGCAGGCCATATGGGTTTTTCGCGAACCAAATCTAGATTGCTATCTGCATTCTACTGGCCTGGCGTCCATAGAGATGTCGCTCTCTATTGTCGTTCATGTTTGATATGTCAAGAGGCTAAAGTAAAGGGTCCATTTCATGCGGCTCCTATTCAGGCTGCGGACATCCCTATTAGACCATTTGATAAAATGGCAATTGATATCATTGGTCCGATGCTACCATCTGCCAGAGGACATACACACATACTTACTTGTACTGATATGTGTACGCGGTGGCCTGAGGCCATACCTCTGAAGAACACTTCATCGGCTAGTGTAGCAGAAGCGTTGATGTTGATCTTTTCACGCATTGGTTTTCCGCGTAAGATCTTATCGGATCATAGTGTCCAGTTTATTTCCGAATCCATGTCTCAGGTTATGAAGACGTTAGGAATAGATAGATCTCTCAGTTCGATCTATCATGCGACGTCCAATGGGTTAATTGAGCGTCTGAATAGGACACTCAAGCAGTTGTTGGGTAAGATAACTCAAGATCACCCTCAGGTTTGGGACCGAGTCCTGCCAGCTGCTCTTTTTGCTTATCGCGAGGTACGAAATCAAGCCACTGGTTTTTCTCCATTCCAACTTGCTTTTGGCATGCAACCACGCGGACCGATGTCGTTAATTCACGACTTACTGGTTGAGGAAAATATGGAAGAGGAAACTCAATCCTCTTATGAGTATGTTATCTCGTTGAGAAAGAGAATCAAAAATGCTTGTAGATTAGCTACTGCATCATCAGAACAGGCCAAAGAAAAAGCTCGTCTATTTGCAAACAAGTAAAGACGTCTTCGCCAGCTTCTTCCTGGTGACGAAGCATTTGTTCTATTACCTTCTCATAACAATCGTCTTTTAATTACTTGGAGAGGTCCTTTTAGGATCATCTCGAGAATAGCCGATGTTGACTACATCGTGGATATTAATGGCAAACATAAAACCTTCCACATTAACATGTTGAAGGAGTATTACTCCCGTCCTGATTATCTACAGTCAGTGTTCCAAGCAACTGACGATCCCACCCCTCCGATTCAACACTACTCTAACTTATCGGTTATCCAAGAAGAAGAATCTTCTTTTGATGATGTACAATTGCCTATACCAGTTGTACCGCTTCATTCCACTGAGAATTGGAATGACGTCACTATTTCTTCTACTCTCTCTGCTGATCAACGTCAGCAAGTCTCTTCAATTCTGCACTCGTATGAGGATGTTCTCACTGACATCCCAGGTCATACGTCAGTTATCCAACATAATATTCTTTTGACTGACGATACACCTGTTCGAGTCCGTCCATACCCTATCCCTTTACACTTTCGTGATAAGGTTGATAAGGAATTGGATGAGATGCTTCGATTAAATATAATTGAACCATCTTCATCACCATACTCATCATCTATGGTGATCATTAGAAAGAAAGACAACAATATTCGTCTTTGCGTAGATTACAGGAAATTCAACAAAGTGACAAAATTCGATGCCGAACCTTTGCCCGTCTTGGAAGACTTATTGGTCAAATTAGCACATTCTACCTTCTTCTCTAAATTTGACCTTTCTAAGGGATACTGGAAAGTGCCACTCACACCTAAAGCAAAACCACTCACCGCTTTCTCGACTACACGTGGTCTATTCCAATGGAATTTTATGCCATTTGGTTTAGTAAACGCACCTGCTACCTTTGTACGCATGATGCGTCGCGTGCTTTCTCATCGTCCCGATGTCATTACTTACATTGATGACATCTGCCTCTTTAGCGACTCATGGGATGAGCATATTAAGGGATTAAATTCTTTACTGTCTACATTACGTGATTATACTCTAACAGCGAAGCCATCGAAGGCATTTGTCGGTTTTCACGACATTTCCTTTCTTGGTCACCGTATTGGTCATGGCATGCTGTATACAGAGGACAGTAATGTCTCTAAAATTCTAAACATCACAGCACCTAAGACAAAAAAAACAAGTTAGATCTCTTTTGGGACTAATACAGTTCTATGCTAAGTTTATCCCTCATTTGTTTACTATAACTGCTCCTTTTTCTTCTTTGTTGAGAAAAGGGACAGCTAACGTAATTCAGTGGTCTAACGAGCATCAAATCGCGTTAGATGAAATTAAAAGATTTTTTTCACAAGCTCCAGTTTTAAGGTTGCCTAACAAAAACCTTATTTTTATTCTTCGTAGTGACGCGTCATCATACGGGATCACCGGTGTTTTGATGCAAGAATATTCTGGCACCTTGCACCCCGTGATGTACGTTTCAAGAAAATTGACGACCACCGAACAGAAATATTCAGTTCTGGAAAGGGAGCTCCTTGCATTAGTCTGGTCTATTACAAAACTAGAACGTTACCTATTAGGCTCTCATTTCATTGTTGAAAGCTACCAAAAGGCTGTCATAGCTCTTAATACGAAAGACGTTAAATCTTCAAAGTCAACAAGGTACGCTATAGCCTTACAACCTTACAGTTTTGAAATTCGTTCTATACCTGGAGTTAAAAACGTGTTTGCGGACTGTTTGTCACGCTGTCCAAGCGAACCTGTCGAACCAGAACAACTTCCAGAAATGTAAACGTCTCTACAGATAATCGTTCAAATGGAATATGATGATCATGGAACTATGTTCTGTGCCTAAACTCTATACAGACTTCATATGGATCAGGATTATTTGTACCGACATTACCATCAAGATAGACTAATTGTTTGCATTGAAGCATGACTTTTTAAACCTTACAATTTTCTTGGTACGGGAACACTGTTGTCTGTTGTATACAGATATAGTCAATATTCACAATGAACATATTGGACTACGTAATGTGTTAAATAAATATTTTTTCACCGTGCAGGGAAAATGAATGAACATATTCTCATATTTTATTAACGATTCTTAATATAACAGGAACACTTAATAAGACTGTTAGCAATTAAATGAATGAGTAATTAGTGATTGTTTTTAATGAAGAAATTTATTGACTAGTTAGAATCAATTTAAGTTCTCAAGTACTGGTATAGTTCACATTCACTAATAGTTTATATGTGTCTCCTCATACTTATATCTACCACTCATGGTACATGATAGTGATAGTTAGAGATGATTAGTTCACCTTAGTAAGGTTAGAAACATTAAGTGTGTTGTTCTCTTAGCGTGTTGAATTATGCATTGTTTATTCACTTTGTCTGTTTTAATTTCATTTTTCGGTTTATAATTCACTTGTCATTTGTTACATATCATCTTTGTTTTTCTTTTTTCATTTGAAATCATGTATTAGTTTTATTTTGTTTTCTTTTGGAAACTTAGTTGGATGTTTTACCATTCTTTTGGTTCTAATTTCCAACTTTCTTTGAATTTTTTTCATTGAATTTCACCACATCGTACCAAAGTAGGTCGATTGTGGATGTATGCTTTAATGCATGCTATGGTTTAGTTGTCTTGATTTCTATTTAATATTCATTTTCTTTTTTATGTTATAATATTTTAACTATGAATTATTTTTATAAATGTCGATGTAGTTTGACTCACCTCTCCGAATTACTTAGAAAAAAAGATTAATATAACTAACTTTTTTTTAAGGGGGAGTGATAAGGATACTGTTGCGTACTTTTACATAGATGGCAGTTTTAAGTCCTGCCTGTGTTAATAGATTACGCACCCTTCTTATGATAGGAATATTATTTGTGCGTATGATTTATCACGCACGTGTGTGCACTATGTAGTGTATGAGAGACTCATAGCGCACGGGTTTCTAGGATCTAGAGTATGACGTCAGAGGATCTTGAAGGGTCAAGCCGGACTGATGGTCCGTATTTATTATATTGTGTCCCTTATCAGAGGGAATTATTTCGATAAAGGATAACTGGTCTTCTTATCAGAAGCCCATGTCAAGGTGGAATACGTAAGTCTCGCACCCAGATATTAATAAGATATATTATATATGAATTTAGTGATGTCTCCACTCTTGCTGGCATCTAGCTGGAATCCACACGTCAGGATTTCATGAATGGATCAGCTGAGCTGTTAGCTTCACTTATGAAACGTAGTGATAATTCTACGAGCAAAAGTATGATAAAGATAGATCTTAAAAGAATGTATTATGAAGTGCCGACATCTTGATCTTGGCACGTATGGAGAGGTTAGCCAAGGATAGTATCTAACCTGTATTTATTTTGATGAAGAAATGTTTGAATCTGATGATTAATCAACTGTCTGAGCATTTTATTGAAAGAGTCAATTGTGTAGGACAGTATTTATGGATGCATGTTCGAGTATTATGCAAGATGTATATGATGCCCGATGTCCTTGGAGAAGGTCAACGGCCGATGTCTTGGTGACTATCTGAGAGATAGATTTTTAATGTCTGAACACTCGTTTAGTGAAGAAGAATATGAGACCTTATAACCTCCAGGATAATAAGAAGGAACTATTTTAATGTTGGATTTTTTTTTAAATGAAACCTACTAACATTCATGTACTTTGTTAAGTGAAAACATTAATAACTATGCCGTACGTCAATACCATGTTCGTAACTGTGAATAGTCTATGTGAATAAATTCGTTGAACTTTATGACCCGCCTTGGCAGTATACTTC
Source organism: Oreohelix idahoensis (assembly GCA_024509875.1). NCBI lineage: Eukaryota > Metazoa > Mollusca > Gastropoda > Stylommatophora > Oreohelicidae > Oreohelix > Oreohelix idahoensis. The sequence continues at coordinate 112,117 of JAMPIV010001433.1, forward strand.
AGTTACCAAAGTTCGGAATTGACACGTCTGAAGTTTGATTTTGAATTCGCATTAATAGCACGAACTGGCAGTATTCGAAATACCACCATCAACACCTTCAAACGTTACTAACCATAACAAAATATGACTCCAACAGTGATGTCGATGTTTTCATAACCCAATCTATTGCCAGTGAGAAAAGAAATGGAGACAAGAGGCATCCCTGTCTCCTGTTCTAATCCTAAACGGTTCTGCAAGTTGTCCTTCATGAAGAACTCTGCATGTCATGTCTTCATAGGTCTTCTTTATTAAGTTAATGATCTTCATGGGAACTCCATAATGCGATTCTCTGTCTACACTGTCAAATGCCTTTTCATAGTCCACGAATCCGATGTATAATGGTGAATTCCATTCCAGACTTTGTTCAACTATTATTCTCAATGTGGCTATCTGGTCTGTACAGGATCTATTTTTGTCGAAAACCTGCTTGTTCATCTCTCAGTTGCTTGTCTATGGACTCTTTTAATCTCTCCAGGATGATTCTGTTTAATACTTTTGCTGGCACTGATAGTAACATTATTCCTCTATAATTTGTGCACTCTTGTAAATTTCCCTTCTTAGGCAACTTGACCAGATAACCTTCCTTCCATTCTGCTGGTATTTCCTCTCTCTCCCAGACTTTGCCAAGTAGTTTGTATAATATCTCTGTAGAGGTATGAATATCTGTTTTGATGGCCTCTGCTGGAATGCAATTTGGACCAGCTGCTTTTCCATCTTTCAGAAGCTTTATGGCTTTCTTTATTTCTTCTCTACTTGGTCGTTCACGGCTGATTTGTAGCTCCTCTTCTGCTGGCTGGATGTCTGGGGGATTAGTTGGAGATGGTCTATTGAGAAGTTCCTCAAAATGTTCTGTCCATCTCTTCATTTGTTCTTGTATATTACTAAGCAATTTTCCATTCTTATCTTTTATGAGGCCATTTGCTTGCTTATATTTCTCTGTTAGCTTCTTTGTTGTTGTACGTATCCCTCATATTTCCTTTGGCTGCAGCTTCCTCTGCTTCCCTTGCCAAATCATCAATATATTTCATCTTGTCTCTTTTGATATTTCTTCTTACTTCTTTGTTTGCTTCTATGCACACTTCATGAGCCTTGGCTTTGGAGCTTCTGGTTTTGCTTCTGTTTAAATCTGCTTTGTTGTTTTTCCTGTCTTCTATCTTGGTAATGGTTTCTGTTGTTATCCATGCTTTGTGCTGATGTTCTCTTTTTCTCAGTACTTCTTCACATGTCTCGTTCCATATATTTTTTACTTGTTGCCAGTGGTCTTCTGTATCTGTTTCATCTTCCAGCTGTTGGAGTACTTGGTATTTGTTGGATACTGTGATTGAAAATTTTTCCATTTCCTGATTTCTTAGATATCACACATTATACTGTTGTCTATAGCTTTATGCTGTTGTAAATTTCTTGAGTTTTAATTTTGTTTTAGCCAACAGAAGATGGTAGTCTGATACAACATCTGCTCCTCTACATACTTTCACATCATGCAATGATGACCTAAACTTCTTACTTATGCATATGTGATCAATCTGATTCTCAGTTTTGTGGTCTGGTGATATCCATGTTGCTTTATGTATTCTTTTATGTGGAAATATGCTTCCTCCTATAGCTTGTTGATTTGAAGCACCGAAGTTTGCTAATAGTTCCCCATTCTCGTTCATCATACCTAATCCATGCTTTCCCATGATTTCTTCAAAGCCAGTGTTGTCTGTTCCTATTGTCGCATTTAGGTTCCCCATCAAAATTGTGATGTCCTTTCTTTTCTTATTGTCCAAGACACTTTGTAGTCTGGTGTAAAAGTCTTCTTTCAGAGATTCTTCTTTATCGTTTGTTGGTGCATAACACTGAATGATGTTTATATTTACTTTCATTTTGGCTGATTTAAACCTTCCTGTTATAATTCGGGGTCCCATTGCTTCCCATTCTATAAGTGCCGTCTGTGCTTCCCTGGACAGCATTAGAGCCACCCCTTCACTGTGGTGGGCTCTTTCGTCCTCATGTCCTGAGGACAACACCATTTCTCCTGTGATCAATCTCCTTGTCTCTATGCCTTTCCACCGTGTCTCGCAGAGACCCAGGATATCAATCCTGTAATTTGTCATTTCTGCTGCTACCTGTGCAGTTTTCCCTTGTTCACACAGAGTGCGAACATTCCAGGTGCCAATCCTTCTCTAGGTTGCTTCATGCGCCTCCTTTCCAGAGGACTTTCTTCTGTCTTGGGCGGCTGAGTTGATTTATATTTTTTTATTTGACTTGTCCATGTTTGTTGAAGTCTTTGTGGTAAAAAGCCCCATGCCCAACCCTCCTTAGTCGCTTTTTACGACATGCCTGGTAGGGTACAGTGTTACTATTCTTTGCTCCCCTTTCGGGCCCCGGTAACACACGGGTGAGCAAAGAATAAGCATCTCGTAAAAAGCGACTAAGACAGGTTGGGCATGGGCCTGTTACTCCATCCTAAAAAAAATTTTTTATCACAAAAACCTTCAACAAACAATATGGATAGGTCACATAATGAACCACACAAGTGCCAGTAGAATAAGAGATGAGAAGAAGACGCTGGCGATGGATACGGGACACAGTGAAGAAACCTGTTGATAGCATTACATAGCAGTTCTTATTCTGGATATAGCCAGGGAAATAGAGGCAGAGGTAGACCCAAAAAAAAAAAAAATACACACACACACGGAGAAGCGAGCTAGAGAGAGAGTAAAAATGGTGAGGTTGACGGGGATAGAGCTTGCGGCGATGGTACAAGGCAGGTATGACTTGGCATATGTTTGTTGTAGGCCTGTGATTTGTCCAGAGCTAAAGATTATTCATTGGCTGATTCTACGCAAGCCGGTTTAGAGCACGAAAATATGGTTATACATAAAGTTATCTAAATCCCATTAACAGCTAAACAAAATGCCTTAATAAACATAAGCAGCTAAATTGCAAAAGAAAAATCATTGCTGAGGGATAAAAAAGATGCAGTCCATTTTTAAAGGGTGTGTTTGAGAAGTCTGCCTTTCCCTATATGCAACCTTCAGAAGTCTGTCAACGTGATCTTCAGCACTTGAAAAGCAAACATGGCTGAAGGAATGAATCTTCCGTCAGGTCCAACCAACAGTCAGAAAGACAACGAAGACAAACGACCGTATCTTCCCGCTCTAATCCATAACATGACATTACTATTACTTTCTAATCCGATAACGTACGTGAATGTATTAGATTGTAACAAAGACAGACTTCTTTCAAAACTACTTTTAGACACACTGTTCCTTTATCCTACAGCGTTAATCCCTCTAACATGCTTTTAGTTAAGTGTAAAGGGCATTCGGATTTGTCTCAAGTTGCTATCTTTTTTTCCCCAGTGGAGTAGGTCTCTCTCTCTCTTTTAAAAAAAAATTCGTGATGTCATCAAAAAAGCGAAGTTCGTTGCACTGTTTCGTTAATCTTATAGCCCAGTGTATCCGATTTCAACAGGCGTTTCTCTAGGGTTGTCTTCCTTAGTCCTTGACTGCCCCCAGCCTACCTGCAAGGCGGCAGGTGGTTCGAAATCAGAGTTTTTCTTCTCCTAGATCTGTTGATCTTAACCAGGGGTTCATTCACCCCATGGGGGTGCGAGACCTACCTTTAGAAGGTGCGAGACCTGCCAGTTATTTTAGAAGGTGAATCGTCATTAATATTATATAATACACAGAACTCTCCCTTTAATTACGGTCTTCTGCAAGGTGTTATGCCTTTTTATGTGGCCCAATTCTGTTAGCTGCCGAACTTTGATCTCCCTCATTAGTTCTCTTTTCATACCTAGATTTTCTAGGACCTCTTTATTTGTTTTCTTCTCTGTCCATGAGATGCGACCCATGCTTCTATACATCCACATCTCAAGAGTCTCAATTCGTTCTTCCAATTGCTTATTCATTGTCCATGTTTCTACACCATACAGTAGTGCAGAATATATATAACCTTTTATGATTCTCAGTTTTAATTTGTAAGTTAACTGTTTAGATGTCAGTATATGTTTCATGTTGTTGAATGTAGCTTTGGCCATTCCTATTCTCTTCTTGATTTCTGTTTCACATCTGCCATCTTCTGTTATTATATGACCAAGATATGAGTAGCTCTTGACTTGTTCCAGGATTTTCCCATTTATGCTTATCTTTAATGTGGACTTATCGTCCGTTTTGCTAATTATCATAGTTTTTGTTTTCTCAATATTAATGTCCAATCCATATTCATGACTTATACTGTTCACTTGCTTCACTAGTTCTTGTAAATCCTGTTCACTTTCAGCTAACAACATGGTATCATCTGCATATCTAAGGTTGTTTGATCAAATAGTTTGGTAGGTCGCAAATGTGGAACTGATGACAAGAACCAGACAAGTGCCAGTGGAACAAGAGATGAGAAGAAGACGATGGCGATGGATAGGACACACATTGAGGAAACCAGTTAATAGCATTAGAATGCAGTCCTTGTTCTGGAATCCACAGGGTAAATGAAGTAGAGGAAGATAGAAAACCCATGGAGGAGTAAAAAGGACAGAGAAAAGTAAATGTTGAGAAAGACACGGAAAGACCTTGAGCGGATGGCACGAGGCAGGAGGATTTGACATGTCTGTTGAGGGCTATGCTCGCGGAGCTGGAAGGTAAACAAACGGAGCTATTATAGACCGAAAGGGAGGCATCAAAGAAGAGTTGGCCACTCGAAAAGCAGCAGTTGGGAGACTTTTTCAGGCCATAAATCGAGGATTCCTCAGCAAGAGAGGTTGGTAAGAAAACGAAGATGGCTGTATACCGCTCCACCTATGTCCCAGTCTTGACATATGGATGCGAGTCATGGGCAATGACTACAACCCACAAAAGCCAGATCCAAACCTCAGAAATGAGGTATCTGAGGAAGGTGGTTGAAGTAACAAGAAGAGACATGGTCCGCAACCAGACGATACGTCAAGGCCTAAAATCCCACCCCCTGCAGACCCAAGTAGAACAGTCCCAACTAAGATGGTTTGGCCATGTCTGCAGAATGGGAGAAGATCGGTTACCACGACAAGCATGGGAAACAAAGAGCCAGGGATCCAGATCCCCAGGACGACCCAGAGTCCGCTGGGAGGACAACATTAGACAATCTTTGAAGGACCGAGGACTAGAATGGAACCATGCCAGGAGGAAGACAGCCGATAGGATAATCTGGCGCTCTCTTTTCCAAACCTCTACACCTCACGGTAGAATGAGAAACGACTAAGTAAGTAAGTAATGAATTCTTTGTGTAAAAAATGACTGTTTTTCTGCCATGATAGCCTTGGGATTGTATCACTTACGTGCCGGAATTTGTACCACTAAACGGGAAATGAGTTAAAATTAATAATTTATGTCTATATTTTCCTTTTTTTTTCCACCTTCAAAGGCAGTACTTCCCTAACCCTATTAGGTATTTCTGTCACGAGCAAAACAGAAGCAATTAACCCATAGTGCCCCTCATTTTTTCATTCAAAGACTGCAGATCCCCGTTTCTTGTTTTCCCCTTTCGAAGTCCATTAGTTCCGCTTGTTCTTAGTTGTGCCAGGATTTAAGGTCAAGGCGTTAGCGAAAGCTTTAGTACGTACAACTAAAGTGAGGATTTGGCGTAGCTGTGTTACCTGTTAATTGTAGTTGTAAGGAAATTATACATAAGAGATACCATAACATTAACTGCTTACAATTACAAGGTTTTCAAGTGGGCGTACTACTGTTTACACAAACTCCTTTCTTAAAAACATAGAGGCGAAAATGTGGAAGACAAACTGGCAACTATACTATAGATGTATATTAATGAAGGGGCCCTCCACATATGACTTCACACAGAGAGGGGGAGAGGGTCTAAAATTTTGTGACGAAGTGTGACGACAGGGGGGAGGGGAGATTTACCACCAAAAAAAAAAAACACTAGTTATGAATGATGTCACGACAAAATTGACTACTGGACAAAAGTTAAGGGCCGCCATTCAGTTTATAGACAAGGTTTATATAATTGATTGGCAAACTGTAAAGACAAGTGAAAATGTCATTAAAACTGAGCTCAGAGAAATGTGTATACATTTCTGTGTGCACTAGGTTAATTTTTTTTTTAAATGTCCAAAAACTGGGTCACTTTAACCCGCACGTGAAAATTGCAATTGTTGCTGCAAAAACTCGTGGTTTTTGCAACACGCCCCACTAGTTCAAAAGGTGAAAAAGTGAGTTGAATTTGAATGCACGTGGAAAATGATCATCGGTAAAGAGTGTTCACCGTTGGTATGCAATAAATCAGTATGACAAGTGGTCGAAATGATCACTGCATTAGCCATACCACCAAGGAGAAGTCTCAGCACTGTAGACCGTGGTCGAGCCATGGCATGGATTCGGGATGGTCAATCAGTTCGTCATGTTGCAAGACGTTTAGCAGTGTCCTACTCTACCATTCAGAGACTTCTTGAGAGATTTCAAGCTACCGGACACTTGGAAAATCGATCCTGCTCACGAAGAATTATTTAAACCTTGTCTAAACTGAATGGCGGCCCTTAACTTTTGTCCAGTAGTATAGATTTGGTAACCTAAATCCTCAAGGTCTGCTTTTATATGTAATATAGTTAACAACAACTTCGAGGACGTCTTATCAATACCCTTTAGCCACTCAAGGAGCATTGGCCTTCAACAAACATATAAATAAATATTAGACAAACATAAAGGTATGTTTTCAGGCACTCGTAAGAAATAAAGAAGTAGAAAACTAGACAACAGAAAAACAACAGACGTGAGTGGCGTACCCAGGACTCGAACCCAGGACCTTCCATGCGACAACCCCGCCTAGCTATGCAAGCGAATCACACTATCCTCCCTGCCATCTAGGCATCACCAAAAAATGATGCTTCGATGACGTGTCATTGGTGCGATATATTTTACATATTTTACATAAGAAATGAAAAGTCATTGAAAGCAGAATATATACTAATTATAACCCATCAGAGGTTGAACGGGATATTTCTCATCATGAAAAAAAAAAAAAAAATATTCTACGCTTCACTAATGGTATGCTCACCAGTGCAATGCTATTAATATGCCCAGGTATTTGAATCTATTGACCTGTTTTAAAACTGTTTCATTTACGTTGACTTTGCATACTGAAGAATATTAGTAAGATATGCTCGCAATTTCAGGGGTCGTGCAGTTTAGTACAATGGTCATCAGCGCACCACTTTTCTGTAATTTTCGCACTGCAACTATGACGGGAAAAATTTAATGCTGAATTTTTTTCAGGGACGTTATTTTTTTTTTAATCAAAGGGAAACAATTAAGCAACAAATTAGAAATAAAAACAATTAAATGTATTGTAGATTTTTGACAATATACTTTGTGTTTTCTATTTATTGTTTAAAACACAATACAACTTTGGTGGGAAAAAAAGATGTGCGCTATATTAAACTTCGTACAGTTTGTGCAAAAGCTAAAAGCGCAGAACTTTTATATAATTTTTAGAGGCAAGAAACAATATTTTGGGACAGGACAAGACAGGACACTTTTAGAGACATATAGTACCTCGTATACATTTTCAATTATTTAGGCAGTAAAATGACTCAGGATGGTGACACAACAAGAGAAATCCATACTAGAATTGCTTTGGCAGCTAGCGCCTTCAATAGATTATCTAACATTTGGAAATTACGATCATTGAATATACATACCAAGCTTCGTCTGTTTAATTCAAATGTTATCTCAGTGTTAACATACGGCTGTGAGAGTTGGAAAATAACAAAATCATTGGAGAACAAGCTGAATACATTCGAGAACAAATGTCTTAGAAAACTCATGAACATCAGTTGGAAAGAATTCAAGTCTAATCGATAAATAAGAGAAGACTCTAGGCAGAAATATGTCTCCGACTATATAAGGAAAAGACGATGGTCATATATCGGTCATGTCCTACGAATGCAAAACAACAGAATACCACTACAGGCGCTCACTTGGGTTCCTGAGGGTAACCGGAAAAAAGGAAGACCAAAAGAAACACTCAGAAGAACAATAATAAGAGAAGGAAGAACGTTGGGCCTAAATAATGTGCAAGAGCTAAGAGGAGTGGCGTCACAACGAACAACCTGGAGAGCACTGGTTTCTGCCTTATGCGCCGTGTTTGGCGCTTAAAGAATTTATTATTATTATTATTATACATACCTTACTCTTTTCTACCTACGCGGACAGACGTATTTTTGCTAAACTAAAATTACACAAGGTTGATACGTCCTTTTTAGGACGAGACACAGTGGAGAAATTCACCGAACTACTCAAGTTTTCAGATAAGTTTATATATTTTTTTTATCTATCTTTAGTATTAGCTTATTGCAGTTAGTTTTAGGTTACTAGGTAATTGTTAGCTAGAAGTATTATTATAACTTAGGAATTCTATTAAAAACGCTAGATAGACATAATAAAGATAAGTGGCGATTCCTTTTTAGTTTGATTTAAGAATTAGCTTATTATATTTAATATCAAGTAATTGGTGACTAGTCAAGCACCTCTTGGAATATTAATATAACTCAGGAATTTTAGGGCGAAAAAAATAGAAATTAAATAAATCCAAGCGCCACGTGGCACTTGCTTGTGTGAGATCTAGTTACCTGGCAAAATTCGAACTAGATTTAACTGTTCAGCAAGTTCTACTAGACAGGTTTAAAAGTGTTTCTTAAATAATAATATTATAACATTTAAAAAGAAAAAAGAAAGGAGAAAGCAAGGATATACATAACTTAAGATTAAAGCAGTGAGACTAAGGATAAACATTAAAGTTCATACAAAACCAAGTACATAATAAAAATAGTAGTAGCAAATTAAAAGACAGGGACAATGCCACCGATAACCAGGGCACAGTCCGGGGAAGGCAAAGCGTGGGCCAAGATACCTAAAAGGACAAAACACCAAACCTGACAGCAAAAAAAAAAGGACCACGAACCCTGAAGCCAGAGACATGGAAACAAAGGACAGGATAGAGACAATAAGGGAAAAACTGGAAGGAGACTCAGAAGTAAAAACAACAATAAGCATAAACAATAAAGGCGAAAACTCAGCAACCAGGACAGCTAACAAAAAGATAGGACTCAGGGAAGATGAAAATCAGGACAACTAGAAAAACACAACCAAAAGAAGTCAGGAAACCAGAGGAGAAAACAAAGAAGACTCCAACCGAAAGGAAACCCCAAAAAGAGTTAAAATTACACAAATAGCTGGAACAAAGCCACGCTTAGATCTCTCCCGGACGACAAAATCCTGGTCATCCTGGAAAAAGTAATTGATAAAAAAGCCATTGCCAAAATACAAAAACAAAAAAGTGGAGTAATGCTAACATTAAATGAAACAGAAAAAAACAAAAACTTTACTACAAGAACTGCATGAAAAACCAAAATTGATCCAACTGGCCCACAACATCAAAATACAAATAGAAATTTCAAAATAAACCAGAAGATGTGTGGTAAAAGGTATAAACCCAACCCTGTCAGGTGAGGAAGTTTTAAACAACCTGGCCAAGCAGAACCCAGATTTAAAGCTGGTACACGTGGAACGAATAACAGTGAATGGGAGTGTAGTAACCCCAGTGGTAGTAATAACGACAGAAGGGAGGGAACCCCCCAAGACAGTACTATTTGGGAAAGCTAAAAAGAACACAGAAGCTTACATTCCCCCAGTATTGCAGTGCTCCAACTGCAAGAAATTTGGCCATGGCCGAAACATTTGCAAAGCCAAGACAATATGCAGTTACTGTTCCGGTATGCACCCCGCTCCACAGTGTGAAAAGGCAAAGGCTGATGCCGATTACAAAAAGGCGAATGTTAACAGAAAGTGTAGCAACTGCAAGGGAAACCACAGTGCCAGGTTTCAGGGCTGTCCAGTGTACCAGCAAACCAAACAAGCACTAAAAGAATCGATTATAACAAGTACACCATTCAAAATAGTGATCCAAGATATGAAAGAAAAAGCCACCAAAACAGACACTAAAGTTGCAGCAGAAATAAAATCTGTAAAAGAAGAGATCAGGATAATTAAAACTCAACTGTCAAAAGAAAAAGAGCAGGAAGTTATTAACAAAACAATGAACCAGTCAGACAGTTCGGCTAGATCATTGGAAATTGTGTGTGCGCTGAAAAGTACAGAGGAAGTGCTGGAAGAAATGAAAGCCTTACAGCACCAAATTGCCCAGTATGTAGTTAAATTGTCAGCACTGAAAGAAGAAAATGAAATGATACTAGTTAAATTATCTGAACTGAAAAAAGAAAATGAACGTACACTAAAAAGGATAGAAAATCAGAGACAGGAGATTAACATAGACAGAGAAGCAATAGAAAAGGATAGTGGAGAACAAAAGCAAGAAGCCAGATGGAAAGAATGGGTAACAAAAACCATCAAGCACATAGAGAGAGTTTTGATAGAGGAAAGAACAAAAGAATCATCACAAACCCAAGTATTGAAAAAAGTCTTTAATTACATAAAAGAATCACCACGAAGAGTAGGCCTTATGCCTCAAGCAACTGATAGGGCCAATACAAACTAAGAGCAAACTGATAGTTTTAACACAAAACAAAATGGATACTAGTTAATATAAACAATGGATAAGAAAGGATGTAGAATTGTTCAGTGAAATTGTAGGGGTATCAAAAAGAATTTTGCACCCCTGCTAGCTGAGACAGGAGGAACTAACACTATATATGCTCTTCAAGAGACACTTTTAAACCCAAATAGTAGATATAGCTGTAAGGGCTTTAAGATACTTAGGCACGATAGGAAAGAAGGTAGAGAAGGGGGTGTCGCAGTCTTAGTTAACGAAACATTTTAAATTATAGACTGGGAAGTATTTGATACAACCAACACAGAAGGTATCCAGGTCACTATAGCAGCCGAACTCAACAATCTAACAATCTTATATGTATACGCTAAAAATGGTACAATTAAAGATGAAGAAATATTAGCCATAAGCACCAGCAGACTAGGCCCCAAAACAGTCTTAGTAGGCGATTTTAATTCCCATCATTATGCTTGGGGTGGACAACATGCAGACAATGCAGGAAAGCGCCTACATGACTCTATAGAAAACAATGACCTGCTAATACTAAATGATGGAACTGCAACTAGAATTAGTCCACAAGCTAACAGGGCAGACTCAGCAATAGACATAAGTATAGCAACTATATAATAAATAAAGGAAGAAGAATGGTAAAGAACAGTGCTGTCACAATGACTGTACTCGAAATCCCCTTGTTTTCTACTGCGTATGCAAATTGTAACGTTTCACGTTGATATTAAAGGCCTTCTGCAACATACACGCGTTTCCCAAACACACAATAAAATGTGCTGCCTTTCTAAGAAAAACCTTGAAATATGCAAGTTGACCTAAATTTTAAATTCCATTCATGTCTTTTTCTACACTATGTTACCAAGATCAAAAGACAGATGGACAAAAGGATAGCGAGAAGGGAGAGGCAGAAAGCCGAACACTAAACACGCTTCGCGCGATACACAAATGCTGCCATCACGCGTGTAAGACTACATGCACTCACGTTTTTTCAGACGGACAGTGATAAAATACCTTACCCATCCCAGAGCTAGGCTCATAAATCCCGAAACACTCTTATCAGAAAAGATAACATTAGATGGGTTTACGGTTGAAAACATAACAGTACCCAGACAGCACATCTCCGAAACAGGAGGTAGAAAATACATATTTTGAACGCAGCCACGTAGCTCTTTTAAATTTGGATATTTGGGTTCCTTAGGGCTTGCTGACAAAGAATATGTAAAACGTTACGCAAATAGTCCAGGAATTAATAAATTATACCCAAAATAAAATAGTGGGGATGCCTGACAGCATGGAATCATTTCTGCTCATAAAATTTTTTTATAACGTGTTTGAAAAAAATCTTACGTTACAGAATTAGCCTACCATGTAAACTCCAAATTGATTGGAGCGCAACAAATGAAAGACTAACCACGATTGGTCGGGCTATAAATACTATCTTTCTTGTGTTGTTAGGGGACGACGTGAAAAGGGTAACATTTTTTTTTCAAACATTTCCTGTCTCGTAACTAAGGTGCTCGTCATTGCTTAGACTCGCTGATTATACTCACCTTAGGGTAGCGTTAGTGGA
>JAMPIV010001434.1:0-45000 GCA_024509875.1 Oreohelix idahoensis
ACTTCGCCCCCTCTCTTCCTTCATCAGAAATTCTCCATACTGGATGTGTTCATACATCCAACCTATGACTTTGTTAAATGGTAAGACCATCCCCGGTCATCCCTACTTTTCGATTCCCGATGCACTCACTATTGGTGTTTAGACCAAATCGCTTTTGTTTATATCCAAATCCCTAGATGCAACAGGAAGGGTTTAATTAAATGTGTCCACATTATAGTCGGCACACTCTAGACCCATATCACTCACTGCTGACATTCTCATTGCCACACCTTTCATTACCAGGAGATGAGCATGCTTGACTCTTTACCTAAAATTCCTATTCGTGACCATCTAATAGGAAAGTATTCACGGAGAAACTGTTCTAGTACCGCCACAAAGCAATCATCAAGAGTCATAAAATAACCAGGCCAGCTACAAATATCAGTAGAAACAAGAGTCAACAAGCACTACAAGACACCCCCCTAAACTATCACTGAAAGTGAAATGAAAGATTATAGAAGCCAATGATAGTCACAAAATGTGATTACACGAGACCAAACATAAAATTTGCACTAAGAATATACCTTCTTTAAAAAGATTCTTCGTTCTCTTGCGAAGAAAGGTGATCCGAATCAATGATTGATAGAAGCCAATGATAGTCACAAACGGCGTACTTGTACGTATGGTACAAGATTCGACTACGTCGGCACATTCGCAAATTCTTGTTCCTAAGAGCATGAGAGTCCAAATATTACAACATGCTCATGACTCGCAATGTGCTGGACATATGGGTTTTGCCCGTACGAAGTCGAGAGTCCTTGCGGCTTTCTTTTGGCCTTTTGTCAATAAGGACATTCGTATTTACTGCCGATCATGCAAGGTATGTCAGGAGGTCAAATCTAGAGGACCACGACATGCTGCGCCTATCCAGGCTGCTGACATTCCTATTCGGCCGTTTCAGAAAATGGCCATAGATATTATTGGCCCTTTTAAGGTCAAGTCGGCCAGAGGACATCAGTTTATCCTTACATGTGTCGATATGTGCACACGTTGGCCAGAGGCTATTCCTCTTAAGAGCATATCTACTACAGATATCGCAGATGCTCTTTGTTGATATTTTCTCGCTTGGGGTTCCCCAGAGAAATATTGTCAGACCATGGCACTCAACTCATATCTGACACTATGTCACAGGTAATGTCTACCTTACATATTGAACGATCTCTCAGTAGTATCTACCATCCTATGTCTAATGGGTTAGTTGAGCGTCTGAATAGAACGCTCAAGACTTTGCTTGGTAAGATAACTGAAGATCATCCTCAAGATTGGGACAGGGTTTTACCCGCGGCTCTCTTTGCCTATAGAGAAGTCCCTAATGAACACACAGGATTTTCTCCCTTCGAACTTGTCTTTGGCGCGCGTCCACGCGGCCCTATGTCTTTATTACACGATCTCATCACTGCCGATGATATTAGCGATGAAACTCAATCCTCATATGAGTATGTCATTGCTCTTAGACAAAAGATCATTGAGGCATGTAAGCTAGCAACTGCTTCATCAGAAATTGCTAAAAGAGAAGGCAAGGCAGTTTGCTAACAAGAATAGATGTCTACGACAACTTTGTCCAGGTGACAAAGCATTCGTCCTACTCCCCAGTAGGGAAAATAGACTTCTTATTGCATGGAAAGGTCCGTATGCAATAGTCTCTCGGATTTCCGATGTTGACTATGTGGTCGATATTGATGGAAAGCATAAAACTTTCCACATAAACATGCTTTCGGAATTTCACGAACGTCCGGACTATTTGCTGCCTATTTTCCAGGCAACGGATGATGCTCCTGCACCTCACGGTCATTATTCATCCCTGTCTGTCATTCAGGATGAGGAAGCTACCTTCTCTGATGTCAACCTTCCCCTTCCAGTGGTTCCATTACATTCCACGGAATCTTGGAAAAACGTTTCTGTTTCTCCTAATCTTTCTGGTGACGAACATCGACAAGTCTCGTCGATGTTACAAACATTTCAGGATGTTCTCACTGACATTCCTGGACACACAGATGTCATAGAACATGACATAATTCTTACCGACAATAATCCAATTAGGGTTAGGCCGTATCCTATTCCTATACACTTTCAGTCGCAAGTGGAAAAGGAATTGGATGAAATGATTCAATTAAATATAATTGAACCATCGACTTCACCATATTCTTCTTCCATGGTTATTGTCCGGAAGAAGGATAAGAACATACGAATTTGCGTTGATTATCGCAAATTGAATCAGGTCACAAAGTTCGACGCTGAACCGATGCCTTTGTTAGAAGATCTACTGATTAGACTTTCTAATTCTAGATTCTTCACTAAACTTGACTTGTCTAAAGGTTATTGGCAAGTGCCTTTAGCAGAGCATGCCAAACCTCTTACTGCTTTTTCTACACCTAGGGGTCTATTTCAATGGAATGTTATGCCTTTTGGTCTCATGAACGCCCCCTGCCACTTTCGTTCGCATGATGCGTCGAATTCTGTCACATCGTTCGGATGTCATCGCATACTTAGATGACATCTGTCTCTTCAGTGATACCTGGGAAGATCACTATTTAGGGTTATATGACTTACTGTCCACTCTACGTGAGAATAATTTGACAGCAAAACCTTCTAAAGCTTTTGTTGGTTTTGGTGAAATCTCTTTCCTGGGTCATCGTGTTGGTCATGGTCTCTTGAAGACAGAAGACCACAATACTTCCAAAATACTGAACATCTCTGTTCCTAAAACGAAGAAACAAGTTAGGAGTCTCTTAGGTTTAATTCAATTTTATGGGAGATTTATTCCAAATTTATCTTCGATCATGGCACCTCTATCAACATTGTTGAAGAAAGGTTCGCCTAATCTGGTCCGTTGGTCTGAAGAATGCCAATCTTCACTAGACCAAATCAAGAATATATTTTCTTCTCCTCCCATCTTAAGATTACCTACTCTTGATAGGACTTTTGTTCTTCGGAGTGATGCTTCATCCACTGGGATTGGAGCAGCACTGATGCAAGAATATGCAAATACTCTGCATCCTGTTATGTACATTTCTAGAAAACTAAATGCGGCAGAGAGGAACTACTCGGTTTTAGACCGTGAGTTGTTAGCGATGGTTTTTGGTCAATTCTAAAGCTACAAAGATTCCTCCTGGGCGCACATTTCATTCTAGAGACTGATCAGAAAGCTCTTACAGCTATTCAGACTAAGAATTTGAAGAGTTCGAGATCCACTCGATATGCTATAGCTCTTCAACCTTTTCACTTCACGGTACGAGCTATCCGTGGTGCGGATAATGTGATGGCTGACATTTTGTCTAGATGCCCACATGACTCCAACTAATACTTCTGTCCTATATTTCCATATATTACAGAGTCATAACACACCTATATTTCTACAATAGATTAGCACATCTGTACTTACTTTATATGTACACACTATCGTGCTTTGTTGTCATCTTCTTCTGTTCGTTTTTTTAAGATGATAGAGGAGGACTGAGTAGTTAATATAAGGGCCGTTAGTTTACTAAACAGCCACAATTATTAATAATGTATTGTACCTTATGAAGCATATTAGTTATTAATTAGCATTATATTGCTTGTACTTTCTCAGAATGTCATTGTTGAGCTGAGGACTTACCTTACTAGTATCAAGCATGACGAGTTCTAGATTGTGTACTTACCCTCGGATACCAGAGCATATGTCCTGGATCGTCATGTAGTTTAACTTTACTATGTACTTATGTCATTACATGTCAAAGAATGTACTATTTAAATTTTCCTATCAGATTTGTACATCCATTTTTAAAGACAATATTAGAGTTAATGGCTGATATTGATGATGATTATAGTAAACCTTTGCAATACGTATATTGTGTTTACATGCTAACGTGATGTGTGTTGGTGACACCTCCCCGATGTGAATATTTTTTGAGACATATTTATTTTTCTGTTGAGGTATATCCTCACCAGACACTCTATAATTAGCCTATTGTTTGGCAATTTAATTAATTATCAGCGCATAATTCGTGCGTTTTGAGCCGCTTATCGCATGCTCTTTGATATTTAAAAAAAAAAAATATGTTCCACATTTTTTTTTTATCGGGAGGAGGTGGTGATATGTTGCGTGATAAATTCTCGCAACATCGTTTTATTACAATATCTATTTTATAACGAAAGGGCAACAACTGCTTGAAATTTATAGTCACTTTTCTCGGTAAGCATTTGTCTTCTCGCGTTGGTATCGAATGCAGTTAAGTTTGAGCTGTGGTCATTTTGCGCTGGACTGCGCATGACTTGTCTTGCTTCTTGGTCGATCGGTTTCCGCCCACCACTAGTGGAGTGATCGATTTGGAATGGCGAAAGAGATGCCTCGTTGAAGAGGGGATCTCCGCTATTTTTTGTTCTGTCAGGGATGTGTAGTCCTCTTATGGATATTTCGTTTATTCGAGATAATACCTCTAGTGTATTTGCACATGCCGGGAGGCATATGATATTTCTGTGTATTCAAGAAGGCAAGGTAAAATATGACTTTTTTCATTAACTCTAAATCGATTTTTGGGTCCGTTACGAATTTCTGGTTCATACCCTGTCTTCGAAAGTCGTCGTCACGAGATGTTTTCCTAGCTCACATGTCGCTGTATTGTGCTGCATCGGTTGATGCCTGTTCCAAGTGACCAATACTTGCATACTTTGTTAAATGAACTAGGTTTGGAAAACCTTTATTATCTAGAGGATATTTTTGAGGACATTATTTATACTTCGGCAGACGTGTCTGTCTTGCTGAAGTCAGACAAAGGAGAGTGAACTGATCTCATACATCTGGTTATCTCCTGGCTGTTATAGAAAAGGATGGAGTTTTTCACCTGACTACATTTACAGCACTATGAAATAATCACATGCAACCTGAACACATCATTTGGTAATGCACGTCCTACCCGTCCTATTGCAGTAATTGAATAGATTGCCTGTGATAATGATCTGTTTGATTTGCCTACATATTCGCGTAACCATTTTGTCACTGTGGCGTCCACAATAAATAATGAAGAAAAACGTCAACGGCTGTTTCAAGAATCATTGACTTTATACGTCGTGAGTTTACTGACGTCCTATGTGGATTGCCCTGTTATTTTTGTATGAACATTGTTTTGACTGAACACATCTGCACACTACACAAAACCAGACATGAGGATACCATCCATCATCATATGGCATCATCACGCATCAGGTAAACGAAGGTAAGCAAGTTAACCAAATGGTCACACAAAAGAATTAATTTTCCTGTCATTCATAACACGCGCTAGCAAAGTCCTTCACTCATCTATGCTCCTCACTTACCGATTTGTGAAAAAATCTTGCACTCCATAGAATAAACACAACAAGCAGTTACACCTACAACTAAATGTTAAAAATAAAAAAATGATTGTTTTGTTCATGTTCTAAGGCCCAGATTTATCGGGTAGGCGGTCACACATAAAAGGGTCCCGAAATTGCGGAAAATGAATTCCTGTAGTTGTCCCCCTCTTCTTAGATAACAGTTTTCTATGGGAGAGGTCAACATAGTCTCTGATACCGGGGTTATGATGGTGGTGGTCCTATTTGACTATGCCGCGGATAATAAAATTCTTACGCGTGCTGGTACACTTTATCCGTGAGGTATGGTTTAAGTCCAGTGAGAAAACTAGTCACATCACTGTTCGGGCTACTATGAATTATCGCTCGGTCTCAGTAAACTAACAAAGCTCGGGCCAGTGTTCTTCTTCCCGTTACGACTTAAGTAGTTTGATGGTGCGTTAAATTTGTCTTTGGGTGTGCTTTCTTTGCTATAAGTTAGATAGCGGAATTCCAAACATAGAATCGCCTCAAAGATTAAAAATTTACACAGTCTCAACAAGTGCTGCATCAGGGGAACTCTACACACTGTTTATGCTTTGCTTTGCTTAGATTGATTTCTTTATTGCTTTCTTTATNCTGAGATCGCACAGGTTACGATCACTCTGTATGAAAGAAAAAAAAGACATGTAATATACCGAAAACAAATAACCTTCTAAAGCGCGATGAATTTCCCGTTAAGCCTATTATATATATGCTCGCGTATTTAATTATGTATTTAATAAACACTGCGCGAGTTCTAGTGGTTAAAACACACATCTATAAAACTAGGACTTAACTGAATTTATTAATTATAAATTCCTTCGCGACTTTAAAAGTTAATTTAAGCATCTATTATCTTTTGAAATAATATAATAGATAGATCATTATATTTAAAACTGGAACTCTTGAGATGGTTTAATTAAATAGATTTAAATTAACACAAAATCCCTTTAAATAGAATGACTGAACTAGACCACTGATCACTTTACACAATATATATTACCGCTTTGCACAGAATAGAAAACACTGCAAATATATATAAAATCCAGGGGAAAATCTATAACAAGATTTCAATAAAGCTAGTGCTTCTGTAAAGGTCTGGCCAGCGAGTGATAACGTGTCTAGTTCTACATGGTCTATTTAGCTAAAATGAAATGTAAGTTGAGTGGGACATGATAAACTTGACAACTTATTTGATCTCACGAACTTTTGGGGATCTGACCGCCAAATCAAGAGAAGAAGCCGCCCCCTGGTCTTCGTATCCGCTCGCTGCTGCCCGTTTCGCTTTCCCCCGTTCGCTCGGTTCCTCGATTGACACCGAGACGCGAAATTAGCGGCAAGCAACTGCGTCTCGTATCAGGGAAAACTACTGTCTTTGATAGCGCCGATAGTCTCCCCTAAGATCCCTCGGTCTGTCTCTTTGATCTCGTCGCTGTATCCTACATGAGTCCCGGTGGAATGCGTTCTGGCAAACGAAAAGTTACAACAAATGTTCAGGGGTTCTAATGTTATGAAAAGCTAAGGGTCCCTTTAAATCATCCATCATATCAGGGAAAATTCACTTGTCAAACTAGACGTACGTCACAATCGTCCCCACTTTTAGACATGAAACCATTTTTCATGTTTTCATTTTTGACAATGGAGGTGACCTGATTGGTGATTTTAGGATGAGTGGTATCTTCAGTTTGCTCTTCTTCCTCTGTAGACCAGTTTCTACTCAGAAAATCAGCCCCGACATTCTGTCTTCCCGGAATATATTCCACTTTGAAAGAATAGACGCTTAGAAGGAGGGCCCAACGCATGATCCTAGCGTTAAATTCTTTATTGGCACCAAGAAATGCTAACGGAGCGTGGTCTGTTTGCACCGTGAAAGATGTACCATAAAGAAACTCATGATGGCGTCTGATACCGTCAATCAGAGCAAGACATTCCCTTTCAACTACGCTGTAGTTCCGTTCCGCTTTATTTAATTTCCGACTGCCATAGGCAACTGGAAATAGCATGTTCAGGTCACTGTCATCGGCTTGAAGCAGTGTTGACCCGATGCCCTGACCTGACGCGTCGACTCTCAGTACAAAAGGTTTCTTGAGGTCAGGCAACCTCAAAATGGGGTATGCAGACAACTGTCCTTTCAAAGTGCTATACGCGTGTTCGCACTTTTGATCCCATATGACCTTATCAGGACAACCTTTCTTTGTGAGGTCAGTCAGAGGTGCCGTCAGTCCGTTGAAGTTCTGGATGTACTTCTGATAGTATGCACATAGCGATATGAAGGAACGTACGTCTTTCTTCGTTCGGGGTCTTTTTGCTGCCACTATTTTCTCCACGTTCTTCTTAATAGGCCAACTGCATCCGTGAGAAATAGTGTGCCCCAGGAAGTCTAACTGTTCAAACCCGATGAGACATTTGCTAGGTCTGGCTGTGAGACCCGTTTCCTGTAGTCTCCTGAGGAGCATAGCAACCGTAGCAATATGTTCTTCATAGGTTTCCGATGCAATTAAGATGTCATCCATGAAATTATGGATATGGGGACTTTGCAAAGGTTGTAGAAGCTTCCTCATCATCCTGGTGAACACTCCTGGTGCATTATGCAAACCGAACGGCATCACGTTAAATGTGTAATGTCCTTCACTAGTGCTGAAAGCTAACAAAGGTTTAATTTCCTCCTTGACTGGTATTTGATAATAACCTTTACTGAGGTCAATCTTGGAGAAGATCTTAGCTTTGCTGAGCTTGGTGAACAACTCAGAAACAGTTTGGAGAGGTTCGGGCTGGAATTCCGTTACAGCGTTTAGCAACCTGTAATCAATGCACAGCCGAACTTCCTTATTGGGCTTCTGCAACAGCACTACGCTCGAGCTGTAAGGAGATGTAGACTCACTGATAATTCCTGCCTGACGCAGCTTGTCTATTTCTCCGCGAAGTGCATCAGCTTTAGCGTACGGGATGGGGTAAACTCTGGTTTGAACAGGGGTCTCGTTTGTTAATTTCATATCAAATTCAATGAGATTTGTTCGACCAGGTACATCCGTTAAAACTGCACTGTACTGTTTTAGTAGAGCCCTAGTTTCTGTTTGTTGTTCTGGTGAGAGATTGTCGCCGAACTTGACATCTTTAAAGGATTCTGTGGGTTGCAGTGGATACTCCATGCAACCATCATCATCTTCCTCGTCTTCCGTTGCTATGGCGACAGCCAGGAGATGCTCGGAGGATGGCACCGGTCTTTCCAAATATTTCTTTAGCAGATTTATGTGGAAGACCTTCTCCTTTCCTTTGATGGAGATCTTGTAGTTGGTACGTGAGATCTTTTTAAGGACGGTAAACGGTCCTTGCCATCCGATGCGAAGTTTATTGCTTCCGGTTGGAAGTAGCAATAGGACTTTCTCCCCTGGTTGTAGTTCTCTCTCTTTTGCAGCTTTGTTGTATCTTTTAGTAATTTTAGCGCGGGCTTTCTTAAGGTTGGTAGTAGCTAGATCCCATCCTAGCTTTAGCCTTTCCTTAAGCTCAGATACATACTTGCTTGCAGAGACGACTGTCTCGTCAGCCTTCTGGTCTGTCAGGGACCGAAGTAAGGCTTCTAGTGGCCCCTTAATAGGTCTGCCAAATAAAAGTGTAGCTGGCGCAAAACCCGTAGACGCTTGGGGTACCTCTCGGTAGGCGAATAAGGCAGCCGATATATATTGGTCCCAGTCTTCCGGTTTCTCCTGACCCAGCTTACGTAACATCATGGTGAGGGTACCGTTAAAACGTTCCACGAGCCCATTTCCGGCCGGATGGTAGGGACTTGTGTGGATATGTTTGGCCCTCAAGATCTTAAAGATCTCCTCCATTAACAGGCTACGGAATTGGGATCCATTGTCCGTCAAAACTTGTTGAGGGAATCCCAACCGTGTAAAAATTTGCACAAGGGCTTCTGCGACATGCTTGGAATTAGTGCATGGTAGCGGTACGGCTTCGGCCCACATAGTGCAAGTGTCAACTAAGGTCAGGATGAACCTGTTCCTTCTTTTGGTCTTTTCCAGAGGACCAATAATGTCGACAGCAACCCGTTCAAATGGAGTCCCTACTATTGGCATTTGCCCCATAGGTACTGGGGGTGTCAAGTGCTTGGGTGCTACCCGTTGGCACTGGGCGCAGGATTTCACGTACCTGACAATGTCAGAGTTCATTCCTGGCCACCAATAGTGGTTTTTTATTCGCTGAATAGTGGCGTTTTGTCCCATGTGTCCGCTAAAGGGAAGAGAGTGCCCCATTTCTAAGATCTGGTTTCTGTACTGCGTCGGTACTAGGAGCTGGTTATTCCCCGTGTCCGGGTTGCCCGTTCTACGATACAATACACCATCCTTAGAAAAGATGTCTCCGTTGTGTCTGGGGTCCTTAGCCATGGGCAGTTTTTTTAAAGCAGGGCGCCAGAGTAGGGTCCTTTTGTTGCGCCTCCTTCAGTTCATTCGGCAACAAGTTTGGCGCAGGCTCCCTCTCCTTCTTGGCTTGCCCTCTTGTGGTTACCGCTGCCACAATCGGCTCCTTAGGTCTCCCAATGAACACATATCTACATCCCGGTAGATCGGATCATCCATTATGGCCGCTTTAATAACTCCTCTGACAAAGTCAGAGTGTATTTCTACCAGTGCGATAGGAAGCGTCCTGGGTGCATCACTCCTGAAAACTCCACTAAGTTTGACGGTTTCCTCTGTCTCCTGACCGGGTTTGACTAGGTGCCTAGCGACAATACAATCAAAACTTAATCCAGTGTCAAAAAGACAAGTAGTGGAGGTACCGTTCAAAATTACAGTTCCTCGAGTTGAGGGTCGGTCCCCCTCAGGTTGAGAATCACTGACATTGACTCTACCTTTCGAGGCTGTATGCAAACATCCAATGCGGTTTGCACCGGTTTGTTTGCCCTGATCAGACGTTCCTGGTGTAGGGGTCTTCCCTTTTCCTTGACCTTGGTGGCCGCGCTGCCACGTAGGCTTGTTGGGTTGATCAGAATTGTTGTTGGGGGGGTATCGGGTTTTGTAGAATTTCGATTTTTCCTGGGGAGGTTTCTGGGTATTGTTATCTCGTTGGTTATAATGTTGAGAGGAAGTGGAAGAATAGGATGCCTGTTCTAGATTCTGTTTTCGAGATGGCTCATCGGTGGGTTTACGTTTAGTGCTGGGAAGTTCGGCCATTGCATTGCTATAGCGTTCGGCTTTATTGAGTATGTCTTCAAGCCTGACTGCCCCCTGTTCAGCCAAAAATCTACGTGTTTCATTCGACAAAGTGGATTTTATCTGCTCCACAAGAACAAGTTCGAGGAGTCCCTCATATGAAAGAGGTAGGTCAGATAATTCAATGCACTTTGTCAGATAACCCGTGAGACGTGAAGAGAACTGTGGAAATGTTTCCGTGCTCTCTTTTCGGCTGTTTCTGAACAACTGCAGAAACTTTCGGGCAGTCATCTCAAACTGCTGTAGTAAGGCCTTTTTCAACATGTCGTAATCATGTTGATTCGGTCCCAGCTTTGTGTACACGTCATAAGCATTGCCTTTCAGTGACGTTGAAAGTTTGAGCGCCCAGCGGGTACTCTCTAACCCATAAAGATTCGCGAGTCTCTCGAATTTTTCTAGGTAGCTGTCAATTTTTTCGTTAGGGCTAGGAAAAGATTCTAAAGAAAACGACATAGCAGTTAATTGGGCAGATTGAGTACTGGAGAGGTCCATTGATTGAGACTGGGGCGAAGACGGCTCTCCGTTAGTCGAAGTAGAGGCGCCCCGACTCTCTAGAGCCTTAAGCGCCAGTTGATGCTGTCTTTCCTTGTCTCTCTCTCTCTCTCTCTGCGAGTTTCCATCTCTGCTTCAATTTTCTTCTGTTCCAAAAGACGTTCTTCCGCTTCTTTCTTATCTGCCCTCTCCTGGGCTTCTCTCCTCTCTGTTCTTTCTTTCTCTTCCTTCCTCTCAGCTTCTGCTCTCTGTTGCTCCGCCTTCCTCTCAGCTTCGGCTCTCTGTTGCTCCGCGTCATATATTTCCAATTCCTGGTTAATAAACGCGTTTGCAGCTTCTGCATCTAATCCTGCCTCTTTCGCTTCCAGCCTCAAGATGGACCTCCTTTTTATCCTCTCTGCCATTGTTAAAGAATAAGATGAAGTATGCTTAGAGAACTAGTAAGAAGAAACGCGAAAGGGAGGAACTCTGAACCGCTACGAAAAAAAAAAAAACACAAGTACAAATTTACCTGTGTTACCTCCTACCTGTACTGTGCAAACTTATCGCTGCTATTATCTGGCAATTAAGGCTCTAAACGCAAGCGACTATGCCACTAAATGGTAAGTTACACTGGAAAAGAATCTACTTTTACTAACAGTCGAGAAAAAATTTATATTAAAACAATTTAAAAGAAAAAAAAATTTCCCTAAATTTTAAATCTCTGACAACAAACTCCGTCCCTAAAGTCAATTATTGAGATGAGACGTTGTTAACTTAATTTTTAAAAATCAGAACAATCCGTCTTTAGCTAAGCTCAACTCTTTTTGACTTCAAAAACCTTAGTGACTGTAAAACAATCACGCAATCCCAGCAACTTTTATAAAGAAAGAAATATAATTATCTCCGCCAGAGGATAACTAAAATAGCAAATATATTTGTTTATCTGTACTTTCTACTGCTGTGGAGAGAAAACAACCTGTAAATATGCTGTGTGGACAACCCAAATACTTAAAGAACGTTTGTCTAGGGGTGTAATTATTTATTTATTTCCCTAATTCACAAAGACAAATCATTCACACTCTACCTAGTTAGACCCAAACTAAATCAGACTCAAAATATCTTTAACCCGGCTATGCGATTGCCTCAAATGTAGCTCAAGATCCCAGAACCAGCCCACAAATATGTGTGCATCAAATGTATCTCAAAATTATCCCAGACGAGCCGGCCAAATATTGTCGTAAATTTATTTTGAGAGAAAAGAGTCGTAGAAATAGTGGTCCGGTTTAGAGTGGAAAATGATGATGGAAAGCTCAGTGATAGAAAATGTAGAGATTTAATAGTTACTTCACAGCGTGCTGGAGGAGAGTAAAGACAGACTTATTTACGACAAATCGTGTCTCTCAATCTTCTCTTTCACTCTCCTGGTCAAACAATTATTTGCCAGTTTTCCAGACTCGCATCTGCGCGCTCACCGATTCGGTGTTTTCAAACACACACACGACGTTGATACAAACTATATTAAACGAATAGGGGAAATGTTGGGCTTTGGGTATATCCAACACACAGAACTAAATGAGTTTAGGTGATTTTATTCACTTTAAACATCAATACTAAAAATATCAGATATTACATAAATTATCATAAGTACACAAATGCAAATAACAAGTTTGGGAGGGGGTGAAGAAGATTGGTATCGACTAAGCCCTTCCCGCTCATTAGACAAAGACAAACCCAGTCCAGAGATAGATAATATCAGGAACACGGGTACGTTAACCTAACAGTAAAGTTAATTACTCTGAAAGAGGTGTTACCAAGTTAGGTATAAGTGATAGAAAAAAAAAACCTGTTCTTCCCAGCTGTTCTTCCCTTTACTAAGCAAATGGAAAGGAGGTGGTTTTAAACAGAGTTAACAAATTATCAACTATCCCACTTAAAGGAACAATGTAGGGTATACAGAAAAGATATATGTTACCAGGTAAGCAAGTTAACAAAATGGTCACACAAAAGAATTAATTTCCTGTCATTCATACACGCGCTAGCAAAGGCCTTCACTCATCTTGCTCTCACTTACCGATTGTGAAAAAATCTTGCACTCCATAGAATAACACAACAGCAGTTACACCTCAACTAAATGTATGAGTGTTTGTTCAAGTTCTAGCCCCAGATTATCGGGTAGGCGGTCAGCACATAAAAGGGTCCCGTAATCGCTGGAAAATGAATCTGTAGTTGTGTCTCTTTTCTTAATAACAGTTTCTATGGGAGGGCACGGTCTCTGATACCGGGGTGAGGATGGTGTGGTCTATTTGACTATGCCGCGGATAATAAAATTCTTACGCGTGCTGGTACACTTTATCCGTGAGGTATGGTTTAAGTCCAGTGAGAAAACTAGTCACATCACTGTTCAGGAAATTATGAATTATCTCTCTGTGTCAGTAAACTAACAAAGCTCGGGCCAGTGTTCTTCTTCCCGTTACGACTTAAGTTGTTTGATGGTGCGTTAAATTTGTCTTTGGGTGTGCTTTCTTTGCTATAAGTTAGATAGCGGAATTCCAAACATAGAATCGCCTCAAAGATTAAAAATTTACACAGTCTCAACAAGTTCTGCGTCAGGGGAACTCTACACACTGTTTATGCTTTGCTTTGCTTAGATTGATTTCTTTATTGCTTTCTTAATGCTGGGATCGCACAGGTTACGATCACTCTGTATGAAAGAAAAAAAAGACATGTAATATACCGAAAACAAATAACCTTCTAAAGCGCGATGAATTTCCCGTTAAGCCTATTATATATATGCTCGCGTATTTAATTATGTATTTAATAAACACTGCGCGATTCTAGTGGTTAAAAAACCCACATCTATAAAACTAGGACTTAACTGAATTTATTAATTATAAATTCCTTCGCGACTTTAAAAGTTAATTTAAGCATCTATTATCTTTTGAAATAATATAATAGATAGATCATTATATTTAAAACTGGAACTCTTGAGATGGTTTAATTAAATAGATTTAAATTAACACAAAATCCCTTGAAAATAGAATGACTGACTAGACCACTGATCACTTTACACAATATATATTTTACCGCTTTGCACAGAATTAGAAATCACTGCAAATATATATAAAATCCAGGGGAAAATCTATAACAAGATTTCAATAAAGCTAGTGCTTCTGTAAAGGTCTGGCCAGCGAGTGATAACGTGTCTAGTTCTACATGGTCTATTTAGCTAAAATGAAATGTAAGTTGAGTGGGACATGATAAACTTGACAACTTATTTGATCTCACGAACTTTTGGGGATCTGACCGCCAAATCAAGAGAAGAAGCCGCCCCCTGGTCTTCGTATCCGCTCGCTGCTGCCCGTTTCGCTTTCCCCCGTTCGCTCGGTTCCTCGATTGACACCGAGACGCGAAATTAGCGGCAAGCAACTGCGTCTCGTATCAGGGAAAACTACTGTCTTTGATAGCGCCGATAGTCTCCCCTAAGATCCCTCGGTCTGTCTCTTTGATCTCGTCGCTGTATCCTACATGAGTCCCGGTGGAATGCGTTCTGGCAAACGAAAAGTTACAACAAATGTTCAGGGGTTCTAATGTTATGAAAAGCTAAAGGGTCCCTTTAAATCATCCATCATATCAGGGAAAATTCACTTGTCAAACTAGACGTACGTCACAATCGTCCCCACTTTTAGACATGAAACCATTTTTCATGTTTTCATTTTTGACAATGGAGGTGACCTGATTGGTGATTTTAGGATGAGTGGTATCTTCAGTTTGCTCTTCTTCCTCTGTAGACCAGTTTTTCTACTCAGAAAATCAGCCCCGACATTCTGTCTTCCCGGAATATATTCCACTTTGAAAGAATAGACGCTTAGAAGGAGGGCCCAACGCATGATCCTAGCGTTAAATTCTTTATTGGCACCAAGAAATGCTAACGGAGCGTGGTCTGTTTGCACCGTGAAAGATGTACCATAAAGAAACTCATGATGGCGTCTGATACCGTCAATCAGAGCAAGACATTCCCTTTCAACTACGCTGTAGTTCCGTTCCGCTTTATTTAATTTCCGACTGCCATAGGCAACTGGAAATAGCATGTTCAGGTCACTGTCATCGGCTTGAAGCAGTGTTGACCCGATGCCCTGACCTGACGCGTCGACTCTCAGTACAAAAGGTTTCTTGAGGTCAGGCAACCTCAAAATGGGGTATGCAGACAACTGTCCTTTCAAAGTGCTATACGCGTGTTCGCACTTTTGATCCCATATGACCTTATCAGGACAACCTTTCTTTGTGAGGTCAGTCAGAGGTGCCGTCAGTCCGTTGAAGTTCTGGATGTACTTCTGATAGTATGCACATAGCGATATGAAGGAACGTACGTCTTTCTTCGTTCGGGGTCTTTTTGCTGCCACTATTTTCTCCACGTTCTTCTTAATAGGCCAACTGCATCCGTGAGAAATAGTGTGCCCCAGGAAGTCTAACTGTTCAAACCCGATGAGACATTTGCTAGGTTTCCTGTAGTCTCCTGAGGAGCATAGCAACCGTAGCAATATGTTCTTCATAGGTTTCCGATGCAATTAAGATGTCATCCATGAAATTATGGATATGGGGACTTTGCAAAGGTTCTAGAAGCTTCCTCATCATCCTGGTGAACACTCCTGGTGCGTTATGCAAACCGAACGGCATCACGTTAAATGTGTAATGTCCTTCACTAGTGCTGAAAGCTAACAAAGGTTTAATTTCCTCCTTGACTGGTATTTGATAATAACCTTTACTGAGGTCAATCTTGGAGAAGATCTTAGCTTTGCTGAGCTTGGTGAACAACTCAGAAACAGTTTAGAGAGGTTCGGGCTGGAATTCCGTTACAGCGTTTAGCAACCTGTAATCAATGCACAGCCGAACTTCCTTATTGGGCTTCTGCAACAGCACTACGCTCGAGCTGTAAGGAGATGTAGACTCACTGATAATTCCTGCCTGACGCAGCTTGTCTATTTCTCCGCGAAGTGCATCAGCTTTAGCGTACGGGATGGGGTAAACTCTGGTTTGAACAGGGGTCTCGTTTGTTAATTTCATATCAAATTCAATGAGATTTGTTCGACCAGGTACATCCGTTAAAACTGCACTGTACTGTTTTAGTAGAGCCCTAGTTTCTGTTTGTTGTTCTGGTGAGAGATTGTCGCCGAACTTGACATCTTTAAAGGATTCTGTGGGTTGCAGTGGATACTCCATGCAACCATCATCATCTTCCTCGTCTTCCGTTGCTATGGCGACAGCCAGGAGATGCTCGGAGGATGGCACCGGTCTTTCCAAATATTTCTTTAGCAGATTTATGTGGAAGACCTTCTCCTTTCCTTTGATGGAGATCTTGTAGTTGGTACGTGAGATCTTTTTAAGGACGGTAAACGGTCCTTGCCATCCGATGCGAAGTTTATTGCTTCCGGTTGGAAGTAGCAATAGGACTTTCTCCCCTGGTTGTAGTTCTCTCTCTTTTGCAGCTTTGTTGTATCTTTTAGTAATTTTAGCGCGGGCTTTCTTAAGGTTGGTAGTAGCTAGATCCCATCCTAGCTTTAGCCTTTCCTTAAGCTCAGATACATACTTGCTTGCAGAGACGACTGTCTCGTCAGCCTTCTGGTCTGTCAGGGACCGAAGTAAGGCTTCTAGTGGCCCCTTAATAGGTCTGCCAAATAAAAGTGTAGCTGGCGCAAAACCCGTAGACGCTTGGGGTACCTCTCGGTAGGCGAATAAGGCAGCCGATATATATTGGTCCCAGTCTTCCGGTTTCTCCTGACCCAGCTTACGTAACATCATGGTGAGGGTACCGTTAAAACGTTCCACGAGCCCATTTCCGGCCGGATGGTAGGGACTTGTGTGGATATGTTTGGCCCTCAAGATCTTAAAGATCTCCTCCATTAACAGGCTACGGAATTGGGATCCATTGTCCGTCAAAACTTGTTGAGGGAATCCCAACCGTGTAAAAATTTGCACAAGGGCTTCTGCGACATGCTTGGAATTAGTGCATGGTAGCGGTACGGCTTCGGCCCACATAGTGCAAGTGTCAACTAAGGTCAGGATGAACCTGTTCCTTCTTTTGGTCTTTTCCAGAGGACCAATAATGTCGACAGCAACCCGTTCAAATGGAGTCCCTACTATTGGCATTTGCCCCATAGGTACTGGGGGTGTCAAGTGCTTGGGTGCTACCCGTTGGCACTGGGCGCAGGATTTCACGTACCTGACAATGTCAGAGTTCATTCCTGGCCACCAATAGTGGTTTTTTATTCGCTGAATAGTGGCGTTTTGTCCCATGTGTCCGCTAAAGGGAAGAGAGTGCCCCATTTCTAAGATCTGGTTTCTGTACTGCGTCGGTACTAGGAGCTGGTTATTCCCCGTGTCCGGGTTGCCCGTTCTACGATACAATACACCATCCTTAGAAAAGATGTCTCCGTTGTGTCTGGGGTCCTTAGCCATGGGCAGTTTTTTAAAGCAGGGCGCCAGAGTAGGGTCCTTTTGTTGCGCCTCCTTCAGTTCATTCGGCAACAAGTTTGGCGCAGGCTCCCTCTCCTTCTTGGCTTGCCCTCTTGTGGTTACCGCTGCCACAATCGGCTCCTTAGGTCTCCCAATGAACACATATCTACATCCCAGGATAACTGGGTAGATCGGATCATCCATTATGGCCGCTTTAATAACTCCTCTGACAAAGTCAGAGTGTATTTCTACCAGTGCGATAGGAAGCGTCCTGGGTGCATCACTCCTGAAAACTCCACTAAGTTTGACGGTTTCCTCTGTCTCCTGACCGGGTTTGACTAGGTGCCTAGCGACAATACAATCAAAACTTAATCCAGTGTCAAAAAGACAAGTAGTAGAGGTACCGTTCAAAATTACAGTTCCTCGAGTTGAGGGTCGGTCCCCCTCAGGTTGAGAATCACTGACATTGACTCTACCTTTCGAGGCTGTATGCAAACATCCAATGCGGTTTGCACCGGTTTGTTTGCCCTGATCAGACGTTCCTGGTGTAGGGGTCTTCCCTTTTCCTTGACCTTGGTGGCCGCGCTGCCACGTAGGCTTGTTGGGTTGCTCAGAATTGTTGTTGGGGGGGTATCGGGTTTTGTAGAATTTCGATTTTTCCTGGGGAGGTTTCTGGGTATTGTTATCTCGTTGGTTATAATGTTGAGAGGAAGTGGAAGAATAGGATGCCTGTTCTAGATTCTGTTTTCGAGATGGCTCATCGGTGGGTTTACGTTTAGTGCTGGGAAGTTCGGCCATTGCATTGCTATAGCGTTCGGCTTTATTGAGTATGTCTTCAAGCCTGACTGCCCCCTGTTCAGCCAAAAATCTACGTGTTTCATTCGACAAAGTGGATTTTATCTGCTCCACAAGAACAAGTTCGAGGAGTCCCTCATATGAAAGAGGTAGGTCAGATAATTCAATGCACTTTGTCAGATAACCCGTGAGACGTGAAGAGAACTGTGGAAATGTTTCCGTGCTCTCTTTTCGGCTGTTTCTGAACAACTGCAGAAACTTTCGGGCAGTCATCTCAAACTGCTGTAGTAAGGCCTTTTTCAACATGTCGTAATCATGTTGATTCGGTCCCAGCTTTGTGTACACGTCATAAGCATTGCCTTTCAGTGACGTTGAAAGTTTGAGCGCCCAGCGGGTACTCTCTAACCCATAAAGATTCGCGAGTCTCTCGAATTTTTCTAGGTAGCTGTCAATTTTTTCGTTAGGGCTAGGAAAAGATTCTAAAGAAAACGACATAGCAGTTAATTGGGCAGATTGAGTACTGGAGAGGTCCATTGATTGAGACTGGGGCGAAGACGGCTCTCCGTTAGTCGAAGTAGAGGCGCCCCGACTCTCTAGAGCCTTAAGCGCCAGTTGATGCTGTCTTTCCTTCTCTCTCTCTCTCTCTCTCTCTGCGAGTTTCCATCTCTGCTTCAATTTTCTTCTGTTCCAAAAGACGTTCTTCCGCTTCTTTCTTATCTGCCCTCTCCTGGGCTTCTCTCCTCTCTGTTCTTTCTTTCTCTTCCTTCCTCTCAGCTTCTGCTCTCTGTTGCTCCGCCTTCCTCTCAGCTTCGGCTCTCTGTTGCTCCGCGTCATATATTTCCAATTCCTGGTTAATAAACGCGTTTGCAGCTTCTGCATCTAATCCTGCCTCTTTCGCTTCCAGCCTCAAGATGGACCTCATCTTTATCCTCTCTGCCATTGTTAAAGAATAAGATGAAGTATGCTTAGAGAACTAGTAAGAAGAAACGCGAAAGGGAGGAACTCTGAACCGCTACGAGAAAAAAAAAAAAAACACAAGTACAAATTTACCTGTGTTACCTCCTACCTGTACTGTGCAAACTTATCGCTGCTATTATCTGGCAATTAAGGCTCTAAACGCAAGCGACTATGCCACTAAATGGTAAGTTACACTGGAAAAGAATCTACTTTTACTAACAGTAGAGAAAAATTTATATTAAAACAATTTAAAAGGAAAAAAAAAATTTCCCCTAAATTTTAAATCTCTGACAACAAACTCCGTCCCTAAAGTCAATTATTGAGATGAGACGTTGTTAACTTAATTTTAAAAATCAGAACAATCCGTCTTTAGCTAAGCTCAACTCTTTTTGACTTCAAAAACCTTAGTGACTGTAAAACAATCACGCAATCCCAGCAACTTTTATAAAGAAAGAAATATAATTATCTCCGCCAGAGGATAATAAAATAGCAAATATATTTGTTTATCTGTACTTTCTACTGCTGTGGAGAGAAAACAACCTGTAAATATGCTGTGTGGACAACCCAAATACTTAAAGAACGTTTGTCTAGGGGTGTAATTATTTATTTATTTCCCTAATTCACAAAGACAAATCATTCACACTCTACCTAGTTAGACCCAAACTAAATCAGACTCAAAATATCTTTAACCCGGCTATGCGATTGCCTCAAATGTAGCTCAAGATCCCAGAACCAGCCCACAAATATGTGTGCATCAAATGTATCTCAAAATTATCCCAGACGAGCCGGCCAAATATTGTCGTAAATTTATTTTGAGAGAAAAGAGTCGTAGAAATAGTGGTCCGGTTTAGAGTGGAAAATGATGATGGAAAGCTCAGTGATAGAAAATGTAGAGATTTAATAGTTACTTCACAGCGTGCTGGAGGAGAGTAAAGACAGACTTATTTACGACAAATCGTGTCTCTCAATCTTCTCTTTCACTCTCCTGGTCAAACAATTATTTGCCAGTTTTCCAGACTCGCATCTGCGCGCACACCGATTCGGTGTTTTCAAACACACACACGACGTTGATACAAACTATATTAAACGAATAGGGGAAATGTTGGGCTTTGGGTATATCCAACACACAGAACTAAATGAGTTTAGGTGATTTTATTCACTTTAAACATCAATTACTAAAAAATATCAGATATTACATAAATTATCATAAGTACACAAATGCAAATAACAAGTTTGGGAGGGGGTGAAGAAGATTGGTATCGACTAAGCCCTTCCCGCTCATTAGACAAAGACAAACCCAGTCCAGAGATAGATAATATCAGGAACACGGGTACGTTAACCTAACAGTAAAGTTAATTACTCTGAAAGAGGTGTTACCAAGTTAGGTATAAGTGATAGAAAAAAAAACCTGTTCTTCCCAGCTGTTCTTCCCTTTACTAAGCAAATGGAAAGGAGGTGGTTTTTAAACAGAGTTAACAAATTATCAACTATCCCACTTAAAGGAACAATGTAGGGTATACAGAAAAGATATATGTTACCAGGTAAGCAAGTTAACAAAATGGTCACACAAAAGAATAATTTCCTGTCATTCATACACGCGCTAGCAAAGGCCTTCACTCATCTTGCTCTCACTTACCGATTGTGAAAAAATCTTGCACTCCATAGAATAACACAACAGCAGTTACACCTCAACTAAATGTATGAGTGTTTGTTCAAGTTCTAGCCCCAGATTATCGGGTAGGCGGTCAGCACATAAAAGGGTCCCGTAATCGCTGGAAAATGAATCTGTAGTTGTGTCTCTTTTCTTAATAACAGTTTCTATGGGAGGGCACGGTCTCTGATACCGGGGTGAGGATGGTGTGGTCTATTTGACTATGCCGCGGATAATAAAATTCTTACGCGTGCTGGTACACTTTATCCGTGAGGTATGGTTTAAGTCCAGTGAGAAAACTAGTCACATCACTGTTCAGGAAATTATGAATTATCTCTCTGTGTCAGTAAACTAACAAAGCTCGGGCCAGTGTTCTTCTTCCCGTTACGACTTAAGTTGTTTGATGGTGCGTTAAATTTGTCTTTGGGTGTGCTTTCTTTGCTATAAGTTAGATAGCGGAATTCCAAACATAGAATCGCCTCAAAGATTAAAAATTTACACAGTCTCAACAAGTTCTGCGTCAGGGGAACTCTACACACTGTTTATGCTTTGCTTTGCTTAGATTGATTTCTTTATTGCTTTCTTAATGCTGGGATCGCACAGGTTACGATCACTCTGTATGAAAGAAAAAAAAGACATGTAATATACCGAAAACAAATAACCTTCTAAAGCGCGATGAATTTCCCGTTAAGCCTATTATATATATGCTCGCGTATTTAATTATGTATTTAATAAACACTGCGCGAGTTCTAGTGGTTAAAAAACACACATCTATAAAACTAGGACTTAACTGAATTTATTAATTATAAATTCCTTCGCGACTTTAAAAGTTAATTTAAGCATCTATTATCTTTTGAAATAATATAATAGATAGATCATTATATTTAAAACTGGAACTCTTGAGATGGTTTAATTAAATAGATTTAAATTAACACAGAATCCCTTTAAATAGAATGACTGAACTAGACCACTGATCACTTTACACAATATATATTACCGCTTTGCACAGAATTAGAAATCACTGAAAATATATATAAAATCCAGGGGAAAATCTATAACAAGATTTCAATAAAGCTAGTGCTTCTGTAAAGGTCTGGCCAGCGAGTGATAACGTGTCTAGTTCTACATGGTCTATTTAGCTAAAATGAAATGTAAGTTGAGTGGGACATGATAAACTTGACAACTTATTTGATCTCACGAACTTTTGGGGATCTGACCGCCAAATCAAGAGAAGAAGCCGCCCCCTGGTCTTCGTATCCGCCGCTGCTGCCCGTTTCGCTTTCCCCCGTTCGCTCGGTTCCTCGATTGACACCGAGACGCGAAATTAGCGGCAAGCAACTGCGTCTCGTATCAGGGAAAACTACTGTCTTTGATAGCGCCGATAGTCTCCCCTAAGATCCCTCGGTCTGTCTCTTTGATCTCGTCGCTGTATCCTACATGAGTCCCGGTGGAATGCGTTCTGGCAAACGAAAAGTTACAACAAATGTTCAGGGGTTCTAATGTTATGAAAAGCTAAGGGTCCCTTAAATCATCCATCATATCAGGGAAAATTCACTTGTCTTGTTGTAATGATCAGATTCTTTCCATTGTCATTGAGAGTATCTTCTCCATATCTTCCGATAACTCCACCCCATCTAGCATGGTCATTTCCAACTCTGGCATTAAAATCTCCGAGCATGATAACTTCATCTAGGCAGTCATCCACTGTCCTTTGAAGCAGCTCGAAGAATTCCTCGTTGACCTCTGCTCTCTCATCCTCATTTGGCCCATACACTATGACCAGGTTGACTATGGTTTCTCCTTCTTTTAGTTTTACAACCATAATGCGCTCCGAGACAAAGTTCCATCCCTTGATACTATCTTTTTTATTTTGGGCCACAATGCAACCCACGCTTCCTTTAGCTCTTTCAGATATGGGTACACCACTGTAGAGCAACGTGTTGCCATCGAGATCCATGACTCCTTGTCCTTTTTTCTTCGTTTCCGTTATAGCCAGGATTTCTAGTTTTGCTTTCCTCATCTCTTCCACCAGCTCCTCTTCTTTCCCATTTATACTTCTTGTGTTCCAAGTTCCATAAGTCGTAGTCCGTAGTCCGTTCCAGTTCGTCGACTTTAGAATCAGTCCGGTTTTCTCTCTTGTATTGCTCGTAATCATAGTTTAAGACAAACAGGTGATTGGCCTGTTGTGCCTTTGCATGGTGGAGGGGCTGCCTCCTTACGGCCTCCATGCAGGCCGCCCTCCTCCTTTTTCATCCGGGCTTGTGACCGGCATAGGCGGAGTTGTTAAAACTTAAGTGATTATTAAATTTTGTTAATTGTAAATTTACAAATTTAACTTCGATTTAATCATTTTAAATGTACTGCATGTTTTTCTCAGTCAATTTACTATACACATTCTAAACAGAGATATACCAGAATAATAAGAGCTCCACTGAGTAAATCAGAGGTGGGGGGGTGGGGGGGGGGGGGGCTTGAACGAGCTAAAATTAATCATTGCTTAATTCTTCACAAAAGTTCTAGAATTAACGTGCTCACCCAATGCAGCATTGTTTTCGCATATCTGAATATCTTGTGAAACTCCATTGAGATAGAAGCGTAATTACCCTTCTATTTACAAATCTGCCAAGAGTAATCTTGTGCGAAGGTAGACACCTTTGAAGCCCACATTAGATACTCTTGACTTTGCGTTCACCTGTTAATAAGCACTTAGTTCTTCAAATGAGTACTGCTGCAGGTGTTTCTTCAAGTCGTTACTGATGAGGGCACTTCTCTACACAACTCGTCCAATGTAGGTGGTTAGTGTCGAATCCCAGCTCTTGAATTACAAACTAGTGGCGTAGAAACTCTTACTACTGGGGCCGTGTACGGACTTGTCTATTGTACCCTACTTCCGTTTCGTTGTGGATCGTATAGGTCCGTATCTCTGCCCTAACAGTAGGCTATTTGAAGTGTGGTAGGAATATTCTTTCTCTCAGACGATAACATTACTCAGACCAACAGTTGATAAAAATGATTTGCGATGACAGCAGGCTTCATAACAAAGCACCACTCTTTGAGAACCACTGTTGCTAGTTCTTTCCTTTCCACTGTATTCAATATTCTGTCTATCTCACTTTGTTCTCATATATTTATCTGCTGCTATTCTTGGCGTATCTGGCTAAGGAAATTGGCCTATCTTATTTAATTTGGAATTCTGTCCGATTCTTCTCTGGCTCCTGGAGGTGTTCTTTTGACGTTGTAATGCAATCTGCCTTAAGTCTCCGAATTTGCTAGGTTATATTGTCATTTCTTCCCCCAAGCCTCCACATTTGGTTTCCGACAAACTTGCCAATCAGAGCTATTGTTATTTTCATAATGTCTCTTCCGGCATGTCTTATCGGTAATAAAGACGCCGATAATGTCTGGACAAAAAGGATAAAGTGATTGTCACGCGTACTCAAATCTTCCGCAAGACAGATAATCCCTGACCTACGCGAACCAGAGCCGGCTCCCTCAGACAGACAATATGACTTCCTTTGTCCCCTCCCGCCGAGGTGCCGGAAAGCGCAGTGACCAACCGCGAAACACAGGTGGTC
This sequence comes from Oreohelix idahoensis, assembly GCA_024509875.1. Classification (NCBI taxonomy): domain Eukaryota; kingdom Metazoa; phylum Mollusca; class Gastropoda; order Stylommatophora; family Oreohelicidae; genus Oreohelix; species Oreohelix idahoensis. The sequence goes on from JAMPIV010001434.1 coordinate 24,483, forward strand.
ACTCGCCTACTCTGTCTGGGTCGGAAATGAGTTACGTCAAAATCAACCTTTACTTTCACGTTTACCGTCTGCATTCACGCTGGCGTGACTGACCACTTAAGCGATTACAATTAATCCTCAAGATAGCCGATTATCCGTGAAATAACACTATTGCAGTGTGAGAAAATGGTATCGAAATTTAGGGAGTGTCAATGGCATGAATTCATGTGCGAAAAATGAAGAAATAAATAGATAATGTAGGAGAGAAAGAAAAAATGTAAAAATACACCCACAAATATCGTCACAGTTCCAAGTGGTCTCCGAAGAGACAATAAACAAATAGGACTACTAATCCATTAGGCATGTCTTACAAGGCGACTAATTTGATGTTGTGCATGGGGTCTGCCAACTTCATCATGTAAAACAAATTGTCACAGAAACAACTGCTGCATGAGAATGTGATTACTTGGTGCAGGTTTCCTGTTGCAGTGGTGGTTCTATGGTCTGTAAGGGGGAGGCAAAGGGAAAATAATCATGAGGATATTGATGATGATATTAATGATGGTGGTGCTGGTGGTGGTGATGATGATGATGATTAACCCAGGAGAACCCTCCTCATCCCCATTGCTCCTTCCAAGCGGCACAATGCAAGCTATCAATAGATGTGCCTATCTCTTATTCGAGCGTCCGATTGACAAGAGTGGTTAACGCGCTGGTCTGTCGAGGCAAATGTGCCGGGTTTGAATCACGGAACCGACCCGCTCCAGTTTACCCAGCTGTAAATGGGTACCTGAATCTTCTCTTTAAGTTATGGACGGAAAAGGCAGCGAGGAAGTAAACTGGCCACCCCACTTCTCGATGATGCATCTAGTATGGTGAAGTCTCTAACTCTTCACTCCCCTACGGCAGTATCTGCTATCGGACTACCTTTACCTTTATCTCTCATTCTCAATTCACCAGCAACAATATTCATTTTGTTTCGCCGACACATTGTTTCCAGTATTTTATTATGTCGCACCGGTATTTATTTTGTTATTTCTCTTAGCAATAGACCGTTGTTAATGAATACAAAATCATTGCACCATTGTTAATGAATACAAAACGGCTGTGCCGTTTACTTAGAGAACTCATGAGGCGAGACCTGACATCAAGTTTCTATATTTGGACCTTCGTTACGCTGGTAATATGAATGTATGGACCGGCTATTTTGTGTGGAACAAAATAAACAAAAGGAAAAGAAAACACCTTGCGTCTTTGTGGAGGTGACGTCTTTGCGTGTGCTGTTCTCGTCATGCTCATTGTTTAATACGTCGTCTAACCTACTGAGGATGACACTTTGTTAATTTGAAAACAGCGATATCCGCCATTCTGAGAAAGGGTAATCGATAACATAACAATGTCATTTCTCCTACTAAAGACTAGGAATACGTCTAGGAATATATATATATATGACGGTATTGCCTCCCCTGCTTTGCAGTAGTGATCCAACAGTAGCCAAAACTCAAGAGTATCTAATGTGGGCTTCAAAGGTGTCTACCTTCGCACAAGATTACTCTTCGCAGATTTGTAAATAGAAGGGTAATTACGCTTCTATCTCAATGGAGTTGCACAAGATATTCAGATATGCGAAAACAATGCTGCATTGGGAGAGCACGTTAATTCTAGAACTGTTGTGAAGAATTAAGCAATGATTAATTTTAGCTCGTTCAAGCCCCCACCTCTGATTTACTCAGTGGAGCTCCTATTATTCTGAAATAATTGAATAGTTTAAAAGCAAAGGTTCATCATTGATGGATAGTAGAATTTTTTCTTAAAAGTTCACGTGGCAGCTTATATATTGCACATAGCTGCCAGTGGTTGTTTCTGCTCCTGCTGGGTTGGTTCTTTTTACACTGCTCACGCTCGTCACTGGTCAAAGGTTGTAGGGTGCAGGTCGTTCCCAGGAGTGTCAGGGAGAGTCTACAAAGTTGGTCCCTCGTCTTAAAGCTTAGGCCGCTGTTCCCTTCTTGTTCCAGAGATAGTACCCTTCAATTAGTACCACCACCAACTATGATAAAAGAATAGAAACGAAACGCTCTCCTGAGTATTGCGTTTCCCGACACATACTGATGTGTCCCACTATTCCTATTCCACCATCCCATTTAATCAGAATTTACCCTCGATGAGAAATAACTTTAATCCCTCGAGAGAAAAATGTTTACATTTAAATTGAAATAGTTTTTATAGTCACCTTACATTCAAATGAAAAGGGTAATAGTACAGACAGAATATGTTTACATTTCCACTGATTGAAAAGTGTTCACAATATAAATTGAATATGTTTTCATTTGTGTTTACACTGATTTGAAAAGTTTGAAACTTCCCTTAATTTTAAAGTGAATATGGTAACATCGACATTTACACTGGTTTGAAACAAAGTATTATAATTAAAATGTGCATCATTTTTTTCATCTTTCATTCTCTGCTCCATATGAACTTGGGACTACTGGTGCGTTTAGTCATCCTTAAAAAACTAGCAATAAAGCAGTCACCAGCCCGTGCAGTGGTGGTTCATGAAATAATCATTCTATACGCTGAGGTTGCCAGCCTCAAATGACTGCGACATCTACTAGCGATTTTCACATATTAATATTCACATGGTAATATATACATATTAGTTCACATGTTAGTAATGAAAATATAGAATGTAAAGTGACAACTTACGCCAATCCTGGCTCACGCCAATCCTGGCTCACAGACATTTTTGCTCAGATGAATGAAGTTAAGGCACTAGCCGATGCCTTTTTACACGTGTACTTGGGGTTGTTAATTCTAACTTTAATTCCCTCTCTGACTCCGTGTTCAGTTTCCTTAGATATTCCGGTTTTCCTTATTTAAAATGAAAAAGATTTCCTGGGCTGTTTTTTAAGTCCGTCAAGATTCTCCAATAAAAGGTGTCCGGTCTGATAAAATGGAATTCTGAATTCTAGGCTTCACTCTGGCAAGGTCTGGTTGTGTCATATTGGCAAGCGATCTTCACAGTAAATTTGATTGAATGAAGCGTCAGGTTATATTCACTGTTCTCCCCCGCTCTGTTTGTTATGGAGCGATGTAAAAGCCCCAATCATTTCAAACACGCTGGTTGGGGGAGGGGGCGATTTCAAAATATTACTGACTGGGAACAATTTTGAACGCAAGGTAGGGGTCAAGTCTTCCTTATATGGTATGAAAATATGCAATGCCCTGGCAGGCGAACTCACCAACACATCTGTAAACTCATACGACAAATGTGTTTCAGATGTAACAAATTTATTACTTTATCAGAAAGTAATCTATTCGCAGACGGGTAATCTCGTTATCTGTCCAGCACTCCGGCCTTTATCAGCGATTTAAGCAAACACGCTGGCGATTGTAGGGCTAATCTGTAGCGGCCAAGCTTTGGTACACAAGAATTTACCACCTTGCCTGACGTTCAATATTACCTCAGCTGCTCCTTGCAAATGTGATGTGTTTATCATCAAGAATAAGTGTCAAATGTTTGAACAAACAAACTCTCTGCTACATGGCAAACAGAAAGAAAAGGGTGCGACCACGGAAAATCACGCAAATAAAATCAGTACAAAAATGTAACTGATTACTGCCGTAGTGAAAGAGAGATCGGAAAGATGTCGCCCCAAAATTCATCTTGTAACAATATATATATATATATATATATATATATATATATATATATATATATATATATATATATATATATATATATATGTATATGTATATGTATATATATATATATATATATATATATATATATATATATATATATATATATATATATATATATATATATATATATATATATATATATATATATATATATATATATATATATATATGCAAGGAAATTGACATAAGTCTTGGGCCTGACCATGAAGAACATGTCACAGAGAGCTGACATTTTGTATAGTGTTTATTCCTTTTCAATATAGCCACCATCTGAATTGACACACTTCTGCCATCTCTGCTTGACCTTGAAAAGACCTTGGGAGTAGAACACCCTATTTTTCAAACTAAACCAGTCATCACATGCCAGTATAACCTCTTCATCGCTGTCAAAATGATTTCCTTTTAGCTGTTTTTTTTAAGATTTGGGAATAGAAAAAAGTCTGATGGAGCCAAATCTGGAGAATATGGTAGGTATGGAAGAATTTCAATATTCAAATCGTTGGCTGCTAGTTGCACAAGCCGTGCTCTGTGAGAGCCAGCGTGCACACACTTTTCTCATGTTCAGTCTGTTGTGTCAAAATCTATAAACTGTTCTTTCATTTAGTTTTACTCTACTAGCTATCTCCACAATTGTCATTTTTTGATCCTGGTCAATGATTTTCTTCACTCTTGTTGCATTTTCATCGTTGCACTCTGAGGCTGGTCTGCACTTAAACTGTTGACACCAGTTTTTTACCGAAGTATATGAAGGACAAGAATCACAAAACACTGGTTCCATCTCCCTGTGTATTTCTGTAGGTGTTTTTCCCTGAAACATCAGAAATTTTATCACAGTTCTGGCCTCCTTCTTTTCCATTGTTTTGTCAAATCTTTGGAGCAGCAGATCCGGTCAATAGGGTACATTGCGCCGTGCACCGTAGCGGGAAAAGCCATTGAAGAAACAAACGCGTACTTCACACATTCAGTGCAAATATGATGAACTTTAAATGTGCTGAGTTTCATCTTCCTCCTGCGACTCCTTCATGGTCAGGCCCAAGATTTATGTCAATCCCATTGTGTGTGTATATATATATATATATATATATATATATATATATATATATATATATATATATATATATATATATATATATATATATATATATATATATATATATATATATATATATATATATATATATATATAAAGAGATTACCCTCGGGAATTTAACAATATTTAATGATGAAGGAGATCAAAGTTGAACAGCTAAAATATTGTGCTTATATAAAAAGATCTTACTGAGATCCGTTGTTGAAGGAAGAGTTGTAGGCAAACGTATAAGAAGAAGGCAGCGCTATAAGTGGGAAGAAATGGACAGAAAATAGTCTATCTGAGTGCACCATCAAGACAATAGAAGACGTTCAAGATCCATTGCAGCCGACCTTTGATGGGAAGATGGCAGCTGATGATGATGATGACGGTAGTAGTGGTGGACATATTTACTATGTTGAGTATCCCCCACGCTCACCTGATTTAACTCCTCTTGATTGTTAAATGTGGGAATGACTGAAAGATGTGGTGTATTGTTTTAAGCCAGAAACACCGGAAAAGCTACAAGAAGAAATTGAAACTTCATGCATAACCATCTAGGTGGACGTCTTTGTCAACATAGGTCGTGCACTACCTCGCCGAACTCAGAAGTGTAAAGAAGTAAATGGCAAATATTTTCAACAATATTCATTATTCAACATGTATCGCTATCCTGTGTACGTTAGCTATGGACTTCTAATGTGTTATGTTAACATATATGTTGTAGAGTAAAGTCTGCATGCTTTTTTAGAAAGACTGTAGGTTATACACAGAGCCGAATCTTTGGTGCTGCGAGCAGTGCGGTCGCACTGGCGCCATTTTCGGAGATTCTTGAATAAGGACTGCCTGATAATGATATCAATAGGTGTCCTCAATGTGTGTCCGTTCTATCTCCAGCGTCTTCTTCTTATCTCATGTTCCACCGTGCTTATCTGGTTCTTGTCATAAGTTCCACATTAGTGAGCAACAAACAAACAACATATAAATGTCATAGCGGACCCCAAAAAAAAAACTACCAAAGAAGAGAGTCCTCTGCTGATGACCTAGCACTTTGGGTAACAGAAGAAAACATTAAAACACTAAACATCAAGAAACAGGAAGCCTTAGAAATCTAGATAAACGGACATGAGAATGGCTACTAAAATTAACTGAGAAGGAACAACGTACACAATTTTCACACTCTCAAAACTGTTCTACATAAATTTAATGAATATGAGCTGCCGGAAGAAAACATACGGGATATAATATATATATATATAGCAGAAATTGCTTTAAGCATTAACCATCAAATACTGAAGCTACTGTGTAAAAGAAATATGTGACAGGTATAGGAATATGGACTCCCAGCCAGGCCAACTGTTATCCAGCTTCGACAAACACCCAGAATTTAAAAAAAAAAAAGAACTGCCATATCGTTACTGGAGCAGTGAAATCAACCCAGTAAGTGATATGAACAAAATTACAAAACTACAGCCCCTGATTGATAGAAAAGACTACAGAGTACTACAACACGTTGTTGACAGAATAGATTACAGAGTACTACAACCCGTTGTTGACAGAATAGATTACAGAGTACTACAACCCGTTGTTGACAGAATAGACTACAGAGTAACACAATCCATGATTGACAGAATAAACAAAACACAGTACTACAGCCCAGGACAGATAAAATTGAATACAGCGTACAACAACCCATGATTGACAGAACAGATGACACAGTACTACAATCCATGATTGACAGAAAAGACTACAGAGAACTACAACCCATGACTGATGGAATAGACTACAGAGCACTACAACATACTGAAAATATAAAAGGCTTACAAACGATCCAATGATTGCCAGAATGGCGTTAACTATAGAGACGTTGCTTTGCACAAATACGACTCCTTATCTCAAATGCTCTCAGCGACTCATAGCTTGACTGCCTGCGTCAGGACCAGCGAACCAGAGCTGGTCAAGACCGCACTCCACCTCCACGTGGTGGTCCTGGAAACAGTCTGCATCTGTGCAGGCTGGCTGAGTGAGTGTGGATCGAAATGGGAAGGCAAACCCGGTCCTAAAAATGCCGTGCAGAAGTCGGATGTGTCGACCGAAAGGTGCAGATATCACAGCTACGTTGTAAACTGACACAACGCAACCACCGTCCTTTTCAGGGCGAACGAAGAAGACGAAGAAGAAGAAATGCTCTGAACCTGAAAACAGACATGATTTGATCACGGTAGATCTCAAGAGTGCTCGATGTTTCTGAAGCTGACACCCACAGCTCTTGGCTTATATAATTATGTATGTTACGAGTAAAGATAGATCATCTCTTTTCTGGCCCCTTATATAGCATGCTGCCATAACTGCAGCTGGTCCCTTTCCAGGAAGCCTGCACCACAGCGAATTTTCATTCAGAAGTGGTTTCTGAACCAATTTTATTTATGATAATGTTGCCAGCCACATTCATAATCTCAAACTAATCGCTTCTTACGACATGCATGAGGTAACATTAGGTCTGTTCTTCCTTTATGGACCCGCAGAACTACCCAGAAAACGGAATAAATGTTAATTAACCAGGGCAAAGTTCACATTAATAAAAACAGCAGGCTCATCGCGTAATAAGAGAATTATCAACGGCAGCTTGCGTAATAGGCCAATCACCTGTTCACCTTAAAACATGATTGCAAGTAATGCAGAAGAGAAAACTGGACTGATCTTAAAGAATGCCTACAACCCACAAAAGTCAGCTCCAAACCTCAGAAATGAGGTATCTGAGGAAGGAGGCTGAAGTAACCAGAAGGGACATGATCCGCAACCAGACGATGCAGCAAGGCCTCAAAACCCAACACCTGAAGACCTAAGTAGAACAGTTCCAACTACGAGGGTTTGGCCATGTCTGCAGAATGGGAGAGGATCGGCTACCACGACAAGCATGAGAAACTAAGAGCCAGGGATCCAGACCTCCAGGACGACCCAGAGTCCGCTGGGAGAACAACATTAGACAGTCTCTGAAGGACCGAGGACTAGATTTGAACTAGGCCAGGAGGAAGAAAGCCAAATGGACAGTATGGCGCTCTCTCTCTCTCTCTCTCTCTCTCTCTCTCTCTCTCTCTCTCTCTGGCACACCTCTATATCCCAGGGTAGAAGAGGAACGACTAAGTAAGTAAGTAAGCTTGGGTAGTAATAGTTCCTCCCCGCTTGCCGACCATGCACAGTGTGCAGTATTGTTGTGTGACCTATCCCTTAACCCTAAGTTTTATTGTACTTTAGGCAGTGTAAACTTCATCCTGTTTTCAATCTTTACTCGTAACATATGGCCACATCATTTTGTTGAAACTTGAAGCCAAAATTTAAAAAACAAAAATGAAAAGCTTCAACAATATGGGCAAGTCAACAATGATTCATTTAATTAATATTCTGTCATTCAAGACAGAAGGTTTTCATCTGGTAAGGAAGCGTAGGAAGCAACCGAAAGAAAGCCGAAAGGGATTTTAAATTGCTGACTCATCTTTTTTCTTGTAGGTAAATCCCCAGATTTGGCATCTGGAATATTCGTACATTAAATAAATATGAAAAAATCTGTACAGTTGTCAGCATAAGTGGAAGGCTATAAAATTAACTTGCTGGGATTATGCGAAAACAGTTGACAGGGAACAGAATAGAATAGAAGAAACATACAAGAGGAGAAGTGGTGCTGTCCACAAGACATGTGAAATAAAACGCGCACCATTGTGAAAGTGTGGCCCTAATGCTGCTAAAAGAATCGCAGTAAGCACTGACACAATAGGAAGTAAAGAGACACATACGTTTATCAGCAACATTCAAAAGTACCTAGTGTGACGTGGAAACGGAAATAGATCCTCAGAAATCCGTCTACCTTGTTTCTTCAATAGTATTTATGTTTTGCAACGCATATTTTGAAGCCACGCCTAGTTTTCTGTTTACCTGCGCTGACAACTCGTTTACCTATGTTCGACAGGCTAGATAACAATCAGCAAGAGCCATGATTCGCTTATCTCAATTATCACGTGAGCTGATTTGGCAATCACAATTGATGAACAGACAGACGTGCGCGTAGAGAATAAAGCGGCTTCTTTGATCAGGGGGAAACGCGAGCAGAGATTTCCCGACGTAACTGTTTGATGTTCAACGTTTCAGGGGACTTAAGTAAAATTAAAAAGGGCGATAACACTATCACCGTACCGTGGAAGTATTTTGAACTACGGCAGCGGACGAAAATCAAAGAAAGCCCGTTCGCACAGAAACTGTCTGTGTTGTTGGTCGGTTTCGGTGAGCTAAATTCTTTATCTCGGGAGTCGAACGAGTTGATTTTCCTGATATGGCAGAAGGCGCGACTTATCACACCAGTTAGTGAAATAACAGCATTTCTGTATAAATACTCCGTCCGCCCAAAGTCAGTTTATCAGTTCGCTCAGGAAATTTTGGAAATCTAGCTCGTGATTCTAAAGCCATTGTGAAAGTGTGTGATAGCATTCCGTGGAGATTGTTCTATTTCTGGTTGCGGTAATATATATTAGCATTTAGGTGATTTAATGTGTTAAAGGTTATCATTATAATTAACTGGGATTTTTCTAAGTGCTAAGACTAACATATTAAATAACATATAGCTAATTTTTCCAGCCGTAAGGTAGATTTAATCACCCGCTATCATTCAGAAAGAGATGTTTTAATTGGCTAAATAATAAACTAGGCGATTGGTACTTGACGGAATTCAATTCATTTCTATCCATTATGTGTAATTATCTAAGTGATTAGTGTAATATCATGTGGCGAAACAAATAGCTAGTAATGACAAGCGATATTTGTAAAGTAGTCATAATTAAATTACCACTCATATTGTGCGCTGAGTGTTTTACCGGGTGGGAGGGGAAAGGCGCATACCTTAAATCCAATCCATCCCAGTTGATCGAAGCGTGATAAGATAGACTAGGACACGCGTGCCTTTTAATTTAATTAAATGACGAAGAGGATAAGAGATCAACCTTGGCACAAATATAACCTATGAGGAGTCCAAGAGTTTTATTAAGCGCAGATACAGACACAAGTGGGAAGAAGAGCATCCAGGCCACACACAAAATGATCCGTATTACCAGCTCAGCAGAAGTGAACAAGTGGTAACCTTCAGACTTCGCACAGGTCATAACAGATTGAGATACCATCTATTCAACAAATTAAAGATAGGAACTACTGATGAGTGTAACTGTGGCACCGATAAAATGACTGCCGAACATCTGCTTCAAAGGTGCCCAACATATGAGGAACAGAGAAAACGCATATGGCCATCACCAGTACCATTCCTGGAGAAAATCTACGGAGATATCAACAGCCTCAGGTTGACCACTGCTTTCTTTGAACTTATTCAAGTTGACATCTGAGGGTGAACGAAGAAGAAGAAGATAATTTGATTACATGTTTTGTTTTCTTCCAAATCTGGTACTGATCACAAACCAGCTGCTAGCGGTCTAATAGTACCAGTAACATTCTTATTTAATAACGGGTCTTCGAGGTTGACCTGTTCAGTCCTCTTGCTTCATCTAGAGAGAGAGAGTCCAAACATATGAACTATAAGAATAAGTATAACTGGACATATAAAATACCCAGATTTTTGCATTCAATTGTATCAGCCCGCTGTGGCCAAATAGATATATATATATAACATTGTTCCCGACTACTGACCCTTGTGTTTTCCAAGCGAATCTATCCAAGAGAATACATTGGTTCATAATCGGCACTCAACCCAGGAGAGAAAAGCCGATAGGACAGTTTACCGACCAGATGTTTCCTTTAACTATTGGAAGTACTGTCTATTGTGAACACTAGATCGCGGTTTATATTTTGCTACATGAACTATCTGATGTGACATTATCATATCCAATAAGCACCACCAAAGTAGGCGTTCCCCATTAGGAAAATTACTTATTCGTGGAGGAACTCAACACTGGATTATGCTAACTGCACATGGATGTTAAGTTCAAGAGGTTATTAGCCCAGTAGTAAGTAAAGTGTGATTGATGTGGTCATGCATGAATGAGTGAGAGTAAATATGTTCTAGTTACGGAAACTGTACCATCCTTTATTTTCTTTGCAATTACTGTTATTTTACGGGATAGCTTTACTAGGAACTGTGTTCTTTGCTATACTGTCTATTTCTATACCCTAGTGTTGCTCTTTGATTTTGATTTTTTTTTGGGGGGGGGGGGGGGGGGGGGGGGGGGGGGGGGGGGGGGGGGGGGGGGGGGGGGGGGGGGGGGGGGGGGGGGGGGGGGGGGGGGGGGGGGGGGGGTGGGGGGGGGGGGGGGGGGGTGGGGGGGTTATTAACTTTCTTGCGGGATCTTTTCTCAACAAGAGGGTAGAACACTTATGGGGTCATTTTCATAATTCTGTAACCTATGATTTTATTGATTTCTACATGTTTGATGTTGTGAGAGTTTAAATGATAATAAACTAAACAAAACTTAATTAATTGTGTTGGTCAGCCTAGCCCATACCCAATCTCCATTTACCATAGTTTTCACGTTTGTGTGTCTTATTGTCACATAACTCTGTGTGTGTGTGTGTGTGTGTGTGTGCGTGTGCGTGTGCGTGTGCGTGTGCGTGATTGGTTAAACATATATATTCCATGTATGGAGTGTAGGACTGTCTGTTAACAAATTACAGTCGTAAATATAGGCTGGACTAAAGTATCTTCTCAATCCAGGGACAGATTCTACCCTTAAACTATTCACTCGTGAAATCTATTTCTTTTACCTTATTTCTCACGTTGCCTGTTCTATTCAGACGGGACCAAACCTGTCTTTAATACCTATCTAAAATTTACGACACCTAGAGAACAGTAAAAATAAGTATCATCCAATTGTATGACCCAGCTATGCAAATAAGAATTTGTGGAAGAAGGATTTTACGCTAGACTACACAATACAGGAAGAGACCCTGATGCCATCACAAGAACAGCTATGCTATGGACCCTGATGCCATCACAAGAACAGCTATGCTATGGACCCTGAAAAGAAAGCGAAAGAAAGGCCGACCAAAAACAAGTTGGCGAAAAACTGTGGAGGCTGAGATGCACAGAATGAACCAGAGCTGGGGCACTGCACGAAGGATGGCCGCCGACCTAGTAAAGTGGAAGCAGTTTGTTGCTACCCTTCAAGACACAAGAAGAGGAACAAGACAAGGGATAAAAAGAAAAGAAAAGTCACATTTTGTGACAGGTTAACTTCAATACAAAGATAGGAGCAGGCAACGGCGGCTTTGAAGAGATGGGAAAACATGGACGTAGATAGTGTAAGAAAATGAAGAGATGTTTATAAACTTCTGTTGTTCAAATCAATTTCCTGTAGGTGGAAGCATGCTTCGTCATAAAAACATGCATACAGCAAACTGGATATCACCGGAGCCCAGGATAGGAAAACAGACTGATTATATATGCATGAGCGTGAAACTGAGACCATAATTAATATAAGAATATTCAGCTGAAATGCCAAGGCAGTCCTAATACATGTATATGGTTCTGCAACATGGAGAACACCGAAAACGACAACCATGTAGCTATCAACTTTCAAATATGGGTTCTTGCGCAGAATATAAGGTTTAAAATGGCGTGTAGAAATCATTAATGTGGAAGGAACCAGGTAAATACCAGAGACGCAAGAGATCGAGAAAAGGCGTTGGCATTAGACTGTACTCATATTGAGATAATTGGCATAAAGTGGTGCAATGTAATCCTTGTATAAGGACTCCCCAAAGTAAACGAAATTGAGGGAGATCCAAAAAATACACATAGATAAAGACTGGAGATAGAAACAAAATGGTTAGAGAAGACATAGAATTTTGTGAAAAATCTAAAATGAAAGCACGGGACGATTTAGCATGAGTTGACTGAAGTTCTAAGCTTCATGCTGAGCAGAAAAGCATTGAATGAATGAACAGAAGATCTCATTTTCAAAATTCATTTGGTTTTCTTGAGGAATGTAACGGCATCGATTTTTTTTTCCTTAATGAAAAGCTTCAATACTTCGCCAACCGGATGAAAATTCTCTCTGCAACATTTCAATCAAGCTTTTCCGATTCCATTAGTTTTAATTTAATATTTCAGCTTTTGTGTTGTCCATTGCCCTTCGATAATGCTACTTTGATAATACAGGTCAGCAAATAGGTGCCTTGTATTCTTGCGTTATGAGAAGCGTATATTTAAGGCATGTAGTTAACCAGGTGGCAAGTAGGCGGGTAGGTGGTCAGGTAGGAAGGATATAGGTAGGTAGGTAGGAGGGAAGGTAGGTAGGTAGGTAGTAGGTAGGTCATTGTTTGATTTCTAATAATAAACATCGTTTTCTTCCTAATCAGGTAAGAGCTTTTATCAAATTCTTATAGATGATTGCGTGATGTGAAGCCTATAGTTAAGGTAGGTACATAGGTAGGTAGGTGGGTAAGTGGGTAGGTAGGTAGGTAGGTAGGTATGTAAGTGGGTAGGTGGGTAGGTAGGTGGGTAGGAAGGTATGTAGGTAGCTTAGTGGTAGGTGGGTATGTGGGTAAGTGGGTAGGTAGGTAAGTAGGTAATTGACAGGGTAGGTGGGTGGGTAGGTAGGTGGGTAGTTAAGTGGGTAGGTAGGTAAGTAGGTAGGTAAGTGGGTAGGTGGGTAGGTAGGTAGTAAGGTAGGTATGTAGGTAGGTAGGTAGGTAGTAAGGTAGGTATGTAGTAAGGTAGGTAGGTAGGTAGGTAGGTAGGTAGGTAGGTAGGTAGGTAGGTAGGTAGGTAGGTAGGTAGGTAGGTAGGTAGGTAGGTAGGTAGGTAGGTAGGTAGGTAGGTAGGTAGGTAGGTAGGTAGGTAGGTAGGTAGGTCATTGTTTGTAAGTGGTGAATAGATGTATTGACTGCTCTGAGAAATAATCGTGGAAGTAGTGTGATGTTAAATACACGTTTCTTGTCACATGACCAGAAGATTAGAGTTGACAGTTCAGATTGGAACTTGCGACATTCAGTACGTACTCAGGCTTTCACATTTGGAATCTTACTTATGTGGCCGTCTATTCTTGCCATTCATAGAAATAGGCGTGTTCGTATGACGTCATAATAAACATTGTGTAGTAATCTCAAAACCAGAATTCCGGAAGAGGATGATATAGAAGTTGGCAACCGATTTTTACTAATAGACGCGGATTATACAGTACATAAAAAATAAAAAATACGTAGTAATGATGCGTTTTTGTATCCCGTGCGACCAGCGTATTGGCTACGAACTCAGTTGCCTCCAGCCAGCTGTAGAGTAAGCAGCCCAAGTTATGTTGTCGTTCTGGTATAGAAAGAAACGCCAAGAACTTCATATGCAAAAACACGTCATCAGAAAAGAGAACAACGACTAAGTTTGGTTTTAACCCAGCGATATAAATATGCTCATCAACTGTATGTTAGCATGAGATGCATACATATGTGCAATTTTCACCTCAACGTAAGTAAAGGGTTATTCCCTTCAGCCAACGTGATGGTTGGAATTCGCATTCTTATTTAACATGATAAATAGCTTCGATATGGCAAGGTAAGGACATGTAAAAATGAGATCGTGAATAAATTTAAAGGTTAATCACGTCCAGTCATTTTATTTATATATTGAAGCACATTAAAAACGCACCACTATTATATATACTGATGCCGAGAAGCTGTTAAAAAAAAGTGTGGCAATGGATTTTCCCCGTGTTTGTCATGAGGTAGAGAGCGAATGGCTGCTGGAATGGAAAGTGCATGATTCAACCCACGGGTTTGTGTACAGACTACACGAAGACAATGAAAGTTACATGTGCAACACGATTCCCATCAGCTATGACTATGAAAATGTGTACGCGTTGTGGCAGTATACTCGGTATAAAAAGGCCGTTGAGACAAAACACCCAGTACATGTGCTTGAAATGCCACGACTATCTGAAAACGACCGCCAACGAGCCATTGGTATGTTGGAGACCGGAATGAGCTCGCGGGCCATTGCCAGAAGGATGAATTGCCACCACAGCACTATTGTACGTCTCAATGAACGTTACGGAACCACTGCCAGTGCCCGGGATAGACTTCGGAGTGGCCAACCACGAGTTACTACCCCTGCGCAAGATCGTCAGATTGTGCTGAGTCACCTAAGGAATCGTTCTCTCCCGGCAAGTCAAACAGCAAGAGCAATAGTGGGTAGACGTGGGCAAGTCTCTCGAATGACAGTCATATGACGACTAGAGATACAGGCTTTACTGCAAGACGACCTTACGTTGGGCCAAACGTGACTCACAGACATCGTCAGCAGCGCCTGCAATGGGCAGAGCAACATGTCAGATGGACTAGACTGCAGTGGAATGCTGTCCTATTCACAGACGAGAGCAGATTCAACATATCCTTTGCTGGTGGACGTATGCGGATTTGGCGACGGTGTGGAGAGCGCTTTGCAGATTGCTGTGTTCGTCAGCACAACCGATTTGGAGGTGGCAGTATTCACATTTGGGGAGGAATCTGTTTTTACCATCACTTGCCTCTTCACGTCTTCCGTGGAAATGTTAATGCTGTGACATATCGAGATGAGGTTCTGGGTGCATTGGTTGCTCCTGCGTTCACAAATTATCCAGACTTGCAGCTTCTCCAGCAGGATAACGCACGTGCGCACACCGCATGCATTACGCAGCAATATCTACAGCAGCAGAACATTGTGACGATTGATTGGCCTGCCCTATCACCAGACATGTCCCCTATAGAACATCTGTAGGACGAGCTTGGACGCAGAGTCTACAGGCAAGGTTCTCCAGCTAATCTGCAACAGCTCGAAGCTGCTCTTACACGTGAATGGGACTTGATTCCCGGGATTTCCTTCAGAGACTTGTGCGTTCTATGCGGAGCCGCTGCCAAGCTTGTTTGCAAGCACATGGTGGGTATACCAGATACTGAGGATAGTGTGAATGAATTTTTTTATTGGTTGCATTTTTGGTTTTCTCCCTTGCCTGCACAGAATGCAATGAATTTCATAACAATCAAATGTACACATTAATGACCAGCATATATAAGGAAAGTAGCAAATCATGCTTAGGATTCCAGGAAAGGAAGAAGCAAGACTGGATAACACCAGAAACACTAAACACCATAAAGATGAGAAAGGACATGAAAAGAAAGAAAACAGAAGCGAAGTCCCCCAGGTTAAAGCAACTATATAGCGAACAGTACAGCCAGCTAGACAGGGAAGTTAAACGCCAAACCCGAGCCAACAAAAGGAATTTCCTAGACGATCTTGCAAAACAGGCAGAAGAGGCAGCACTGAGAAATGAACAAAGCACAGTATACAAAATAACTAAATTCATCAGCGGAAAACAAGGTGCGAACAATATTACATTAGTAAGAGATAAGCAAGGAAATCTCATCAAGACAGCAGAGGGACAGAAAACAAGATGGGCAGAGCACTTCAGAGAAACGCTGAACAAGGGATACCAGAGACACAATTGAATGTTCCTGAGGCTGAAAACGATCTAGATGTAAATACAGACATTCCACGAAAAGAAGAAATCATCACAGCAATCAAAGGGTTAAAGAACGGTAAAGCTCCGGGCCATGATAACTTAAATGCAGAGCTATTTAAGACAGACCCTGAGCTAGCAGCAGAACTATTAGAACCACTATTTGCACAAGTGTGGAAAACGGGGACAACACCATCAGAGTGGAAGAAAGGAATAATTGTCAAATTGCCCAAGAAGGGAGATCTTGCAGACTGCAATAATTGGAGAGGAATCACTCTTCTCTCAGTTCCCAGCAAAATACTAGGCAGGATAATTATACAGAGAATTTCAAAGGCAGTAGACTACAAACTGAGGAATGAACAAGCAGGATTTAGAAAGAACAGAAGATGTGTAGACCATATATTCACTCTCAGGAACATTATAGAGCAGTGTTCAGAATGGCAAAGACAGCTTTACATAAATTTTGTTGATTTTGAAAAGGCTTTTGACAGCATACATAGGGACAGTTTATGGAAAATACTGAGGGCTTATGGAATTCCAAGCTGCATAGTGTCAATCATAAAAAGCCTCTATGCCAACTTTACGTGTAGTGTTGGGTAGAGCAACCTAACCTTCGAGGTGAAGACAGGAGTACGACAGGGATGCCCCTTATCAACCACTCTATTTTTAACAGTCATAGACTGGGTGATGCGCCAGACAACAGAGGGCAGTCCAAGAGGAATAAGATGGACTACATTTTCTACATTGGAAGATCTGGAATATGCAGATGACATTGCACTGCTGGCACATTCACATCAACACATCCAGGAAAAAACGGATAGACTTAATAAAATTAGCCAGCAGGTGGGCTTGAACATCAATTTAAAGAAGTCTGAGGTCATGACGCTCAATGTGAGCAACCCTGAGCCCATATCAGTAAGGAATCAGCAACTGGTACAGACAGATACCTTCACATACCTAGGAAGCATAGTAACACCAGATGGTGGGGCAGGCAAAGACATCAACATCAGAATGAATAAGGCAAGAACAGCCTTCTTTAGCCTAAATAACATCTGGAAGTCCTCCCAATACAGCACAAGCACAAAATTAAGATTATACCAGAGTTGCGTGCTTTCTGTGCTTCTCTATGGTGTGGAATGCTGGAGAGTCACAGAGAAGGAAATGTCAAAATTGTCCTCTTTTCACACAACATGCCTAAGAAAAATTCACCGCATCTTTTGGCCGAATACCATCACCAACCAAGATCTGCTTACTCGGAGCAAGCAAGAGGACATGCACACCATCATAGCTGGCAGACGCTGGAGCTGGGTTGGTCATGTCCTCAGAAGAGACCCCGATGCCATCACAAGAACAGCTATGTTTTGGACCCATGAAGGAAAGCGAAAGAGAGGCCGACCAAAAACAACTTGGCGGAGGACTGTGGAGGCTGAGATGCAAAGAATGAACCAGAGCTGGGGCACTGTACGAAGGATGGCCACCGACCGTGCAAAGTGGAACCAATTTGTTGTTGCCCTACAAGACGCCACTAGGCGTGATGGCCACTGACTGCTTTGACGGTCAATGGTTAAGGATCAAAGAAGAAGAAGATGGATTCATAGGAAAATGAATAAAGATTCCAAATATGTAAACTTATAAACACTTATATTTACATTTCACACTCTGTTCCTGGATTATACAGGTGGTGCGTTTTTAATGTGCTTCAGTATATATCTAGTAGTCCGTAGTAGTAGTCTAGTAGTATATGGCGAGCATCCGACTGGCAGAGTGGTTAGAGCGCTGGTCTCTCGCGTCAAAGGTGCGGGGTTCGAATCACGGTACCGACATGCTCCAGTTTACCCAACTGTAAATGCCACTCGATGCTGGACCCTATATGGCAAAATATCTAACCCTTCCCTCCCCTACAGCAGTATCTGCGATGGAACTACCTTATCTAGTAGTAGAAGAAACGACATTTATTTTATCTTGCTGTATTATGGAGCTACACATTCGTTAAGTGGACATTTACATAACTAGACATTATGCTGGTACAAGACGACATCATTCGGCAACATTAAACATCTTGACTGCTAGACATTGCTTTTATTCACCCCCAGTTACAAACTCATCATCGCAGAAAGAAAGAAAATAAAGAAGAGCTTTTGACTTTCATGAATAAAGATAAACATGGCTCAACACAGGCCTGTCTTCTTTGAAGTTTTCCTCGCTGTAATAATCAGTTCTACGTTCTGCCAGAGTTCATATTGTAAACGCCATGTAGCCACTGATGTCTACGTTCATTTATTGGAAGAATTACTTTCAACAGCAATTAAATCAGAAGTGAAAAAAAGCTCAAGTATAATTTAGAAAAAGCCAGACCAGAAATTGATAGCTCTGAAATAAAAGATTTCATAAAGGTGAAAATGGAGCTAGTAGACACCTTCAACCAGCATTAATTAAACCACCACCACTACTACTACCACAACCCTAGACTGTTGCGACAAGCACGTCTAGTATCGAGGCACATCGCCTTTTGCCCCGGTTGAATAATGAGACTGTGACAATTACCGAAGTCCACGTATGTGGTGCCTTGAGAAAAAATGAACTGTTGCAATGAATTTCTGTTTAAAAATGTGGAAAAAAAATAGCTTACGTCTATCTGCAAGGTTATCTTCATTGCTATTATATACAACAGGTAAAGGTATTCTTATAGCAGATACTGCCGCAGGGGAGTGAAGTGTTAGAGACTTCCCTATACTAGGTCATACATCGAGAGGTGGGGTGACCAGTTCCCTTCCTCGCTGCCTTTTCCTTTCCTAACTCAAGATCAAAGTCAGATACCCATTTACAGCTTGGTAGACTGAAGCGTGATGATACCGTGAATCAACCGTTGCCTTTGCCTCGAGAGATCAGCACTCTAACCACTCTTGTTATTATATATTCGACCAGAAAGAGTGTAATCAATACTGTTTTTATGACGCTTTATTAATGTTCACACCGGGCGACATTCTCCCAGTATTGATAATTACGATGGTTAGAAGAGACAGTTTTATTTCGTTTAGTTTCATTGGTTTTGCCTGGATCATTCCAGAGCTGATGTGTCATTAAATAATAATTATTTGTTGTTATTTCTATTATTGTTAATGAACGAAGTCTTATTTAATTTGAAGCAAACAGCAATCGTGTAAATACAGAGTATGATATGAGTATATGAGGAGGACTGCAGTAAGACGGGGGTAAAACGGTAGAATAAAAAAAAAACACACACAAAAACAAACAAATGATAATGCGTCTTACTAGGAGAATGGACAAGAAAAAACCTACACAGAGTATGAAGTAGATTGTCAAGATTGTCTATATCATTTCGTTAATATCTTAATCATTACTTACCTGTAAAATAAACATGATGATATTCTTGAGTTACATTTGAGTAACGGTCTTGTTCGATTATTTGATATTTACCTCTATATATGTCGAGACAGCCCGCCAATGACACTCTCAGCCCAACAGTTTCTATATATCACTATATTCGTAACATTATTTCCATAACACTAAAGAGTGCTTTTTTCTTCATAGTATTATAAATGATGCTACATGGCCATAATTCTGGTCACTTATAAGTCCAGACGATCACGAGTAAGTTGAGTAGAACTTAAACTGTATTTGTTTGTCATTGTCGTAAATTTCGGATAGGTGATTAAGAACAATGTTAGGTCCCGTCTGAATAGAACTGACAAAGGTGATGACTCAGTGCGAGATAAGGTAAACAGATAGATTTTTACTATAGCACGTTTCACTAGCTTTGCCCTCAAACAAATGTAATTATCTGATTAACCGTCCAACGTATTAATGTCATTTTTTGTATACGATGTTATATTGGGTTAGACCCAACAAATATATACTTTATATCTGCGCATCTTGTCTAGTTCCCATAATCGAATGAAATCCTTTGATCTTTGTCGGCATACTAATTATTGTGTATCGAGAAAAGAAATGTTACCACTTCAGTCACATATTCTGTGAATTGATTAGGCATAGGCGTGTCTACTATTACAATAATGTGGCCATCACGTTTGCATATGAATACCTGTTGAAGATGATTTCTTAAATGATCTGCATGCGAGATACTCGTGACATTGTTTGTCATTGACATTTAGTGCGCTACCAAACTGGACCTTCATTGATCTAATTATTTCAATAGGTATCACCACCACTTTGCGGTTCATAAATATCGTAATGGAACGTTGCTCCTCTACTGTGCTTGTAAATAACGGTAAGGTCATCTTTAAAGAAATTAAACTTCATCCGAATCATA
>JAMPIV010001434.1:52500-154201 GCA_024509875.1 Oreohelix idahoensis
TATGTATGTATGTTGTATGTATGTATACATGTATGTATGTACATACATGCACATGATGACAACAGTATTATGTATGTACATACATGTATGTATGTATGTATGTATGTATGTATGTATGTATGTAAGCGGAAACATATTGGGTCAACACTCGTAAGTACATTAATATCCAAGGTAATGAAATCCCCTCTTCTGATCGAGGGCGTTCCTACAGATACCTAGGACATGACATTACAATTGATAATACATCGGATACCAGTTTTCATGGCAAGCAGCCTTATAGATAGGAATTTAGATCAAAATTTATGTAAACCAAATTAAGCATGTGCCCCACTACTACCAACATCAGCAAAGATCTCATTAATTAACCCGATGTGTTTCGGTCCTCTCATGTTTTATTTTTCTAACATACACTTCACAGAAAAACAACTTAAAGAAATTGAAGATGAAATTGTACACCACGTTAGAACATGGCTAGCGCTAAATGAATCATCCACAAGGAGTTATTTCTTTTGTCCCAGGTCGAAGGGTGGCCTTGGTATACCAAACCCCTTCATATTATACCACTCTCGACATATTTCATTCCTTGTCAGTATGCTCAATTGTGATGATAGTCTTGTAAAAACTGCAGCGATAAATTCGTTAGATAGACATATGAAAAAACGTAAAATAGACCAAGTAGATGATGATAGGAATAACTTTGCAAGTTACGAGTTAAATGAAACAAACCATCTAGCTAAAAGATCGAAGGTGAATTGGCCAAAATCATTTTGGGTAGAACTGAATGAAGAATGCGCGCGTGAAGGAGTGAGTGTGAAAGTGGATGACAGTGGCCATTACACTGTACATTTAGATGTAGATGAAGATGTGAGTCTAACATACAAGTCAGCAAATGCTTTTTATTCTGGATTTAAATCACATAAACTTAACCTAATTCTAAGTGAACTAAAAAGTAAATCATCACAAGGGAGAATAGTGCGCGAAATGAAATGTGTAAACCATTCATTGTCATCTAGTTTTCTATCTAATGTTAAATTAAGTGATAAAATACTTTCATTTGCTGTGAGATCGAGGTTACAGTTGCTGGAATGCGAAAGTCTTTTACATCTATATTACCCACAGACATACACGAAAATGTGCAAAATATGTAACCACCCATACGAAACAGTGTCACATTTATTGAATGGATGTACCAAATTTCAAACATTATACCAACAAAGGCACAATAGAGCTGTAGACATTATTTATGAGAAACTGAAATCCTCATACAATAATAAGAGTGACATAACAATAAATAAAGAGATAATAGTTAAACCATCACTTTTCGGCAGCAGTAACACCTCATTTAAGACACATGCCGTAAAACCTGATTTAACGATAATCAATCGACAGAACAAAACAGCTTTTATAGTAGAGGCAGCAATACCATATGACGCCCATTTAGATAAATGTTACCAACATAAATTTGATAAGTACTATCCATTGGCTGCAGAAATTAACGAACTAGGCTATCGTACGCATGTAATCGTACTGATAATTGGTAGTTTGGGTCATGTGCATGCAAAGTGTGTGAGTGGATTAATGTCGCTAGGGTTGCGGAAATTTGAAGCAAAGGTTTTATGTAAATATGTCAGTATCAGTGCAATTATAGGTTCTTACAGAATATGGAAACTTCGATGTAAAAAACACCCATTTTAAATTGCTGAAATGTTTTCCCCACCGTCTAATCTCAATTGTGCTCTGTCTACTATACCAAACGACTATTGTATTTGGCAAATGCTATATTTAATATCTCACTCTACTAGCTGTCAAAGTTATTTTTTTATATGGCTTTTAGAAACTTAAAAAAATTTTATGTATGTGTAACACAAAGGTTCGATGTGAAAAAACACCCACATATAAACTACTTGAGACGTCTTCAAACACAATTAATGATTCTCCTATTGCCATGTTGTATCTATTATATCATGTCTGTACATATTAATGTATTTTATGGAGAATAAAGATTCTGATATGTATGTATGTATGTATGTATGTATGTATGTATGTATGTATGTATGTATGTATGTATGTATGTATGTATGTATGTATCTATCCACCACTCACATACACAAGTAATTAAGTTTTATGTTACTTTTATTTACCATAAAGAAACTTCACAACAGTTATTATAACAAAATATCAGAATATACAAATCATAGGTTACAGAATTAATAAGGAAATAGACTCATAAGGGTAATCTCCCCTCCCTCTGTTGAGACACGGTCCCGTTAGAAGAAGTTAGTAAACCCCAAAAGGTCAAAGAGATTTGCGCTATGGTCTAGAATTTGCCTATACTGTAAAGAACAGAGGTTCTAAGTCAATCTATTCTGAAATGAACATTATTAGTTATAAAAAAAACATAAGACAGGCACAACAAAGTGAGTACATGGATTATACAGTATGAGAATTATTCATTTCTTCTTTCTCTCTTCTCAGACGACCGTGGCCACGTTCATTCGTTCTTACCTAATTGTTGATTAACAACGCCTGGAACATAGTTTCATGGGTCACACAGCAAATCCAGTGTTATTTTGGCGAAATAAACCCCAGCTGTTCAGAGACTGTTTAAATCCTCTTCTTCGGGGAACGTTTATTTCGTTACTGTTAGTTGTATTTCAGTTTATGTCACATTAATTAGTCCAGGTAAAACTTAACAGTGCTCACAGTGTCAGTAGCTTGAGATTCCATTACATAAAGGAATGTCAGGTATGTAACTTCTCTCAGTATAAAATTCCTTGTCACATCACAAATGGTCAATAGTCGGGAAATGTCAATGTTTGATTATGTCGCCACAACGGGCTGAATGTATATGAAAATTGAGAACAAGAAATCTGGAGAGCTATAGGTCCAGTTAAAATTTACTCTTAATATTCTTTGGGTTGGTACTCTGTCTCTTTCTGGGTGTAAACAAAAGGCCAGACAGGTTCACCTTGAAAACCCGGTAGTTATATAAGAATGTTCTTTGTGTATTGTTGGACTTAGGTCCGTTATTCTCAGATTAGACCGCTGGTAGATTTTGGGTTTGACCCAGTACTAGATATAGGAAGAAAAAATACAAAATACTTAACCACAATATAGTATTCTCAAACCTATCCTAACCCGCGTAAAATACAATATTATTATCCACTTCGGTTATTTAACTTTAATTAGAACTACAAGCTTAGAGCTTATCTTATCGTTTAAAAACCCCGTGAAATAAATTCTAGTCATTTACAAAATTAATCATCGTGAATTAGAAATAAATATATATTTCGTCAGTACTCATAATGAATAGTGCATTTACTAGTCGATTAAAATATCTCTTACTGGTTAATATCAGTTAGTTAGATTAACGCTACAGCCGGAACAATTTTGCTATAGATTATTTTAATTCTGCTAGTCAATTAACACACAACAAAATCCTAGTGAAATATAATTGACGGACCTTAACCAGTAAATCACTCTACACAGAAAATCTGAGTGAAATATCATGATGGACAAACAAATAAATCCCTCAAACTTCTAGTATAATGTTTACCGCAAACACAGGAATTTAGAACTTTTTAAATCGAAAATACTAAGAAATCCACTTTAACAATGGTCTAGCAGTCGAAGCTAGTTGGTTCTGAAAAATCCTGTGGGTACTGAATAATGGATTTTAAAGGACGCTGTATATATCTTAACTTGGTAGAAATTCACTAGCACTTGCTAGTTTTTGACACCTTCGCTCAGATTTCGGAGATTTCTCCGGTTGATCTGCGAATCAAAGCTAAAATTGCCACCTTTTACCGCTTGCAGACTCTGGCAACGAGCGAACGGTCTTTTGATCTGGCGACTCTCACCGTATCTACTTACGTTAACAAACGAACGAAGGTAGGGGGAGGTAACTGTGATTATCTTTCCTTTTCCTCAGGTTAATTCCCCCTGACCAATGTCTACCGAAAATACGTCTTAACTTCATTAGCTTATCTCCCCCTTTGCCAAAAGTACGACTTTTTGAATAGTCGCCCTTGGTTCTCTACAAATCTACCACCCCGTCCCCTCTCTACACGTTCCGTCTACCTGTCACTATTACAACGGTCTGATTGTAAACGTTCCTAGTGCCTATAAGACAGTAGAGAAAGAAAGAAAGATATAGGCGTGGCTAAATTAAGAAAGAGACAGATATCTAAGTGTAGGAGGGTTTTACATTAACAAAACATGCATAACTAATAAGGAAGCCCGGTGGAAGAAAAATGTAGATATACGAAATCTATTTTCATAACCTCTGCCACAGTCATCAAAAAATTATGAGACTG
Organism: Oreohelix idahoensis; assembly: GCA_024509875.1. Classification (NCBI taxonomy): domain Eukaryota; kingdom Metazoa; phylum Mollusca; class Gastropoda; order Stylommatophora; family Oreohelicidae; genus Oreohelix; species Oreohelix idahoensis. The sequence continues at coordinate 56,817 of JAMPIV010001434.1, forward strand.
AACAGGTTTTTACACTTATCACGTGATGTCGAAGATCAAACACCTGCAGTGACAGGAACGGAAAAAAATGTAGGTTAAGCGCCGGTCACCTGTGTATTAATGAATTTTAAGGTTAAAGGACATAGTGTGAAAGATATTCCAACACAGTTGCACAATGTGCAGAAATTTCCCATAATTTGGTAAATATGTTGATTTTTTTTTTTTTTTTAAACGGAAAAGGAAATTTATGAGTTTTTTGTTTGTCTTAACAAGAATACACAAACTGAATTTTTGGGGTTCAAGACAACATTTCTTTTCAAAAATGAATGATTGTTTTTAAACCCTGGAGCATTTCTTTAACATCCTGCTGTCTGGTGAAGTGTGATCAGACATGGTCACACATTCCAAACACGAGCTTGGATAGAGTTAAGATTATATCAAATTATAAAAGATGAACATTTTGATGATTAGTATGGTCCAAACTCAGATGTCCGAAGTGGGAAGGAGTTGTGTTACATAGCAAGTCCTCGTAAATGAAATCATGGAATTTCTGCCTTATATAAAGTATTAGGTATTCACCCACAGAAGTTCAGCCAACCCAAGCTCGCTTACGGTAGAAATGGTAGGTATTAAGTTACGTTTCTTGATGGACATTGGTATAGACATTTCAAAATACAAAATTAACGACGTGTCATAACTCTTATCCAGACGTCAGTTCAGTTTTATGCACTGTCTGGCGAAGGAGACTGCCCTTCTTTGCTAAGTCCTGTGTCCTAGCAAACGTCGACAGTCAGGCTGAAAAGGGTCCATTTATATTCCTCGTTGCGACTCTACAAATAACGTATTAACATAACATTGCACATATAGTGTGATGAATGTAATAAGTGGAAATCATTCGAAGTTCATACCCGTTTCAAGGTATCTGTCTGTACTACAGACCAATGATATTACAGACTAAGAATCGGCCATTGTAGACTCAAATGCCATATGTACAACAAACTGAAAATCAGACAGATAGATATGTGTCCATGTGGGGAGGACAGACAGATAGATATGTGTCCATGTGGGGGGGAGAAACAGATAGATATGTGTCCATGTGGGGAGGACAAACAGATAGATATGTGTCCATGTGGGGGAGGAGAAACAGATAGATATGTGTCCATGTGGGGAGGACAAACAGATAGATATGTGTCCATGTGGGGAGGACAGACAGATAGATATGTGTCCATGTGGGGAGGACAAACAGATAGATATGTGTCCATGTGGGGAGGACAAACAGATAGATATGTGTCCATGTGGGGGAGGAGAAACAGATAGATATGTGTCCATGTGGGGAGGACAAACAGATAGATATGTATCCATCTGGGGGAGGAGAAACAGATAGATATGTGTCCATGTGGGGAGGACAAACAGATAGATATGTGTCCATGTGTGGAGGACAAACAGATAGATATGTGTCCATGTGGGGAGGAGAAACAGATAGATATGTGTCCATGTGGGGAGGAGAAACAGATAGATATGTGTCCATGTGGGGATAGATATGTGTCAATGTGGGGATAGATATGTGTCAATGTGGGGATAGATATGTGTCAATGTGGGGATAGATATGTGTCAATGTGGGGATAGATATGTGTCAATGTGGGGATAGATATGTGTCCATGTGAGGAGGACAAACAAACAAACAGCAGAACACGTACTCCAACACTGTCGGCTCCACGAGTGGAGCATGGTGACAGCATGACTTTCTCCTACCCACTTGAGGAAGAAACTGTAAGGTGACGAGAGAAGCCTGAGACGGACTGTCAGCTTTATAAGAGAGATATTTGGTGGTTATCTGAGAGCGAACGGCGGCCATGAAGAAGAAGAAGAAGTAGACCAATGATAGTACAGTAAAAGGTGACAAGATTTTCTTGTTATAGTTACTCAAAGACCAACCAGTTTGTTAACTATTTTGTGTAGCTATAGTCCCCAAATATCAGGAATACTAAGATCCTAGCTTTGATTAAGATATGTTTCAAACACTGCCCCAAGTACTTCATTCATCATTCATTTTTCTTTTAGTTTCCTATGGAGCATGTAACCACCATTGTAGCTAACCCCCTATGACAATATGGCCCATCCTCCTCGCTCTATTTCTATCTTTTTTTCCTTCTATCTATCTCTTCATTATTATTTCAGTATTAGTCATGCTGCAATAGTGTCTTGTCGGTTGTTTGTTTGTTTGTTTGTTTGTTTGTTTTTGGTCTGCATTTTCCTCACTGAATCATTATGGCGCTACTGAGTAAATACCGCAAATGCCTAAACCCCAGAATATCAGACATTGCCAGACTTCAAGTCTACAAATCTCCATCGCCTCGTGGTATCCTATTCAACAGACCGGAAGTGATTAGCCAGGGTGAGAGATGTGTGCCGTGTAAAGCCATTATCTGTGTCCAGGTAAACTATATCGTACAACACTCCCGTGAGGTACACGTCAACATTATTTCGATAGACGGGAGAGTCTTACGTTTAATTTACGTCATGACATCTTACCTGCCACTCGCAAATCTGTGACGTAGGCAACAGCGAAGATTCACAAACGTTCTAGAACATGTGAGAAAACACTCAGATAAGCTCGAGGCTGGGGCATAAACTTCACTTTAGACCCAGACCTTGGAAAGAGTCCAACTAGGTGACGAGAATCCAGAGTGACAAACTCTTTGGAAATTAACAAAGTGGTGTTAAAGGATTCACTCTTTTCGTGTTCGTAATGATTCGCAAATTAAAGTGTAAAGTTATTCTGTGTTAACACAAATATTTTTCTTGATATGATTTCCACAGCTACTAAGTGGGTGATTGTTGCTTTTATAAAACTTAGAACAACCAGACCAAGCCAGGAGATGATAGCATACAATTAGATTAATTGCTTTATCTGTTACAACGATAAAGGCAGTCCCATGACAGAGATTGCCAGAGGAAAGTGACGTGTTAAAACCTCCACCAGAAAAGATACAGTTTTTACTAGATGACTAATTTCCATCCTCTGTGCCTTTTCCTTCCCTAGCAAAAGAGCATAGCTATGTGCTCATTTACAGCTGGGTAAACTTGAGTGTGTCACTAGCAGTTTTCAATCCCAAAAACAGGAAGTTGTGCCGCGAAAGGAAAGCGCTCTGACCGTGTAGCGAAATGGATACTCGCTTTATCTCGTACTGTAATATAAATGTAATGTATTTTCTGACTATTATCACCATGTGCAAGAAACGGACTAGCATTATAGACAAAGCTCTGAGAAAATACGAGGGGCGTTCAGAAAGTAATGCACCACATCGTTTTTCTCAGGAGCTGTTTATTCAAAAAGCTTGAAATTTATACACAATATACATGGATATTGTCACCGAATGGCCTACGTTAACGCTAGCTAGCACGTTAACAGTAATTATAAGAAATAGCAAAAGATCTTGAGCAAGATTAGTTGGTAAGATAACTTCACTGGTCGAACTTGACCAATTAAATCGTCGATTGCTATTTTTGACCACGGCAGTCAGAACACAGCTCAGTCACGGAGTTCACTGTTCAGTGGAGCAGACGTGTTTTACGGGAGAGGTTTCAACCTTAGTGCGGGCCCCGTGTTTTTTAAATGTTGTGTGATTAACCTCTGGGCAAGGAAATACCTTACAACTGAAAGATTGAATGTTTTCACAAGTTATATTATTCAAGGAGATTGTGTTTTTCCATTTTTGTAGACAGAGTCTACATGGTTTGTATTGAACTCGTTTTTTTTTTCCTAATAGAATGTTTATTCTGCTATGTAATTTAGAACGAGACTCCGGGCAAAGCCTATCGACATTTTTAGAGGAGCTCAAGCAGACATGTTATTTATGACGATGTCCTTTTGCAAAGACATCACGATTTATGTAACCAAGCGTTCTGGCCGCTGAAAGCCAGGGTATTGAGTTGTGTAATGAACATTGCCTTTTAGTCGACTAATAAACAGTTTTCCATGATAAAGAACTATTACTTCATCATGTATGCTGAGTACGTAAGCCTTAATGGGATACAACTGATCACATGAAAACCTGCAGTGAGTAGAAAGGACCTGGTCTTGAACCAACATTCATTTGGGTAACCCCACCTCTGGCAGTCACCAGTTACCACCCTTAAGATATATCAGTAAACCAGTAACCACTACGATTTCTAGGACATTATATATCAATGAACTCAGAAGAAAATATGTACCACCTGTGACGAAAGTTCTGCATGGTGTGAAGGTTTGGCATATAACTTTGATAGATTGCAGTTACGGTCACATTAGTTTATTTGGTCCAGTCACCATGGTTACATTAGTTTATTTGGTGCCTCGCGACCAGCTCACGCCCTTGTCATTGTGATCATACTTTGTAAACAGTAATTATCATGGATCTTCAAAGTACCCCCGAGGCCCTAGCTCAACTACAAATGTACCCACAGCAGATGTTACAGCCACATCTGTCACAAACTCAACAGCAACAGGGTATACAACCTCAAAATATATCGTTGCCTAATGAATTAGAACCGACAATGCAAGCACTGATGCAGATTACAGAATCGCTTCATCAGGTAGATCACTATGCTAAGTTCCATTCAATTAGATCGATTGTTACACCATTTTCTGGAGACCCCGCACTATTCCGCAAATGGCTTATTGACATGGATAAGTTCTCATCCATTATTGACACAGCTACTGATTCCGACCGCAAGCGAATTGCCTTTTTATCTTCTGATGGGTTGGTTACAGACTTTCTACGTCGTCGCAGTAAAGCCTTCCCACAGGAAACGTTCGAAAGCCTTCGCAAGGAATTGGTAAGTCGATATTCAAACTTCATAGACTGTCAGCATGCTTGGACGCTTTTAAGGAAGATAAAGCAAGAACGTCAAAGAATCGGCAGAGAACCGCAATCAGACTATCTTCCCGAACCAATGGAAGTTAACCATTATCGTTCAAGATGGCGGAGAAACAATGCACCCTTCAACGATTATCAAGGCTCATCTTATTCATACAAGGTACGCCAAAATGACTCATCTCACAGGAACGAAGACAAGAGACAAAACCGACACACTACTCCAGTGAATTCGCATCCTTCTCCAGTTCACCATGTTAATCAGATTACATGTTACAATTGTGGAAGTTGTTTAAACATCGGACAACACACGTATGACAGAACACTCCCACGTTTCAATAGCAACCAAAGATCAGGCTCAGATTGGAGTAGCCTCAACAGAAGGCAACATCGGATAGCTGTCAGGAATTTTCTGGCAGAAATTAAGAAAGGAAAGGTATTTGAAATAAATAGCATCAACATAGACAACCACCAAAGATGTCGAATAAGAACTGATAACGGCTGGAAGATAGACATGAACCAAGTAAGATCGTATGGGAACAGCAAGAACATATCCTACCAACAAAGAGTTACAACAAAATGTGACAGTGATAGGCATAGATCATGGAGAAGTCAGGTTAGAAAACATGACAACTTACAGACAGACATGGTCAGTGTTGCTACTCAGACAGAAACAAAGAAACACACCGGCACACAAACAGAAGTAAAAGAGCAAAGCAACAAGTGTGCATCACAGGTAAATACCCCCAGCGTAGAGCATAGATACCTACTAAGCAGTCAGATTGCCACAACGACAGCGATGCATGCAAAACACAAGATATCATCTAGTCGGTCAACCCCACCCCCACAAAACACATACCAAGAGCGAAAAAAGCGGAAAAGAACGAAAACAGAAGTGTAATAAAGAAGAAAACGTATAGGTCTGTTGATGATTGGTTAGCGGCAGAAAAGCTTGATAATCGTTACAGAGTCTTCGAACAGACTTCTCCTACAGATTATATCCTATGGCTTGAGAGACAGAATGTTACTATGAAAGCTCACGTTTCTCAAATGAAATTAGATGATCACCGACCTGTTGAAATTCCACACCTTCGCTCCTCACGACCTGTCAGGAAATCCACCCTTTGCCATTATTCGTCCTCCACCTCACTTGCCTCTAGCATTGATGACATGTCACCACAACCAACTGCCCCCACGTTAGTCAGAGATACGATAGAACGATATCGACGCGAACGAGATAACTCGTCTGAAGAGGATGACATTTCTTTACAAGAGCTCCGACAACGAATCCAACACCGCAACGACCGTTTACTCCATGACAATGAACCACGAACAGAGGATACACCTCCAAATGTTGAACACTCTGGTTTGATGTCATCCACAGTTACTGATTCACCACATTCATCAACTGTCCATTCGGATTCTTCGGCAACCATCATCGAAAACTCATGGCAAGACATTACGCCTGACCAGACAACACATCTTGTAGCCTCTGATGATGGTTCCTATATTGTTCCCATGGAAACACATTCCAGAACAGCCATTAAACGCCACTATTCATCATCGTCTGACGACTCCGTCCCTTTAGCAAAGTTGATTCGTCCCTCACATGAACATGTTCGTGTACAGATTCGCAAGAAGCGTCGTTCTATGCATTCCAGCCGTCAAGACAGTACTGAACCATGTACTGCTAGTCGTCACGCTGCTCATTTCACAGCAACTGCTTCCCATCCTAAAGGACGCACGTACGATCAGCGACTGTCATCGAAGGACATTGCCTTGTTGGAACTGGCACAAATGTTTCTTGACAAGCACTAACTTTATGCAATATTTTTGTTTCTATTAAAGGTTGACAATGGTAGGTCCCTTTCTTCCCTTAGTCTTGCAGTTTGAGATAGTCGTCCGCTCTCAGACGTACAGCCGACTACTATGGCGAGATGCAATATTATTGGAGGAAGTCAAAGATGCCTCCGACACCTCTTCCACATGGACTATTACTGTAGTCGCCTCCCTGGAACCATTACGAACAGAGTTACAAGACATGTTACATTCTTTTGTTAAGATTGAATAGTATATTACTGCGACTATGCACTTTTATAGTAGATTGTACATTATTCCTTACGTTGATTTTTTTGTTTTGGCCATGTCACACAGAGAGTTAATACGGTTACGACAGACTCTCGCCGTATTGCAAACTAGATTTCAGGATCTATGTAATGTACATAGATAGCGCAGAGCTATCGTTCCTTTTGTAGAACAGGCTCTCCGATTTTTTATTTGGAACGTTCACAGAGGTTAATATTAATAGTCTCACTTCACAAGTGTAGACTATAGCTGCAAATCAACAGCTCATCTATCATGTTCTTGACGCCAGCCTCACAATTGTAAGCAACACTTGTACGGCTGTTAATTTAAATTGGTTACATATTAATTTGTAGCAGGTATTATTACATAACTTGTATAAAAAAAAAATTCGGATTTTGTTATTTTTGAGTTGCATGATGCTACTCAATGTACTGATATGTTTGTGCGACATTATTTTTTCTATGTATTATGGATAAGAATAGAGATGTATTTTTTTCTTCATGTCACACCCATTATGCATTTATTTGTGCACTACAATGTTGTTGATGGTATTACTAATACTTTTGATTTTTTGTATGATATGTCAGCCATTGTATCATATTGGTAAAACATTTTCATGTTCAATTGATGTTTTTTATGAATGATTCTGTACAAACTCATGTACATTGTATTATGGAATATTGTCCAGTTCTACGTCTATTCAGAGCTATAGAGTTCAACCAGTCGTCGTCACTCTTCCCCTCAGATATTCCATATGAGCTCTACTATTAAGTTGTTTATTCGCTATTATCCTTTGTCATATTGCTAGGATATAAGTATCGCACTTATTGAGATTCCTGTGGATATGAAGTATGATATCCCTGAAGTTATTTCATTACAGGCTCTTCCTACTCCCCAACCTATGTCCACTGTCCTGACATGCTGTGCTACATTGCCCTTTCATTAAATGTTCATATTATTAGACCTCTTTAATTTTATATAGGTCTATGCTGTATTCACACTGACCATGATTGTTTTGACATGATATTTTGTTTTATGTTTTTTGGTTTATATTTGAGTTTGCTATGTATATAGTTTTGGGTTTTGATAGAATTAAAATGTCTCCCGTTAGGATATATTTTTGTAGCCCCGGGTCGTATGTCACCGGATGGCCTACGTTAACGCTAGCTAGCACGTTAACAGTAATTATAAGAAATAGCAAAAGATCTTGAGCAAGATTAGTTGGTAAGATAACTTCACTGGTCGAACTTGACCAATTAAATCGTCGATTGCTATTTTTGACCACGGCAGTCAGAACACAGCTCAGTCACGGAGTTCATGTTCAGTGGAGCAGACGCGTTTTACGGGAGAGGTTTCAACCTTAGTGCGGGCCCCGTGTTTTTTAAAGGTTGTGTGATTAACTTCTGGGCAAGGAAATACCTTACAACTGAAAGATTGAATGTTTTCACAAGTTATATTATTCAAGGAGATTGTGTTTTTTCATTTTTGTAGACAGAGTGTACATGGTTTGTATTGAACTCGTTTTTTTTCCTAATAGAATGTTTATTCTGCTATGTAATTTAGAACGAGACTCCAGGCAAATCCTATCGACATTTTTAGAGGAGCTCAAGCAGACATGTTATTTACGACGATGTCCTTTTGCAAAGACATCACGATTTATGTAACCAAGCGTTCTGGCCGCTGATAGCCAGGGTATTGAGTTGTGTAATGAACATTGCCTTTTAGTCTACTAATAAACAGTTTTCCTTGATAAAGAACTATTACTTCATCATGTATGTTGAGTACGTAAGCCCTAATGGGATACAACTGATCACATGATAACCTGCAGTGAGTAGAAAGGACCTGGTCTTGAACCAACATTCATTTGGGTAACCCCACCTCTGGCAGTCACCAGTTACCACCCATAAGATATATCAGTAAACCAGTAACCACTACGATCACTAGGAAATTCAATATCAATGAACTCAGAAGAAAATATGTACCACCTGTGACGAAAGTTCTGCATGGTGTGAAGATTTGGCATATAACTTTGATAGATTGCAGTAACGGTCACATTAGTTTATTTGGTCCAGTCACCACGGTTACAATATGTCATGTAAACATCGGTATTATTCAACATAATCCCCATCAACTTGTACGGCTTTATTCCAGCGCGAAACAAGTGCATGTATTCCTAGCCCGTGCCAGATTTTGTCTTTATCATGTAGCCATTTCTTCGCTGCATGAATCACTCCTTCATCATCTTCAAACCTTGTCCCACATAGTGCATCTTTAAGTGGACCAAATAGATGAAAATCAGAGGGTGCCAAATCAGGACTATAGGGTGGATGGGTTAGTACAGTCCAACACAATTTGGTGATTGCTTCCCGTGTTGCCAGACTTGTGGGTGGTCGCGCATTGTCGTGAAGGAGAAGCAGGTCTGCTGGTTTCTTGTGCGGCCGAACTCTGCGAAAACGTTGATTGAGTTTTTTCAATGTCTTAATGTAAGATTGCGAATTGATTGTCTCTCCCTTCAATGTCCCAAAAGACAGTGATCATGACCTTTCCAGCTGAAGGAATTGTCTTGAATTTCTTTCTTCGTGGTGATTGCGGATGATGCCACTCCATTGACTGTCTATTTGTCTCAGGTTCAAAATGATGTGCCCAGGTTTCGTCGCCTGTAACGATCTTAGCCAAAACTTTCTCTCCATGAGCATTGAAACGCTCCAACAATTCAGAAGAAATTGCTTTCCTTTGCAATCGGTGGTCATTTGTGAGACTTCGAGGAACCCATCTTGTGCAAACCTTAGAAAATCCGAGAGTTTTTATAACTGCATTTGCACTGCCAATGCTGACTGACAGCTGTAAGGCCAATTGTTGAGTAGTGATTCGCCTATCAGTAAGAATAATGCCCTCAGCGCATTTCAACATTTCTGCGTTGGTGGCTGTGGCAGGACGACCACAGCGCGGCCGATCAAGCAGCTCCGTATCTCCACTTCCTGATTCTTTGATTCTCTGAACCCAGCGACTGACTGTACTCCTGTCGACTGCAAAACTTCCATACACATCACATAGACGCTTGTGAATGTTCACAACAGTTTCCTTCTCTGCAACGAGAAATTCTATCACAATTCACTGTTTATAACGCAAGTTGCTAACACGCTCCATTTCAATGGTTTAGGGCAGCCGTATTATTTGGCTGGTTGCAGTGCAATTTAGTGCACACAATTGGCGCAAGGCATATTTGAAGTGTGCAAAATTTCATGCTTCTATCTTTATTATTAGCTGAGAAAAACGATGTGGTGCATTACTTTCTGAACGCCCCTCGTAGATTTGTTAAGCTAACTAACTTATGAAGTTACTTAGGCCTAAGTTTGCTATAATCTCTAAACTGTATGACAAAATAATCCTCTCAAAAATTAAGTTAGAGGATAAATCTGATGTGCCTACTGTATGAGTGAATGAATGAAAATGATAATGAAAATGATAATGATAACTGTTCCCAAATGACAGGAAAACTCACGACGCCACATTTGTGTCTTCAGCCTTTTATATTTCTGAGTGGAAAAACATTCACAATGTAGAATTTGAGTGCCCAGCGCCTGACGCAACAGACCAACAAGTCTTTGACCAATGAACAGAACCAAAAGCCAAAGATACTGTCAAGCCACTGTTTGATGGCAGCACAAAACTACCTGTGCAAGGGCTGACAACACAGAAGTACAGCTAATGATTTTTCCTCCAGATATCTCAGTCAGATCGTAACTCAGGACTTCACACCCAGAATAATCAAGTAACATTATTTAAAGTGCTTTCCCGATTATTACAAAGTGAACACTACAATCTAACCGTCCTATAAATACAACTTTCGTGATAGTACACCAGTGCACGTGATGAAAAATAAGACAGGCTAAGACTTGTAGTTGTTTATTGTTTATGACGATATTATGTTTGCTCACAGTTTCAGTTTAATTTTTGTTGTATATGTAATAATAATAATAATATCCCTGGTACGGGTAAATTTTAAGAATGTTTGTTATTTCAGGAACCGTCCTCCCGACGTCCTGTGGTAAGAGTGCATTAGACTTCAGGCTTGACACTCCGTATTACTGTGGCCTGCTGAGTACCCTCCAGGGTTCTCCTTGCATATTCCGTTTGAGGAATTATAGTATATGTATTTAAGTTTGGCCAGTCACACACAATCTCCCTGGCCCGCACCTCAGGTACTCATTAACAAGGCCCAACTTCTTGGCACGATTCACAAATATTTATTAACACATTACTCCTCTTGAGTATGATATGACATCGTAGCTTTTACTAGCACATGTCTCTACTGTCCTTGATTCTGATACTCTCCGTTTTAATGGAACAGTCAACTTACGTGCCCAAGAATTCCATACACACTGCTAAGACTAATCTTAAATTATACTGTTAGATGAAAGCATAAGGCAGTGATGGTAATTGATCTTGCAGGTGAAATATAAATATGCCCAAAGGCAATCAACACATTTTAAAAGCAGGTCCTACTGGACACATTCCTTGCATACTGGTCAAACGACACAAGCAGACTGCCGGTTAGAGACGCTAGCTTGTCCCAAATCAAAACTCACGTCTGCTGTCAATTCAAAGCAGGAGTCAAGACGTCACTTCCTGCAACCACGGGATACCGTGTGTAAACAATATATATCAGGAAGTGATCGAATACAAAACATGATATGATATTTACTCATATCAATCCCCTTCAGTCATAACTAACTATGGCAATGAGCCCCTAAGGTGACAGCCCTCAGCTGCTTATTTTCCTAGTGTGCTTTTCGACATTTTCTCCTCGCTTCTGCTTGCCGTGAGAGCTTCTTTTCGTCCAATCTGAGGTGGCGCCGTAGAGAGCATTGCCACTTGGTGCGATCAGCAGCTTCATCCTCCCAAGATACTGGATTTATGTCCTGTGCCCTCATGTCTCTCTTGCACACATCTTTGAACCTCAGATGCGGTCGTCCAACTGTTCCTTTGCCATCTGCAAGTTATCAGTAGAAGATATCTTTCGGGATGCGACCAACTTCCATGCGGCGGAAATGGCTAAGCCAGCGTAGTCTGTGCTGTTTAAGCAGTGTATACATGCTGTGAACGACAGCACATGACAACACCCCGCATTTGTCACTTTGTCCTTCCACGAAATACCGAGGATGTAGCGTAGACACCGTAGATTGAAAGTATTGAGCCTTCTTTCTTGCTTAGCATAGGTTGTCCATGTCACGCTGCCATATAGAAGTGTGCTGGTGATGCAGGCGTTTTATACGGCAGCTTTGATCTTCGTTATGAGTTTAGAGTTTCCCCAAACACGCGTTGTGAGGCGGGCAAAGGTCGCTGCAGCTTTACCAATGCGGCTGTCAATTTCTGTGTCCAGAGAGAGTTTGTCCTTGATTGTAGACCCCAGGTATGTGCAGTGGTGCACTTCTGCCAGTTCATAGTCATCGATAGTGATAACTGGTGCAACATCCTGACTCAGCACTTTTTTTTTTCTTAAGACTTATTGTGAGGCCAAAGTACTTCCATGTTTGGGTGAAGAGATTCATCAAGCTCTGAAGGTCCTGTTGACTAAGTGACGACTGCAGCGTCATTAGCGAATAACAAGTCTCTTATAGTGATCCTTCTGATTTTTTGCTTTTGTCTTCTGCTTTGTGGTTTCAAGAGCAAGGCAAAGAAGATCCCGAAGATCATGTGCACTTATAATTAATGAATTAAATATATGTACATGAGTTATACCCTTTACCAAATGATTGGGTTATTTTCTTATCTGTACTGTTTCATAAATCAATATTTATGGCAATGCCTTGTTACACGAGGATGGGAATTTATCTATTAATATAATAATAATCAGATTATTCAGTAAGAATAATAGGGGGAAGATACGTCGCAAGGAAATGTAATGCATTCTCAAGCGCCCTTCTGAAATATTATCTCTTTGTGACAATATTCGCCTTCCTAATTCATCCCTAACATTTTAGGAGTCTTAACATTTCACGAGCCACTTGTGAGATCCTGTATATCTTCTTACATTCCATAATTCACATCTATCTGAACCAACCGTGCTGCCACACCCCCTTGAAAAAAAGAACCTGCACCACAGCATTCATTTGTTCTTGGTTACCATAGCAACTTGCTTTACATGATAAAGTTGCGAACTCCAGACATAACCACATAATAGTCGCAGTTTTAGCCTTACCAGGAGGGTCGTAGTCTTTGTCTTCGTGTGTGTGTGTGTGTGTGTGTGTGTGTGTGTGTGTGTGTGTGTGTGTGTGTGTGTGTGTGTGTGTGTGTTTTGGTCCTTTTGGGCATAGCTCCAAGTACTTAGCCTTCACTAAATCAGGGGTCGGCAACCCAGGACCTTTTGGGCATAGCTCCAAGTACTTAGCCTTCACTAAATCAGGGGTCGGTAACCCAGGACCTTTTGGGCATAGCTCCAAGTACTTAGCGTTCACTAAATCAGGGGTCGGCAACCCAAGACCTTTTGGGCATAGCTCCAAGTACTTAGCGTTCACTAAATCAGGGGTCGGTAACCCAGGACCTTTTGGGCATAGCTCCAAGTACTTAGCCTTCACTAAATCAGGGGTCGGCAACCCAGGACCTTTTGGGCATAGCTCCAAGTACTTAGCGTTCACTAAATCAGGGGTCGGCAACCCAGGACCTTTTGGGCATAGCTCCAAGTACTTAGCGTTCACTAAATCAGGGGTCGGCAACCCAGGACCTTTTGGGCATAGCTCCAAGTACTTAGTGTTCACTTAATCAGGGGTAGGCAACCCAGGACCTATTGGGCATAGCTCCAAGTACTTAGCGTTCACTAAATCAGGGGTCGGCAACCCAGGACCTTTTGGGCATAGCTCCAAGTACTTAGCCTTCACTAAATCAGGGGTCGGCAACCCAGGACCTTTTGGGCATAGCTCCAAGTACTTAGCCTTCACTAAATCAGGGGTCTGCAACCCAGGACCTTTTGGGCATAGCTCCAAGTACTTAGCCTTCACTAAATCAGGGGTCGGCAACCCAGGACCTTTTGGGCATAGCTCCAAGTACTTAGCGTTCACTAAATCAGGGGTCGGCAACCCAGGACCTTTTGGGATCTACTTTAGTCACATTGGGCCCTCTAATGATCTACCATGTATGCGTGTGTGTGTCATTTTAAGTGGAGAGAAGGGGTAAGTTGGGATGATGAACCTTACGAAGAAAAGATCGCGTTATTATCTAATGCCGTTCACTAATATATTTTAGTAGTCAGCTCGAGAGTTTTCATTGTGAATGCGGGAACAGAACCTTTGATTCCGGGAACACCGCGATTTTAGATGCTGGCGAGACAGGTCTAGTCCAAAATTTCCCTAGTTTAGTCTTTCTTTTTTTTTTTCCTGCAGTCGCCTCAACATCTACCAAATCACCCACTGCGATCGCCTGGTAGATCGGGATCGACTGGCTGCCGGCCCTTGCTCTAAATCAATGTTTCTCAGCTCTAAATAACGGAACACTGCGAAACATAAAAACACGTGACACTGTTTTTCCGTGGGCGGCCCAGGGTTTGAAAAACATCGCTCAACGTTATAAATACTGATGTTAGGAGAAGCTTACGTTAAGTACTCAACAGTTTATGAAAGAAGTTTGCTTCAACCCGATTCTGGACACATGACCCGTTCCTTGCTTGTAGCATTGCCTCATTTTGTGGGACTAGTCCTGGACTCCCTGAAGTTTTGGGTAACCATGTTATCACTTGATAGATGATGTGTGATGTTGTTTGTTTTAGATGCCATGTTATCCAGAGCTTTCCCGCAATTTTCAAGATCGGATGCCTAGCATTCTCGGATAAGGGCGAAAAAATAGGAGGTCCCGTGTGCAAGTTGCGCACGTTAAAAATCCCACAGCAGTTGGAAATCGTAAAGAGTAGGCCACAAGGCCGCTGCCTTGGCAAAATTTAAAAATTAGAAACCTACGCAGCACAAAAATATTTACAGAATGTGTGATTCCAATCTACACACATTGGGATTCTCGTCGGTGCTACGGAGTTCGTGCACTGTGCTGATATCCTCCTTGTGTGATCTAAGGGAGCTAGGGGGATCTACTTTAGAAACACTGAGCTTTCTAAGGATCTACCTTGATAAAATCTTGTCTGTTTTCATGTGTTAGAGTACAGGTAACTGAAATATTGTATAAGTCCAGCTTATGTGTACATTTTATCTGACCACCCCCCATCTTCTTCCTGCCATCCCATTAACAGAGAGGTGGAAAATTAACACTAAAAACTTTACCAAATAGAGCTGAGTTGGCCACGTCCTAAGAAGAGACCCCGATGCTAACTTGTGGGTTTTCACTGAGTAAGCGTTGAAAGTACCATTAAACCTGGGGACACCATGTTTTTAAGTGACCATGGGGGATTGCTAGTCTGAAAAATACCTAGGTTAAATATTTTTTTTTCAATCTCTGTTTTCTTGAGATTTACCAAATGGTGCCTCGGATCTACGGACAGATCAAGTTGGACCGGTTGCAGAACCCTGTTATACACCTTGACGAGTAACTATTTCTTTTTACTCTTATTTTCTTGCTGCTGTTAGTCTGTTGCTACAAACTTCCTGTTAATATCTTTCTTTACACGATTGTTACTGTGATATTGATTGTTACCTTCTGTTAGCTGCACAATTTGTCATTAATTATGCAGTGTTTAGCGGCGCCTATTGTGAAGTGTTGTATTTACGTTGACCTCGGGAATTTTCAATTTCTGTAAATTGCTTCAAAATTCGAAAGAGTAAGTGTGTCTGCTACTGCGACTACGTCATTGTGTAGTAAAATCCATCCGTTTTACACCCCACTCAATAAATTCCTCTTTCAAATCTCAAGTATCGTACAGTTTCAACCAATAAACCCCACCACTATTAGATTTGAATATTTGCCTAGGACAGGGGCAAACCGTACCACTAAAAAAATAAACAGTAGGAAATTAACTTACTTGTAAAATCTATTAATAACTACTGCCTTAGCAACGGTTACTACCAAGATATGCGTAGCTCTTGACTTGTTCCAGGATTTTCCCATTTACGCTTATCTTTAATGTGGGTTTATCGTCTGTTTTGCTAATTATCATAGTTTTTGTTTTCTCAATATTAATGTCGAGTCCATATTCATGACTTATACTGTTCACTTGCTTCACTAGTTCTTGTAACTCCTGTTCGCTTTCAGCTAACAACACGGTATCATCTGCATATCTTAGGTTGTTTATTGTGGTATTTCCTGTATCTGTTTGAAAATTTTTTCGGTGTATAAATTAAATAGGCAGGGGGACAGCACACAACCTTGTCTGACACCTCTTTTTATGTCTATGTATGGTGAATAATTTCTTCCCGATCTTACTGTGGCAGTTTGCTCCCAATAAAGGTTACTGAGTATTATTATATCCTTTCCATCAATACCTATGTCTTCGAGGCATTCAATTATTTTCTCATGATGGACTCTGTCAAAAGCCTTCTTATAGTCAATGAAGCACATATACATACTTTTTTGGACCTCTGTATATTTTTCTGCTAATATTCTTAGGCAAAATATTGCCTCTCTTGTTCCACTGTTCCGTCTAAAACCAAACTGTTCTTCTTGGATTTCGCTGTCTACTTTACTTTTTATTCTTTCCTGTATGATTTTGAGCAGTATCTTAACTCCTTGTGCAAACCGCGACCGATTTGATAATTTCTTTATTTCTTCATGCATATCTCTTGTCATGTGCTTTGCTTCCAAGTCTTCTATTTCCTTGCATTTTGTTTCTATCCACCGTTCTTTTGCTTCTCTACACATAGTACGTATGTCATTGTCTATTGTTTTATATTCTGGAGTGTTTTTTGCTTTCTTTCTTTCTGTCATCCAAATTTGATTTTTCTTAGACTCCTTTTTAGGTAAATTTGCATTTGCTGATTGTATGCTTGTTTTTAAGCATTCCCATTTTGCGGTTGCTTTTTCTTCTGGGTTTTCTCTTCTATACTGCTCCATGCTTTCTGTCAATAACTGTTGATATTTATTTTTGACATCGATTAAATATTTCTGTTTTATATCTGGTTGTTTCAGCGCTGATATTTCTATCTGGGGTTCCTCCTGTCTTCTGTTTCCTGCTCTTTTCAGCTTTATATTTACTTTGATGACGACTGGATTGTGATCTGAATTTATGTCAGCGCCAGGATGTGTCTTTGCACTTGTGACACTGTTCTTAAATCTATGTTTTATCATGATATAGTCGCCAACTCCACTCGCCCCAATTAAATGTGAACGACCGCTGTACGATTTAGCCATTAGAGAGAAAAGAAAAAAAGTTGTCACCTCGTTCTATAGAGGAAAAGGAGAGGTGGATTTAACAGAAAAATAAAGCTTAAAACTGTGTATTTGAAAAGAAACTTAGATAATGAAAATGAAAGGGATGGTTTGAATAAAACGATGATAGTGATTACTATTATATCATAAAGACTTTCTTTATAATAAATTATCTGGACATTTATTGTATTAATATTTTAGTTCAGGGAGGATAAGAGCACCATAAATTAAGAAAAAAAGGAGTGTAAGATGATTAGAAAATAGCTAATATCTGACTACTGCCGGAGAGGACTAGAGATCGACCCAACATTTTCTGACAGTTAGTGATAGTATTCGGCCAAAATATTCGGAGAATTTTCCTTAGGCAGATTGTTACTCTCCAGCATTCCGCACCATAGAGAAGCACAGGAAGTACACAGCTCTCATATAATCTTAATTTTGTGTTTGTGCTGTACCGAGAAGACTTCCAGATGTTCTTGAGACCAGCAAAGGCTGTTCTCGCTTTACTCATTCTGTTCTTGATGTCTTTGCTTGTTCCGCCGTCTGGTGTTACTATGCATCCTAAGTGTGTAAATGTGTCTGTCTGTTCCAGCTTCTGATGTTCTGACCAACCTGCTGGCTATACTTATTCAGTCTCGAAGACATAGGTATTGATGGAAACGAATTAAAAATACTCAGCAGCCTTTATTGGAAACAAACTGCTACAGTAAGATCTGGCAGGAATTACTCACCACATACAGACATAAAAAGAGGTCCCAGAGAAAGCTGTGTACTTTCCCCCTGCCTATTTAATCTATACACAGAAAACATGTTCAAACAGATACAGGAAATGCCAGGATTGAACATCGGTGAAGGTCAATAAACAACCTTAGATGTGTAGGTGATACCATGTTGTTAGCTGAAAGTGAACAGGATTTACAAGAAATAGAGAAGCAAGTAAACAGCATAAGTCACGAATATAGATTGGATATTAACATTGAGAAAACGGAAACTATGATAATTAGCAAAACAGACGATAAGCCAACATTAAAGACAAGCATAAATGGGAAAATCCTGGAACAAGTCAAGAGTTTCTCATATCTTGGTCATATAATAAAAGAAGATGGCACATGTGAAACAGAAATCAAGAAAAGAATAGGAATGGCCAAAGCTACACATTCAACAACATGAGACAAATACTGACATCTAAACAATCAACTCGCAAATTAAAACTGAGAATAATAAAGTGTTATATATATATTCTTCATTACTGTACGGTGTAGAAACATGGACAATGAATAAGCAACTGGAAGAAATAATTGAGGCTCTCGGGATGTGGATATATAGAAGAATGGGGTGCGGTCTCATGGAAAGAGAGGAAAACAAATAAGGAGGTCCTAGAAAACCTAGGTATGAAGAGAGAACTAATGAAAGAGATCAAAATTAGGCAATGAATCCTCGTAGCTTGTTCGTTTTGCTAACTCACTGCTCACAGCTGGCTTCTCTTTATGTTGGTGTTAGTTCTATGTAACTCTGGAGAGCTCGTATTCTTACTTCAGTCGGCAATGTTCGGTTGCATTCGAGAAAATGTAAAGCTTCGTGTGCAAGTAATCTTTGAAGAGTGAGATTCGTTCTTCAGTATCATACAATGAGGTCTGCAGAAGGGATCAACGTGCTCTGCATTTACCTTGCGTAAAATACATATAATTACGCTTCTACTAGTGGCGAATATTTCGATAAAACTGTTTCAGAGAAGAAGTAAAGATTAATTTCGAAGTTATTACAAAAACCTCTCTCTTTGTTTTTGTTTTTTTTTTTAACAGGTAAAGTGTCTGTTTCACGGACTAGGGTAATAAGATATGATTTTAAAACTGACTAAACATACAGTATGATAATTTTTACATTGCATTTTTAGTAAGTTTTGATACGATTTTATCGTCCTTTTTAAAAAAAAAGTACAATTATTGCACAAAAATGGTTAAACTTTAACAACAGTTTAACAACAGTTTAACAACAGTATACTATATTTGGTAAAAGCTCTGTTGCCTTGCCGTTTTACATGATTGTCTGCATTAGCTGACTAGGTTTTCAACTCGTGTTCGTTTCTGCACCTGGAAACTGCATGATAAAGTCCTGATCTCTCAGTGAGAAAGTTCAGAGAAGGGCATTTCTGATACTCAGTATCTATTGGACCGCATAACTTCCGGTCTCCGTGAACTCACAGTTGTCAACTATAGGCACGTCTTGTTGCAGTTATCAACGATTCACTCTTGCTTGTGCGTGGGCTTCAGCATGACACTGAAGTCTAATTAGATATTCTCAAGTTTCGTTGACAATTTTTTTTTAATAATCATTCTCTATCCAGTTCGCGGTGTGTATCTGTTTCTGCCTCTCTTGTAGTCAGCGGAAGGTAACTCAAACAGTCAATAGAATAACAATCGTTTCAGTTCAGTTCTTCACGGAGACGAGCATTTGATTGCAAAAACAGAAAAATAATAATAAAAATCTCGCCTCGGGCGACAATCGAACCCGGATCGATTGTTTCTAAGTCGACCATGCTAACAAATATATAATCTATTTCTTGAATTGTGTTCTTTGTTTTAACTATTTTTTAAATTCTTGTTGACGCAGTGTCTAATATGTGAGATCCTTGAAATGACGATGGAAAGATTGCAGCTTTGGACCTATATTTCTAATGTCTGTATACAGAGGCGGATCTACAATGAGGCTAATGAAGCAAATTGTCACAAAACGGTTGGTGCGCTCTCATGCCCACTCCGGCAGTATTGCATTACATTTACTGTGCGGGCGAAATGTTAATATTTCTCTCTCTCCCCTGCCCTAACTTGGCCTATTTCTGTCAACACAGAATACTCATCCGAAGGTCAATGTTTACATAACTTTCACACTTCAATTCACTTCAATTCGACGGTCCATCCCTGAGGATTAATTAAGTCACAAAGAAACGCGACGATCCCACAAGGATTCCAGGTGAAAGGTTATTGTCGATGTTTGTACAAAATTGGAGTCATCCCTTTCAATTTGTCAGAACAATAGACTCGCAATATTGGAGGTACGGATAAACCACGAATATGTCCAGACAGACAGTCGAATTGCGTCGATTGGGTGTTTGTCCCAACCACCCGGAAAAGCAGGGGCAGGAAATCTACGACATATAATGTAGAACAATTTTGACACACGAGACTGCATTCCAGAAATCGTCACCAGCAGACAGCTCAGACCGTTCTACAGGAAAGAATAGAGGTGGACTGAATTTATTAGGAGCGGAAACACGTATTAGAGCATCTTTTACCCACTGGAAAAGAAAACTCGCCAAAGTTAATATGGACCCGGACTCCTAAAGAAAAATACACACAAAGTCATAGAGGAAGTCTGAAATAAGAAAAAATCCCAGACGTGTGTTTGAGGCAAATCGTATTAACATGCGAGACTATTTATCTGAGCAGGAAGTCTAAAGATTCTCAATTTTATTAAGGCAGTGTACATAGTTTTATACTTTGAACTTTATATATGTATACTTGACTAGTGGTATTAAAGGTTCATATGAAGCTGGCAACCTCAACATGTGAAAAGGATACATTCATGAATCACCACAGCACGTGCTGGTGATTGCTTCATGCTAGGTCTCACGGAGAACCAAACGCATAAGTAACTACAGACTCCGAATGGAGCAGGGAGTGAGTGATGATTACATCAACATGTGTATAGTTGTGTATTATCATTTGTTAAATGCATGTAAACTGTATACGTTGCTTCAGTCACAAGCCATTTTCCGCTGTCCAGTGACAAATTTTCATTAGATTAACTGAAATAATGGTGATTTTTTTATCACATACCCTGAGTTAGATAATATACGCTCAGAAGGAGTAAAACATCTGAGAAAAGGAATCGGTTCACGGACAGTGGGGAATAAGCGCCTGATTAATATTTAAAAAAACAAATATTTAGAAGCGCAATTTGTTCTTTTATTCCCTCTAAAAGTTGATGGTACGGATCGGAGAGGCCAGTTGCGATACTACCTTACGAACGATACCAGCTGTCCTACTAGACTGTGTTGCTAAGTCTAAGATCGCCACTTGAAGATCCTTGCCTGGACTAGGAGCGGTAATTTCTAGACATCTGAAAACGTGCCCTCGACACAGAGACGAATTGAGGGAACCAGCAGCACCAGCAATTCAGGAATTCTGTAAAGAGAAGCCAGCGGAAAGTGATCTGCAGCGTTGCCACTCCTAGGTGGATTCACCAAGAAGTTTTGGTCCCGTCTAGGTGAAATTTTCCTTCATTAGTTGAAGAACGCCACCTAGATCAACTTTCGGGGTTTCACCCAAAAATAGTCCAAAGCAGAAAAAAACCCGCTAAAGTAGCACACAATTCAAAATCTAGGTGTTTTTTAAAGGCACTCTACTTGTGCAGTACAATTTCACAGAGCTATCATGCTCTGATTGCTATGTATATTTAAAACGTAGCCCAACTTTGTTGAAGAAGATTTTATCATCAGAAAAATATAAGTAGGCATAAAATCAATGTGATTTTATTAGCTTATTGTTTGAATGTTAAAAAAATATGTTTCAGCGTCTTGTAGTTATTGAACAAAGGTGTCCTACTTTTCGTCCTACTTTTTACAAATAGTGTCCTCCCTTATCCTCCTTTTTTTGACCAAAAAATGGCATTTGTCCTCCTTTTTTGTGTTGAACAATATGGCCACCCTACTCTATATTTCTGTCTTGAAGACATCCTGTACATTAAGGTTCTTCTATTCTGAAGTAGCCTTTTCCCAGCTGTAGTCTGAGACGTTTCTTGTTACTGTGAATTTTCAATTCCCTAGATACAGAGGTATGACTAGAACTTGTACTTATTGGGTTTACTTGTTTTGGTCAAATGACGTCAACACTTCTAAAAAAATTATTTCGCACGCAGTCTCAACGGAAAAGTTCGACTAGAAAATGTATCGCAAACGACTGATATACTGAAATAGTTCATTAAGGTCATCATTTCCCCTTTCGCCCCTTTCATAGCATGGAGCCGCCACTGCAGTTAGTCCTCTTGCAGGAAGCCAGCACCAAATCATTCATGTGCTCGTGTAGTGATTGTTGCTGTAGCAACAATATGTTGTTAATGATCAAGTTATCAGCCTATAGGTAACCTTCTATTGATCCATTTCTTATAACACGCCTGAAGCAGCATTAGTCCATTCTTTTTTTCTTTTTTGTCTCCTCAGAGACCCCCGGGAACTACACTGGGCAATGAAATAATTATTAACAACAAACTGACATGGAATACAAATTATTGAAAACATATTAAGAGAATGCAACGCTCTTTTAGCTTTCATTTGAATTAGAAACCGAAATATAAGCACATCCTAGAAATTCGCATTCGTGAACACTTTTTCTTTGAGGTTTCTCCTCCTCACACGCTCGAACAGAGCAAACCATTTTAAAACGCGGACAAAGATAATGATATGCGAACATAGTAAAGAGAAATCAGCTCCGTCAGAAAGAGGGGAAAGGTCAGAGAAAACAAGAACATCCAAAATGAAAGTAATCAATCAGTCAATACCCTTTAGCTCCCCGAGGAGCATAGGCCTTCAACAAACACATGCCAAGTCTTCCTGTCCCGTGACATCCGCTCAAGTTCTTTCCATGTTTTCCTCATCATTTTCACCTCTGTGTCCAGTTCTCTTCTCCGTGTGTTTTTTGGTAGGTGCCAATCCTGGAGATTTTCCTAGACGAAAAAAGGTTAGTCGGCAACCCAGACTCCTTTCGACTTTCTCTAGGTTGCTTCATGCACCTCTGTTCCAGAGGACCTTCTTCTGTCTTGGGCTGCTGAGTTGATTTATATTCTGTATTTGACTTGTCCATGTGTGTTGAAGTTTTTGTGGTAAAAAGTTTTTTACGGGATGGGGTAACCAGCCCCGTGCCCAATCCTCCTTAGTCGCTTTTTACGACATGCATGGTACGATACAGTGTTACTATTCTTTGCTCCCTTTCGGGCCCCGGTAAGACACGGGTGAAAATGAAAGTAAGAGGAAATGAAAATCTTTAGGAAATGGGCCGATTTCGCGAGGCAGCAAAATCTATTACGGGAAAAATAAGGGATATATAAAAATGGCGCAAGTGCGATGTCGCTGTTGATTTTGGTTTTCTTCGGTTTTTAAGAACTATCTTCACTGCACACGGACAACTCTTTCAGTGCTCAGATCTCCTCCCTTAGATCATACAAGGAAGATCTCAGTACAGTGCACGATCTCTGTCACTGTGGAAAGCGTCTGAAAAAAGAAATGATGAGTGTAGCAAAGCAGGATTATAGATTCAGTAACAATAGGAACTGTTTTCATATTCCAGATACCACTAATACTAGAATGTTGTTCAAGTGTGCAAACATAAAAATATTGTATAAATCGGTGCTTGTTCAGAATATAAGGATTAAAATGATATAGCATGATCCCGAATGTGGATCTGATTCAAAGAATTGGAATATTACCAGTGGAACAAGATGAGGGGAAGAGTCTGTTGCTTTGGATAGGATGTACACTAAGGAAACCAAGGGATACCATAACAAAGGAGTCTTTCTAGCATAACAAAGGAGTCCTTCCAGCATAACAAAGGAGTCTTTCTAGCATAACAAAGGAGTCTTTCTAGCATAACAAAGGAGTCTTTCTAGCATAACAAAGGAGTCCTTCCAGCATAACAAAACAGTCCTTCTAGCATAACAAAGGAGTCCTTCTGGCATAACAAAGGAGTCCTGGCATAACAACGGAGTCCTTCTAGCATAACAAAAGTGTCCTTCTAGCATAACAACGGAGTCCTTCTAGCATAACAAAAGAGTCCTTCTAGCATAACAAAGGAGTCCTTCCAGCTTAACAAAGGAGTCATTCTAGCATAACAAAGGAGCCCTTCTAGCATAACAAAGGAGTCCTTCTAGCATTACAACGGAGTCCTTCTAGCATAACAAAGGAGTTCTTCTAGCATAACAAAGGAGTCCTTCTAGCATAACAAAGGAGTCCTTCTAGCATAACAACGGAGTCCTTCTAGCATAACAAAGGAGTCCTTCTAGCATAACAAAGGAGTTCTTCTAGCATAACAAAGGAGTCCTTCTAGCATAACAAAGGAGTTCTTCTAACATAACAAAGGAGTCCTTCTAGCATAACAAAGGAGTCCTTCTAGCATAACAAAGGAGTCCTTCTAACATAACAAAGGAATCCTTCTAGCATAACAAAGGAGTCCTTCTAGCATAACAAAGGAGTCCTTCTAGCATAACAAAGGAGTCCTTCCAGCATAACAAAGGAGTCCTTCCAGCATAACAAAGGAGTCCTTCTAGCATAACAAAGGAGTTCTTCTAGCATAACAAAGGAGTTCTTCGATCATAACAAAGGAGTTCTTCTAGCATAACAAAAGTGTCCTTCTAGCATAACAACGGAGTCCTTCTAGCATAACAAAGGAGTCCTTCTAGCATAACAAAGGAGTCCCAGTCCTTCTTCAGAATCCCCAGGTTAAGAGAAACTGACGGAGGCCGAACAACACATGTAGCAAGGAAAAATTGAGACATATATAAATGGGAAGAAGATGATACAGAAAGAGTTTGAATGGCTGGCAGAGGACTAGAAGACTTGGTGTGAACTTTTGGAAGATGTATGTGCCACAAGGAGTTACAGAGTAATGACCATTTTGATAAACTATCGGTACCAGCGTTTCTCAAACTTTTTGCTCCGAGGACGCCTTTGAAATTGTGTGTTTGTAAGTTGTACCGTGAGAAAATGAGAGTGAAAAACAGGCAAGTAACGTCTTAGATTATTATGATAATAGTTTTGAATTCGTGGGCCCCCTGAATGGACCACACTTGTAGAACCGCTGGTCGATACGAATAATAATTTCTAACAAGTTAGACTGTTGACAGAAGCTGTCTTTACTTATTTAGACTATTTTTTAAAGCCAAAATCATGTTTAATTTGAACCCTCGTAAGTGACGTGATGGTGTAAATAAATGTAGGTAGAGAGAGTGTCACGAAATGTACGTTCTCTTTCGCTGGTTTTCACTCCCCTCCGGCAATATTACTCTGCCATTCCTTTTACGAGCTAATTATTCCAGTATTCGCCGTTTTCTCTTTCGTAATTTCACGTTTTCTTACCACATCTTGTCACACCTCTCACCCACCCCTCTCTCCTGATTATTTTCTCCTTTGTCATCGACGACGCTTATCAAACGAGCGAACTTGCCATATTGACTTTTCGCTTATCGTCAGCACCAGACGGAGTAAGAATCTACGCTGAGCGACATTCCTATTGTTAACCTATACTTTTTGTCTGGGAAGATACACGAAACCAAGCTGTCGCATGGTAAGGTGCTAGTTTGCAAACACGCCGTGCCCAAATACACGGCCGATCTCTCTGGGATGTAAAAAGATAACAATTATGGTAAAGATTAAGATATGGACGTGATGTAATACTTCTGGCAGATGAAATTTGTTGTGATAATCAACTACCAGAAAGTAACATCTTGGAGGATATTATAATGTTAGATCTGTGAAGTGATGAGTTTGTAAACATGACAGGCGAAACGGAAGAAGCAATACATTATATGGTTATGGAGTTTGAAAATCACACATAAAGGGCAATATCTTATGTTGTCATGTACAATATTCTACATGAGAGCAGTGGGGGAAGGGGGGGACCCATACCTAAATCAAACACTTATTTGCTACTGGTGTGGTGTTTGAGCTGCTAAGATAAGACACTGACTGGACTTCTCTTTTAAGTAGCAACCTAGATGTGTAGGCGAAAATCTCGTTTACATTCTACAGCGCTGTAAGACTACTTCACTGACTTCCAATTTCATCAAGAAGACATCATAGACAGCTAGGAACACCGAGTATCAATACCTAAATATAGAATAAGCCATAGGACTGGCCGTGAATTTTAAGATTAGAAGAGAGTAACTGTGACGTGGAAATGTAAATAGTGATACCGCAATCTGACAGCCTTTGCTTTCCTATTTAATGCCTACCATTTGCTAAAGCAAAACCACGCAATTTCTGACTGTCTGACTCACATCTTAATCTACGCTTCTTTTTGTCTACTTGACCTTACCAAACGAGCTTGCGAGCTTGTTTACAAACTCCGCAAACTGTCATTTATTCAGGGGAGCGAATCACGTTTGCTTACCTGAGTTTCTCAAGCGAGCTGATTTGTCAATATTATGATAACTGGCAGATAGCACGTGCAGAACACGTGAGAGGTAATAGCTTTGAAGTTTCTCTACGAGGGGAGCAAATCCTGTGATGTCGATACATTCAGGGAAAGGTATCTTTTTGATCTCGTGAAACAAGGAAATTCGCAGACCGGAGCCCGCTACATAGACTAATCTCTATTGTCGTTAGCAGCGGCCGACAAAAGTGAACGAAGAACCTTGATCGGGGGAAATAGTTTCCTGAATTTTTGCTACGCACGAGAAGTGCGAAAAGTAACAGCCTTCTGAGATCAAAATACGATGATCCAATATAAACCGCGTTTGCCTCCAACCATTATCAGTTGTCACTCAGATTTTTTGGATAATCTAGCTCGTTATTCTAGAGCCATTGTGAAAGTGTGTTGTTAGCATTTCGTGGAGATTGTTTCATTTCTGATCGTGGTAATAAAAATTAGCATTTACGTGATTTGAAGTATTAAGTTTACCATTATAATTCCCTGAGATTTTCTAGGTGTTAAGATTAGCGAATTAAATAGCGCATAGCTATTTTTATTCCAGATGTTTCAGTTGTAATGTAAATTTAATCACCCGCTATCACCCAGAAAGAGTTGGTTTAGTTGACTTATAAATACACTAGGCGAATGACAATTGACGGAATACAATTCATCTCTAATTCATTAAGTGTAATTATATAAGTGACTAGTGTAATATCATGTGGCGAAACAAATAGCTAGTAATGATAAGCGATATTTGTATAAGCGAGATATTGGTTAAATATTAAATAATAACTGACCAGACATAACGTGCACCTTTTAACTTAATCAGGGATGACGGAGAGGATGAGAGATGTCTCGTCCCTCTCCGTGTGTATATATATATATATATATATATATATATATATATATATATATATATATATATATATATATATATATATATATATATATATATTAGAAGTAAGTATTTCATAATGTTCTTATATCCTTTAGGCAACTTGTTCAACAGCGACCAGCGTTTTTTTGCTTGGCCATATCTTGGGCCGTATCTCGACTTTTTTTTTTACTGAGTGAAAGTAAAGTTGTCTTCTGTTGGCTGACGTGTGTCCAAGTTTCAGTTGTGAACAGGACGGGCCACTGAGACGAATGAACATTATTAATAAGTAAAATTTTAACGGGGACTGACAAAATACCCAGATATATTTTCTTGCATTTTATCAGCCCATTGTGGTAAAATAACAATAACTGTTCTCCCGACTTCTGATAGTCGTTTTATTCCAAGTGGATATTTATCCAGACGAATCACGCTATTTCAGAATCGGCACCCACCAGGGTTAGCCGGTAGAATCTGTCTAATCAATCGCATACCAACATCAGAAACAATTTGTAGCAACTAGCTGTGTCCAAATACCAGAAGTCTTTGTTTTCCATTCCTTGTGGTTAACACTTATCTCAATTTTTCTAGCATTAACTAGTCAAGGTGACAATATCGATCCAGTATTACCTCACCAAACTTGGCGTCCACCTTTATAAAGTTACTGTTAAGGCTGTACTAGGGCCAAGTTTGCCACTGAAACCTGACATTTCCAATATCGATAACTGTTTCCAGGATAATTATACATGACTGGAAATGACACCAGATTAGGTAAGGAAAGAAAGAACGTGGCCACGCATGAGAGAGAGAGAGAGAGAGAGAGAGAGAGAGAGAGAGAGAGAGAGAGAGAGAGAGAGAGAGAGAGAGAGAAAGATTGAATATTTTCTTGTTCATGTATCTTGTACCAAACTATCTTATTTGGTTTTAACAATTGTTTACTTTACGGGATAGCACGTATTAGAAATTTTGCTCACTTTACTGTCTATATCCTGTAACCTATTGTTAACTTTTGACCTTTGGGGTTATTAACTTGGTTGGGTTCTTATCATATCACCAAGGGGAGGGCATAGACATTCTGTTAATTCTCTATACGTAATTTTTGATGTATTTGATTCCTCGATATTCGACGTTGTGAAGTTTAAATGATAATAAACAAAAAACTAACTAAACTCAGTGTGTCGGTCAGACCCATACCCAATAACCATAGTTTTTCACGGTTGTGTGTCTTGTAGTCACATATTTGTGTGTGTGTGAGTGGTTAAACGTATTTGTTACCTGGATGGAGAGTATAAGAAATTACAGTCGTAAAGATATGCTGGACTAGAGTATCTTCTCAATCCAGAGACAGATTCTACCCTTAAACTATTCACTCGTGAAATCTATTTCTATATCTTTAACCTCACTTATTTACCCCTATCACCTCTGCTCAGGCGGGACCATAAATATCTTCTGACCTATCTTTATAAATCTACGACAGTAACCACACAGACATCACTTTGCGCCTTAAGTTTTCTGCCGTAACAGAGAGGACAGTATATGAGTGTGTGTGTGTGTGTATATATATATATATATATATATATATATATATATATATATATATATATATATATATATATATATATATATATATATATATATATATATATATATATATATATATATATATATATATATATATATATATATATATTTATTTATTTATTTATTTATTTATTTATACATACATACACAAACACATTTTTTTCCCAGCATTTATTCCAGTCAAAACCTAAATTCTTTTAGTTTCTCGGTGTTTAAACAATACCTGTTTTGGGGGCTCGTGCTTCTTCAGTTCTTGAGAATATGTGGCAACGAGTCTAACAGTCTATTAATTATTTCTTCTTTTTTAAAATCTAATAAAAGTTTACTTTCCTTCAATCTGAGTAGCTTTTTTCCATTCTAAAGTCTCTCATATCTAATGAGCAACTACTTTCTGGCAGATCTCCGCACTTGTTTATAGAACTTTCATTCATTCTTTTATTTACCTTTACATGGTATACATGTCTATCAGAAAATACTGGTATTATGAAGCAGATACTGGGTTTTGTCCTGGTGCAGTCTTTTCTTCTTGTCACATAATTATTGGGTCGATCTCTTCTCCTCTCCGGCAGTAATCAGTTACATTTGTTGTGAGTACTGATTACGTGCAATTTCAGTTGTCGGCATATTTCTTTCTCTGCTATCAAGCAGATATTAGCTATTTTCGAATCACCTTATACTCATTCGGTGATAATTTGTCATGTTTGTTTTAAGCTTCTGGGCTTTGCTAAGATTAGGTTCAGGAAAAAAAAAACCCAGATGGGCCGGTCAGTTGTGTTTACCTAGGGCGTGCCGGGCGATAAATCATCCACGTGCGAATAGATTACAGACACGCACTTGACAGTCGGGCTGTTGTAATAAGCTTCCGGCAGAATTATTACGGATATATTACTTGTGATAAAAGTAAGAAGTTATTTGTAATCACTGACGAGAATAGTACGGAAATCTCACTTCCATATTTGGAAGACATGACCTTTGCATTAACGCACAGAAATTTCCTAGTGGAAATATTTTGAATTACCCCATCAATACACACAGGTTCTGAAACGATTGGCCGGCGTTTGAGAAGTAGGAATAACCATATTTCTGATTGGGGCTTGGTCTTATGGTAAACAACACGTGCCAGGAAGGAAAGGGGCAATATAACCTGACCCTTTAGTCGGTTGAAAGCACTATGAAAATTCACCTCGCGTCAAGAAGACAAACAGACCTTGCAAGAGTTAAGAATAGCAGCAGATTTCATTTACCAGACCGGACTTGTTTGAGCCTTTTGAGGACTTAGCGCACAGGAAAGCTCTACCATTTTAACACGGAAAACCGGAATCTGAGGAAACTGTAAAACAAAGTCAAAGTGGGAACTCATTGCTAACATATCAACACCCCAGACCACGTGTAAGAGGCCTCGTCAAGCTGCCTTAAACTATTTCTCTGAGCCAGCAGTCTGCGAGGATAAAGATTTGCGTACGTTGTTCATTTTAAATTCTATGTTTTGCATTATTAACACGTGAACTAATATGTATATATTGACATGTGAATATTAATATGTGAAAATTGCTAGTGGATGTCCAAGTCATTTGAGGCTGGCAAGCTCAGCATATAGAATGATGATTTCATGAACCACCACTGCCAGCGCTGGTGACTGCTTTATTGCGAGTTTCTTACAGAGAACCAAAAGCAGAGGTAGTCCCAAGTTCGATATGGAGCAGGGAGTGAATGATGAAAGAAATGATGTACATAATCTAAATTATTAAACATTTTCAACCAGTGTAGATGTAAATGTAAACATATTCAATCTATATTGTTAACCTTTTGAAACATGGTAGATGTGAAAGGAAACATATTCAATTTATATAATAACATTTTCAACCAATGTAAAGGTAAATATAAATCTATTCAACCTAAATGTAATGAATGTTTTTCCACTCAATGGGATTAATATTAATTCTCAGCGAGGGTAAAAGTTCTGAGGTAGATGGGATGGTGAAATGAAAAGAGGGGGCACATGAATGTGTGTCAGGAAAACACAGTTCTCAAGAGGGTATTTGTTCTCTTCTTTTGTGACACTAGTTGGTGGTACCAGCTGGGGGTACTATCTCTGGAACAGGTGATGGTATAAGTGACCTGAAGTCGACGCTAAACGCCATCATCAGACGGGTCTTAGAGACGCGGGACCAGCTTAGTAGTTACTCACTGACACTTCTTGGAACGTGCTACAACTTTCAAACTTGACCAGTGACGAGTGTGGTCCAGTCATCTATCTGCACAGACCCAAACATCAGCTGGAGCAGAACAGACAAACTCATTGGCAGCTAAGTAGAAACATAAAAGCTGCCAAGTGAACTATCCAAATTTTAATGCAACAACATAACACTGCGATGAATACTTTTTCTAAACAATTCTTCATTATTATAACTGTTAAAGTGTAACTGATTATTAAATTTGTTACTTGTATAAAGGCAAATCTAAAGATTTAATCATTTTGAGTGTACTACTTCCGTATGTCTCAGGCCATTTCTTAAATACACTTAAATAGAGCTATACAATAAAATAAGAGGACATTCGCTGAATTAACTCAGCTGGGGGCTTGAACGAGCTAACGATTTATAAGAAAATCCTATCCTTCACAAAAGTTCACGGCAGAAACTAGAGTTAACATTTGCTCAGCCTCATGCAACATTGTTCTCGCTTTCTGGATATCTTGTGAATAATCCCTTAACTCTTTCAGTACCAAGCAAAAAAGTGGGTTTGGCCCAAGCAAAAATGGCCACCCCAGTGCGTTTTTATTGTTGTTGTTTGGAGAAAAAAAATTTTAAATGTTCATATGCATAAATAACCAAACTCCAAAATGGATGGCTATACTTTAAAAAAATACCGTTTTTGAGTTGTCAAAATTAGAAAACAGCCCTAGAAAGGATCAAGAGATACGAAAGCCAGTATACTGTTGATCGGGTCAAATGGGACTAGAAGGAAATACAGTATACTGGCTGTTGGGACTTAAAGAGTTAAGGTAGAAGCATCATTATTCTTCTATCTACAACTCTGCCAAGAGTAATCTTGTGCGAAGGTAGACACCATTGAAGACCCACATTAGATACTCTAGGTTTTGGGCCACTGTTGGACCACTACTGCAGAGCCAAGAGGAGGCAACCCGTGACAGGTTGTTTCACGCTTATTTAGTTTCACAATTGTCTTCTTATTCCTCTAGACATTGAGGAGTTTTATGCTGTGTCACTTTTGTACCGGTTTAACCAGAGTCAGGTGTCAGAATGTCACCGTAACACAAAGAACCTTGGAAGCAGAAGTAATGTCCGTCATTAGCTCTGAGTATTTGTAGGGGTTTACCGGTCATTCACTCGGCTGGCCCAAGTTTTAGCAATTAGAGAACATCTCATTAGGCCTGTCTCTAATTGATGGGGTTAAGCAAGTTAAATTGTCTTAGGGAAAACCATTGTATACGTAAGAAACTAACTGGTATAAGGCGTTGAAATGGTAAAAGCTGCTACTAATAGGAAGAGTGTGTTTGCACACATAGAAAGAAAGTTATTTGCAGCAGAATAAGAACTGTGTGTCCAGCGATAGACAGCAGCTATATCAAGCATCTCATAGAATAAAGGCACATAGATACTTACATATATATGACGACAATTAAATATGTCATCAGACACGCGGAACGTTGCTACGCTCCGAGTTTGCTGGCCTAGCGTGGTTTTCATTCTTTACTTTGGCACTCTTCTCTGTTTAGCAAGTATGAGTCTGCACATGCGATGCATTCCGAAAAGAAGTGATTTGAATTGGCTTATCACTAATATTTATTGCACTGTTGCCGTGCCATGAATTCTTGTCCCTTTCCCATAATGATAAAACACAGACCAGCCCTTTGCAGTCGACTATATTTCTCGCACAGATATCTGATCGACTCACAAGTTCGGTCTCTTTAGGATTTGAACATAACCAGATGCCATCTCAAGAAGATGTCAAGGATTTTTGCTCGTGTCATCGAATGGATTGGGGCGATCCCTTCTTCTTCCTAATCTCTATTTCACTACGGCAGTAAACGGTACATTTGTGGTACGGATGTTATTGCATGCTTTCAGTTGTCGCACTTTCTTTCTTTCTCTGCTAAGTAGCAGATATTTGACATTGTAAAATCATTTTGACACTCCTTGTTGGTGATAATACATCGCGTTTGCCAGGGTGCGGCAAAGCTTTGCTAAGTTTAGGCCCGGGTGCGCGACAGTTAAGAGATTAATCGTCTGTGCGACACATTCTGGACAGTCAAGCATGATATAATCGTTTCCGTTACACCTTGTTACAAAGAGATTACTTTCTGATAAAGTAATAATTTGTTACATCTAAAACACAGTTTGTCTGTGAGTTCGTCTGCCAGGCAATCGGATGTTTACTGCCCATTTTCAGACAAGTAATGTTTAAAATTTCGCACTAGATGAGTCATGCAAGATATCAGATTGGCTGATCATTTGAGTTCCATAACAAACAGAGCGGGGGAGGACAGTGAATATAACCTGACGCTTCAGTCAGTCTACTTCACTTCGAGATTCACGCTGCCAAAGACACCAGACTTGCCAGTAGTTAGAAGTCAGAATTTCCATTTATCAGACCGGACACCTTTTGTTGGAGTTTTCATCATCAAGACTTACAATTCAGCCCAGGGAATTTCTAACATTTTAAATAAGGAAAACCGGAATATCTGAGGAAACTGAAACACACGGAGTCAGAGATGGAATTATCTTATTAAAGAAACGACACACCAGACACGTGTAAGAGGCCAATTCAAGTCTCTTTTACTCAACTGAGTAAAACGTCTGTGAGCCAGGATTGGCGTAAGTTGTGATTTTACATTTTATATTTTATTTCTAACATGTGAACTAACATATATATGCATATTTTTTATGTGAAGATCGCTAGTGGATATCCTAGTTATTCGAGGCTGGCAACTTCATCGTTTAGAATAATGATTTCATGAACCACCACTGCCAAGGGCTGATGATTGCTTTATTGCTAGTTTCTTAAAGAGAACTAAAAGCATAAAGTAGTCCCAGTTTCCATATGGAACAGGGAGGAAAAGATGAAAGAAATGATGTACATTCTTACAGTTTCAAACCAGTGTAAATATCGATGTTAACATATGCACTTTAAAATTAAGGGAAGTTTCAAACTTTTCAAATCAGTGTAAACATAAATGAAAACATATTAAATTTATATTGTGAACACTTTTCAATCAGTGGAAATGTAAATGTAAACATATTCTATCTGTACTGTTACCCTTTTCATTTAACTGTAATGTAAAGCTAAAGCTATCCAGTTTAAATGTAAAGAAAGTTTTATCCCGAGGGATTAAATTTAATTCTCATCGAGGGTAAATTCTGAAATAAATGGGATGGTAGAATAGAAGAAAGGGTACACATAAGTATGTGTCGGGAAACGCAATACTCAAAACAGTGTTTCGTTTCTATTCTTTATCATAGTTATTGGTGGTGCCAGCAGAAAGTACTATCTCGGGAACAAGAAGGGAACAGTGGCCTAAGCTATAAGACGAGGGACTAACTTTGTAGACTCTCCTTGACATTTCTGAGAAACGAGCTACAGCCGACAACCTTGACCAGCGACGAGCCTGAACAGTGTAAAACGAACCCATCAGCGGGAGCAGAAACTACTATTGGCAGCTAAGTGTAAAATGTATGCTGCCAAAGAGAACTTTATTTCATCTTCTCTATTACCAATCAATGATGAAACTTTTCTTCTAAACTATTCAATTATTTTCTAACTGTTAAAACGTGAGTGATTATTAAATTTTATTATTTGTAATTTTACAAATTTAACTTAGATTTAATCATTTATAAATGTACTGCATGTTTGTCTCAGTCAATTTACTACACACACTCTAAACAGAGCTATACCAGAATAATAAGAATTCCACTGAGTAAATCAGAGGTGGGGGCTTAACGAGCTAAAATTAATCATTGCTTAATTCTTCACAAAAGTGGTCGGCAGATTCTAGAATTAATGTGCTCAGCCAAATGCAGCATTGTTTTCGCTTATCTGAATATCTTGTGAAGACTCCCTTTGTGATAGAAGTGGCATTACCCTTCTATCCAAATCTCTGCTAAGAGTAATCTTGTGCGAAGGTAGACACCTTTGAAGCCCATATTAGATACTCTGAGTTTTGGCCACTGTAGGATCACTATTGCAAAGCAGGGGAGGCAATACCGTCACAGATCGTAATACGAGCGTTTAACTACCCCAGAACAAAGAGTTTTTTTCCAATGTGGTAAATGTTTCCCTGATCGCTCTACTCTCTCGCGCCCGAGGTGACACATTTCTAACCTGGCTTTGCTAAACGTGGATGAGTCGAAATGGCTAATCCAAGTAAGAGGCATAGAAGTAGGTGCAGTTTTATGTAGATGAAAATTAAATATGCAGTTTGATAGGTTATCGTAGACCATAAATATCTTTAGCGTGAAGTGAGTGGCAGATATATGTCTAACGAAAAGGAAATAATGAACGGGATCGGGAAATGAAGTGTTCCAGGAAAATGTAGTTGTGGAGACAATAAGAAAGTGAATGGATTGGACCAACATTTAGACGGATAAAAAATAAGCATCTAGAGACTAAGAGCGAATATACATTTTGTCACAGGAAGTAAAATCATTCGACTCTGTAACTATTATTTCTGCAAAATCAAGAGATCAAACACGTAATGGTTCAAATAAATTGTTTAATATACTCATGGAAAAAAAGTAAGTGTGCAGCACTCAACAGGGCACTGTGCGTGTGTTCTTGGGTGAACTGAAATGCAAGTTGACACACATTTCTGTGTGAGTGTTGTTCACTTACCCGTGCAATTACAATTGGATCGCACTATTCATGGGGAGATAATCACGGTGCAAGATAAATCACGTGAAAAGTGGCGTAGGGGAGAATTTATCACAGATAAAAGGAAGGTAAGTGTGTAGCTCTAATCACAAGCATGTGAAAACGTAATCGTTGAAATAGAGAGTACCAAGGGTCCAACAGAAACATCTTTTTTGACAATGCCAAGATTGAACCAACAACAGCGAGCAATAGCTATAGGGATGTTAGCTGCTGGAGCGACTATATTAGCTGTATCACAACATTTCAATGTTCACAGGAACACTATATCACGCATTCAAGTTCGTTTCCACCAAACTGGATCCACTGCTGAACGCCATAGAAGTGGCCGACCACGAGTTACCACCCCTGCACAAGACCGTTACATACGCCTTATGCACTTGCGTAACAGGTTTATTCAGGCAACATGGACTGCCAGGAACATTCCAGGTTTAAGACCCGTGTCGTGCAGAACAGTGCGGAATAGGCAAATCTCTTACCTCACAGACCTGCAGTTAGACCAGCACTGACAGTTCGCCATAGACAAGCGTGCTTGGCCTGGGCCAGACACTTTCACTAAAATCAAAGTGATCACTTGATCTTTTATTCAATATTCAACCACATTGTGTGCCAACTTTTATTTCATTTCGTCCATGAAATCACGCACAGTGCGCTATAAAGTGTTGCACGCCTACTTTGTTCCATGAGTATACTAATAAACAAAATATTTGTACTAACGTGCGGACACTCAGTCCCCCGAAAATCCAGTTACGTCTTAAAGATTCACTATGCACACAGAAAAACTGTGCGACCACAAGAACTTTTCACTGTTTTCTAACATTTCACATAAGCTGATGAAGAAGGAAATAGCTAGACATTCAAAATGCAAATCTTCCTAGCCATTAATTTTTCATTCAAAATGTAATACTGAACAAAATGTAAAGCAAAATCCCGAAATATAGCGCTAATTGGAAAGTCGTTAGTTTCATAATTGTAGTTTAATTTCTAACATCTTTTGTGTGAAATAGCTGGTTTCATGCTTTGTCAACATTTATTTACTAGTACTCATTGTTTTTTCTTTATAATCGACATTAAATGAACTAAACAGTGCTCCCAGCAAACAGTGACTAACAAGCTATAAGTCCGGCAAACAATATAGCATAAAACTGTGCTCATTGTAGATCAATAGTTCAAATACTGGTTGAGCGATTAAAAGAATCATAATTGTCCTTTGCTCAATACTCACCTGTCCTTTACTAGAAATTAGTGATTTTCTTTCATTATTTGGATCAGAAAACTTCAGCTTAAGCGTGAGACTTTAACGAACGTACATATGTTACACATGTAGACTCTAAAGCAGACATAGAAATGTGCACACTTTCTACGTGTAACAAAGCCAGTATCCATACACTGTTTACAGGCTGTGGTTTTGTACTTATGTTACCTCAAAATAATGAAAGCTCTAATGAGGCTACTTAGATCGAGTGAAGAAGCACACTGCAACCAGGCGAAAACATTGTTTTCAATTCATTTCCCGGTCGTTAAGCTGTTGAAAATGTTCCATAAAGACATCAGGCTTCTGTGCTTTGATACCATGAAATGAGTCATTACATGCGGTAATGTCAACTCAAGTTCAGAATAGGGATAAAGCATTCTGGCATTTTTTAAACGTTCCATTATTAAACCAGGTTAGAACAATAGTTGTCATCTGAGCTGGGCAGCTTAGAGACTGCTGTTTTACGGTCTTGGTTTTAAGAGTAGCTAGCGTTAACTACAGGATAATAACTTCAGGATGTCGGTATGGCAGATGTATTTGAACGTCTGAGTCTTGATGACTGTGAATGTTACAAGATGGATCTTTTAAGTCCTACATTGTTCAGAAATTTACAATACGAAAAATGCAGAGATCGATCATCCATAAATTTTGCTTTATTCATCCTAGGAAAGACCAGAAAATTACTTCAGTTTTGAGATCTTTTCTGGTGAATGTAAATGGACTTGTAATATTAATGTCAAAACATTTCGTGGAGATAATAAATCTGCTTTAGCAATGATGTGTTCCATGAAGGGAATTATGATACACTTGCTTTAGTACCTTCTTAAGGCTAATGGATCTTTAAGCCCATGAGAAGACGATTACCAGCTGTCGTAAATTTTGAGAAGATAGGACTAAGATATTGATGGTCCCTTACTAGCAAAGGTGATAGTAATAGCTATGTGAGAGGAAGGTGTAAGAAATAGTTCTTGTTTCACGAGGAGAACTGGTGTAAGAGAAAAGAACAGCCTTGGATTGAGCAATTGCTCTAATCCAGCCTATCTTTTACGACTCTATTTAAGTAGACGCACTTTCTCTTCTTGTACAAAGTACAAGTTACACAACACTCACGTACACAGAATTTTGTGACATAAATACGTACAGTCGTGAAAACAAACTATGGATAACATATATTTATGTGGGCGGGGTTATTTGACCAAAACTATAGCTTAAGGTTTATTATGTTTATTTTCGCTAGAAATATCACAACATCAAGAAAAGCATTATCATTACATCAACGAATTATAGTTTACAGACTAGAAAATGAAAGTATAATCTAATAGGCCCTCCCTCTTGTATAGGAGAACTAGGAAAGATCCCAACAGAGGTAATTAACCCAAAAAAGATCAAAATAATTAACAATGGGAGTAGGGAATGGTCAGGACGAGTAAGACTTAAGTCCTCAGTTTAACCTATCCCGAGAACACTCAGATTAGTGAGAGATAAATAAAGAAGGTTGGTAGGTTAGTAGTAACATAAGAAATTAGTATCTTTCTATCCGTTCACTCACACAAACAATACAGTGGCCCACTTTCAGATTAGCTTACCAAATGTTGACGCTGCATACATTCCAGGTAATTTAAACACTAGCATTTATTAAAAAAACTAATCAGTCATATTCAGGGTCAAGTGCAGCCCCAGACTATCCGATGAGCTGACTGCTATTTTTCGGGGGAGTCGCTGCAATTGATGCGTTAGTATTTTTGCCTGGATATTATTACTTTTCACTGCAGGTATTTGCTTTGGATAAGTGTTTCTATTGTGGTGGCACTGTCCTGGAAATTAATATGGTAAAATATTTTTCCAGTGGGGTCTAGCCTCAGGTGGCTATGACATTCGGTGACGTGATGGGGAAAAAAATGTTAACTGATAATAATCTGCTGTTCGCTGAGGTGGGAGCCGAGTATGAACAGTGAGTTCTCTTGAATAAATCCGATGGAAAAACTCCTGTCAAGGGTCAGATGAAATATACTTTCTGCCTCAGCAGACTGATAATATATTATGATATGAAAAAAGTTGTATTCTGGGAATGTTCCGTACCAGTTAAAATGTATCTATTATTCTTTGTTTTCTTGATTTTGACTTCTCGTCATAAATAGAGAAGGTGGACCGCGCAGGGGTCACAACATTCTTCTTCTTTCGTCCTTAGCCAACGACCGGCAAAGCAGTCAGTGGCCATTACGCCTAGTGGCGTCTTAAGGGCAACAGCGAATAGATTTTCTTTGCCGCTGTTCCCATCACGCCTAATGGCGTCTTTAGGGCAACGACAAATCAATCCCTTTGTTGTTGTTTCCGTAATCAAAGTGACTGGCAAACGGGTGATCAGCCCGTTGGGGGTCACAACATGAACATGGTTATAACAATAATTTTTAGGATGCTGATAGGAACATCAGACGGTAAAATCGCTGGATCGCAAGGTTTTGATCAGCCTGGATTATATAGGAAGAAAAATATAAACGCTTTAACATTATTATCAATATCCTAATCTAACACACATTTATGTATGACTTGTTAAGCACTCCGTTATTAAATTAAATTTAATAACCCCACAAATGTCTAGCTAATCTCCTCGCTCCTAATATGAGATATGAACACTAGTCACTTAAAAATGTACACAGGATGAAAATAGAAAATAAATCGCGTTTTCTAAATTATCCACCGCCTAGCGTCTTTTAATTAATTTAAAGCATCTCTTACTTGGGAAATAGCGAGTAATCAATTGCTCGTTTATAGCTGGTAAACTTTGCTATACGTTATTTAATTAACACAGACCAAAAACCCAGTGAAATATAATGGAAACACTTTAACAATTAAATCACTCAAAACTCTAATATATTATTACCGCTGCACAGAAAAAGAATTAATCTCCACGTATATAAGTAATCCAAAATTGTAGTAAGGCTCTCATATGCGAGCTAGGTACTTTCTTCAAAATCTCTGGCGCTACTGATAACTGAATTTTTAAGAGACGGATATATATATATATATATATATATATATATATATATATATATATATATATATATATATATATATATATATATATATATATATATATATATATATATATATATATATATATATAAAATTGGCTCAATCTCGCCAATGTCTGGCAAAAATCGCACCTCGGGCGAATTCTTCGGCCAATTCTTGAATGAAGGCTATTTTTTACAACTTTGCCGACCGTATTGCCGCTTCAGCAAGAAATTAATTCTCCGCGTAAACGGTTCTTTGTCCGTTCTATTAATAATAAATTCTTTAAGCACCAAACACGGCGCACAAGGCAGAAACCAGTGCTCTTCAGGTTCTATTACCAGGTGTTAATCAGGTTTCAGATCTCGGCTCTCTCTCTCTCTCTCTCTCTGGAACTTCAAAGACGTCGTAACCTGACAGCCGGTGGCCGTCCCTGGCCCGCCTCCTTGAAGGAATGACAGTAAGAGATTCAGAGATAGCTATTTTTAATGGCTCGTGAGAAATGACCGTAGGCGTGGCTAAACCAAAAATAAGACAGATGGCGAGAGCCCTGGCTTTTAGCGCGATCACCTTGACATGCTAATTAAGGAAGCACGTGGGAACCCACGTTGATCGATTTGATTGCAAAAGAATGAGGGGTGCCGGTGAGAATAAAGTGGATCGATCAGGGTGCTCGATTTTCATGTCACACCAGCAACCTTTGAAAAATATTAAAGGCAAATAAACGAGAAGAAGTTGTCAGA
Organism: Oreohelix idahoensis; assembly: GCA_024509875.1. Classification (NCBI taxonomy): domain Eukaryota; kingdom Metazoa; phylum Mollusca; class Gastropoda; order Stylommatophora; family Oreohelicidae; genus Oreohelix; species Oreohelix idahoensis. The sequence continues at coordinate 97,571 of JAMPIV010001434.1, forward strand.
TGTTTTGAGTAAAACTGCTGATCATAGAGCCTGTATTTACTAGAGCAGCGCTATTTAACTCCTGGCTTCGCAGAGGCTCTTATTCATTCATTCATAATCCTCGACTCCCAGAGGAGCATAGGCCTTCAACAAACACATGCCAAGTCTTCCTGTCACGTGCCATCATCTCAAGTTCTTTCCACGTTCTCCTCATCATTTTCACCTCTGTTTCCAGCTCTCTTCTCCATGTGCTTCTTGGTCTACCTCTGCCTCTCTTGCCCTGGGGGTTCCAGAACAAGGACTGTCTTGTAATGCTATCAACAGGTTTCCTCAATGTGTATCCTATCCATCGCCATCGTCTTCTTCTCATCTCTTATTCCACTGGCACTCGTCTAGCTCTTGTCATCAGTTCCACGTTGGTAACCTTGTCATACCATTTTAATCCCTCTATTTTACGCAAGCACCCATTTATGAAAGTCTGTAGCTTTTTGCTTGTAGTCTTTGTTGTTCTCCATGTCTCAGAGCCATACACATTTGAGTTGAAGATTCTTATTTTCGTGTTGGATCCGATTTCTCTTGATCTCCATATATTTCCCAATGCAATGAAAGCTCCTCTTGCTTTTTGTACTCTTATTTTTATATCGCTGTCTGTCCCTCCAACTTTGTCTTTATTATATAAGGCTCTTATGTTTGAAAGTTATAGTTTCTTTCAGTTTTTAAAATCAACATTATGGGAAGTTACTTTGCACTATTTTGTTGAGCTTTTGGCCCAGTGCATAAGATTTGTTTCAACGTGCATTTTGAGAGGTTAGCCTTCCCTAGCCATTGGCTGTCCCAAGCCTGTCTGCGTTGCAACAAAGATTTGAAACAGAGTTTGGTGTCTTCTCGATGGAATGCTATACAAGGCTTACTAGTACTAGGAAGTCAACAAAACAAACACATAATGTCCTAAAAGCATTTCTTTGCAAACTGAGTTTGTGATACCAACAAGAGTTGTGATATAGTGGATTTTTTTCCCTGTAGTATACCCTGAAATAAAGAAGCCTTCAAAATGACAAATCAATTAATCAATCAGTACCTTTCAACTTCCCAAGGAGCATAATCCTTCAACAAACACATACCAAGTCCTCGTGTCGCGTGCCATCAGCTCAAGTTATTTTCACCTCTTCCTCATCATTTTCACTTCTGTCTCCAGTTCTCTTCTCCATGTGTTTTTTTGTCTACCTTTATTTCTCTTATTCTGAGGATTCCAGAACAAGGACCGGCTGATGGTGCTATCAACAGTTATTCTCAGTGTGTGTCCAATCCAACTCTAGCGTCTTCTTCTCATCTCTTGTTCCATTAGCATGTGTCTGGTTATTGTCCTCAGCTCCACATTGGTGACCTTGTCGTACCATCTCATTCCTTCCAAGCTACGGAAGCACCTATTTATGAAAGCCTGTAACTTCTTGGTTCCTGTGTGTGTTGTTCTCCCCGTTTCAGAACCATACAGTAGGATTAACTTGACATTTGAGTTGAAGATTCTTATTTTTGTGTTGGGTTTCTTGTGATCTCCATATATTTCCCAATTCAATAAACGCTCCTCTTCGTTTTGTATCCTTGTTTTGATATCGCTATTAGTCCCTCCTACTTTGTCTATATTGCTGCCAAGATATACGTATGATACGACATCTTGTTGTGATGTTTCTTCAAGTGCAATCTTCAAGTAATAATTTTCATTACCTTCGTCTTTCTTCTGTGTATTATTATACCCACTTGTTGTAACCTCTCACGACTATGGGACAGGAGAAATGTTGTTGGAAAAATCTCGATCGTCACACTGTTTAGTCAGAGTGCACTGAGTTCCATTTCTGTTGGTTATAACGATGGTGGAAAACTACCTCAAATCAATAAATGTGTAAAATATGAAGAAGCCAAGAGACTTGCCAAGAGCAGATATACAAGCACATGGTTAAAAAGAAAATCCAGACCACCACGGAAACGACTTCTAGCACTAGCTCAGCAGAAGAGAACACGTAACGATCTTTAGACTACTCACAGACCATGACAGACTGAGGTACCATTTGTTCAATAAGCTGTATAAGAACTACCGATGAATGTATCTGCTGCAGAAGTGCTCCACATAACAGAAGCCCATACGACCGTTTCAACACCAGACCTCGAAAAACTCTATGGAGGCTGACCAGTTATTTCTTTAAGCAAGTTCCAGCTGATGTCTGGGGGTGTTCGATGAAGAAAGGAGAATGAATGAAGCTTTGACTTAAAATATTTTCAGTACATTAATATTAGAAAAATCCGTACGCTGAATAACAAAAGCTATTTTTAAAAGAAATAACAAGAAACATTTGTGCCAAAAGAACTTAAACCGCCAGAACGAAAAGTCGTTTATATTTGAATTTACACCCTAACATAACTTACCGCCTTGTTACTAGGTTTCTTCTTCTTCTTCTTCTTCGTTCGTCCTGAAAAGGACGTTGGTTGCGTTGTGTCCGTTTACAACGAAGCTGCGATATTTGAGCCTTTCGGCTGACACATCCGACTTCAGTACGGAATTTTTGGGACCGGGTTAGCCTTTCCTCTTCGATCCCTACTCACTCAGCCAGACTGCAATGATGCAGCCTGTTTCCAGGACCACCACTTGGAGGTGGAGTAGGGTCTTGGTCAGCTCTGGTTCGCTGACCCTGACGCAAGCAATCTAGCTATGGGTCGCTAACTGCCTTTCTCACTGTTGACGCGTCTTAGGTCCCACTAGGTTTCAAAGTGTAGTTAATCCCTTACCGTCCAAGACCTTTTAAACTTGCACACTAAAGTGATATATGTATATATATATATATATATATATATATATATATATATATATATATATATATATATATATATATATATATATATATGTATCTATATATGTATATATATATATATATATATAAAGCGTATTTTAGAGTGTAGCTGCTTTTTTATAAGCATTAAAAGCATTCATCTACTTACTTATGACTCATACATGACCTAATGGATGGTAATACGATTGTTATTATTACATTTAATATACACTTCTACAGTGGCAGTCAGATGTGTGGAGCGGGATCGTAGCAGATTTTCGTGCGGCTCTTAATCTTGAAAGAGGCTCTTCTGGATTTATTAGCTTTTTTTAGAATTTTAGATTAAACCTGACATAATTCTTCACAATCTAGTAATCTCCTTATGGATGGTTTCTTTCATTATATTGCAAACAAGACTTGGCGAACAATAATCAATAATTTGTTGACTCCAGCTTGGATAAACTCAAAATGTATGCTTGTATTTGGTGATGTGAAAATGGAGAACAAAAGTACAACGGTCATTATGCATTACACTAGTGGTTCTCAAACATTTTTCTCTGGGCCGCACTTTCGCAATGACAATTACCTCCCGCCACACCGAATTATTTATTGATAATAAATAACTTCAAAAATTAAAAAAATCAACTCCCAGCAGTAAACTTCTATTTATAATTGTTGTAAGTTGATATTGGTGTAGCTACAACAGTAGTTGTCGCTGGGGATGGCCTATGAAATGTTACCAAGAAGGTCTCCAGAAATTGGCTCGTTAATAAAGAAAGAGACCTATTCCAGATAAGTACAAGAAGAATGCGAATGCTCTCCACTAGACAGTGTTTTCTAGTAAATTATGGAGAGTGTTCTCTTTCCCTACGACCTTAGCTTCTGTCCTCAGATCCCGTAAAAGAAGAGCCCCCAGTCTCACCTAAATATAGAATTTTACCTATATATAAATATTTAGCACCGACAGCACGAGTGATACATTACGAACAAGATAATGATCAAACGGTTATTAGGTTTATTATTTAAATATCTACACATATAAGGTTAGTAGTAATTACAACGTGATGATGGTGAACGACAATTCATACAAAAACACACAGATGAGATATATATATATATATATATATATATATATATATATATATACACATCTATATATATATATATTTATATATATATATATTATATATATATATATATATATATATATATATATATATATATATATATATATATATATATATATATATATATATATATAGTAGTTAGTTAAATATGAGAATGAAACTATGTGAATAGTGAAATGATGATATGATACATTAAGTGTTACCACACTAATGTCCATTCTACACTGTCTATGTGTCTCTTAATGCTCCTCCACTGTATGATGATACACGGGTATGTATAGACTGTCCAATTTAGGTGGATGGTATATTGTGTGGGTTATTTTTAAGACGAAGACGTACTGATGAAAATTGATTTTGCAATGAGAAGTTTGACGATGCACAGTCCTTCAATGTTTGGCAATATCTCTATAGCGTTGACAAACCGTTGGCCGTTGCCTTAGGAAAATGTCTGCTTCTAATCTCTGAAAGGTACTGGCTAGACTGGAGATCTTCACGAACTGATCTTGGTATGTAGACTGATCTACTTGAGTATGTACTCTTGATTCATAAAATATGCTTTGGAGTGAGTTGAACTTGCTAGCTGTATATGCCACTCAACTTGTAAACATGAAATCTTGATTCATAAAATATGCGTTGGAGTGCGTTGAACTTGATATATTTATGAGAATCCGCTTGGAAGTATGTACTCTTGACTCCGGGAATACGTTATTGAGTGAGCTGAACTTGATGTAAAAAGATAATCAACTTCTGAGCACTTGATAAGCAGGTGAATAAAGTGCTGCGCAATTCCACGGTATAACGTGGGCGAGAAATCTTCCTTCTTGATTGAGGAAGTGAAGGCTGTCCTAAATTGAGAATTCTGCTTTCCAGACGTACACTTTACTGATTTCTTTCTGGTAGACGCCAAACACATAAGGTGTAGACTCAGACTTCTATTGGACACACTCCTTTACCCTTTCGTCAACTCCTTTAAGAACACAATACACCATAGCTATGAATTACTTATCTACACTGAATTAATAGCAGGCTATGCTTTTGGGGAAAGTCTTCTACGCCACACTGTTGGAAATTTCGTACTGACCACAGATGAGCTTATCGGTACATTATATTCCTGAATTGCTCATATGTTCCCAAAGCTTGTCTGTGACGTGAAACTCCGTCTCTAAACCAATCGCTAGGCCTCCATATCGTGACCTTTTGCATGTACATTAGCGACTGCCAAAAGAGGTGGGGTTTTCGCCACCAACTTTAATTCCGGGCTATGGGTTCGTTTGCGTGACAACCCGGTGTTTTCGGATTGGCCGGTTAAACACAAAAAATCCCCCGCCTTCTCCTGTCACAAATCCTGCTGTCCATTGTCGCTTTCCGTGTATTTCCTGTTTTATTATCTTGTTTGCGCCGATCCTTTAATCTCTCGGTTTATTATGCCGTGCTATGTTTTCCCATCTGGCAACAATCATTCATATGCGCGTGCCGAGTCCATTGTCGCCTGAGCCCATTGTCGCGCCGGCTATTGTATTGCGAGGCGATGACCGTCGCTTGTTTAAACTGCGGATTAGCCATGAAAAGATCACCCTATTGTGTCAGCCGGGTGTCTTCCAAAATAATCAATATTCCAAGGCGGCATGTCTGACGATATGTACACGGGGACTTAGATATCAAAGAAGTTATCTATGACCAAGCTGGTGTTCCACAAGATTTCTAACGAGGGAATGTGGGGTTCCGAAGGATAAGGTGATTAAAAGATTTCGTGAACAACGATGAAAGAGCAAAATGTGGATGAAAATGAAATAAGAAAGATGTGAAAGATGTTTGAAAAGATAGAGAGTGATAAAGATAGACTTAAGAGACGACTAATTTACATTACTTTTAAATATTTTTTAATATTATTATTAAAACCTATTTTCTATACAATTAAATTATATTACTGAATAAAATCAGGAAATTTTAAAAAAAATTCTACGGGTTTCTATACATATATTTTCCATATTTGTCACAGAACGGTGTGTGCATGTATTTTGTGCTCTCTCTCTCTCTCTCTCACCTTCAGCCCCTCCGGCAGTATCATCTCTTTTTCTTCATTTTCATCACCGATCATCTTATTATTTTGATTATTTGGCTTATTTTACACGCTCCATTTTTTTCTGTGACCACTCCCAAACTGTTTACGTTACTCCAGGTGACTCGTGATAAATCCAAGTTTATTGAACCGGTCAGCGAGCGATAATCTTATCATGAAAAGCCGGCTCGCCACCTTTTGATACAGACGGCAAACGTGAAGAGAGATGGCGACTTTGACGTAACTCATTTCCGGGGCCAGCGACAATCAGGCAATTAACACATGGGTTGCGTTCTGTATGTCTGAGGACACTATATTGTTTGTCTGAGTGGCAGGCGATCCTTTTGTTTGACTGTCTGGAGAACGCATAATCACAGACGATAATGAGATAATCGTTTCATGGGACCATCTCTGTGTATCGCAGGTAATCTGTCTGGAGAGTCATTTTTTGAAGGTAGCATCTGGACATCAAATAGGTTCCCAGATTTGGTGTGAGTTGGCGGACATATTACCGCATGATTTGAAAGAGGTCACGCGTTGGAATATTAAATGTAATATTTTAAACACACGGTGGAGATTATGAATTTAAAGATCCCTACCCACGTAGTGCTGAAAGAGCTTACGATTGGATTGAAGTGAGAGCCGGAATAAACATTGAATTTCATTGGAAATTTCGGCGGAAGTACCATCTGTGTTTTGAACTGAGACTATAATCTAGCGAAATCAGAGACACGGAACACAGACAGCTTCGCAACTTCAAACGAGCAACTCCCAAAAGCCAGAAAAAGATGGATCGGACCTAGAATTCCATACTTATAAGTGACGGATCGAGTATTTGGGCAACTCTAAAAACTTAAGAGTAAACCCGCGTGTTGAAATACAAAGACACTTAAAAGGGCCAGGACAGCTCGAAGTATTTGGGAAACTTTAAAACTTAACAAAGTAAGCCCACATTTATAAATACAAGACTGGAATCCTAAGGAATTGAATCACCCGTCATAAGAGAAAATTTCCCAGATCAAGTGTTTCGCAGATTCACCCGCCATAAAAGGGATTCAAAAGTTCCAGGCCAAGTGATTCGAGAGCATATAACCTAAATTGATCGTGTCCATTCTAAACTGTGCGAGGAGATTGTGTATAACCCAATTGGGGTAAGTTGTGAAAATTTCTTTTACAAATGTGAATTTGACTTTTTTTTTAAATTTGCTAAGTGTTTAATAATGAGGCTGGCAACCTTAACATATGAAAAAAGTATATTCATGAACCACTACAGCTAGCGCTGGTGATTTCTTCTGGCTAGTCGTGCGGAAAACCGACGGCAGAGGTTATCCCAGACTCCGAATGGAGCTGTGATGACTGATGATTACATCACATGTGCCTAAAGTGTATAATATTTTGTGAGATATATGCACTTTGTTAATTGTAACTCATGCAAGTCATTATTTGCGCCGTGCAGACACATTTTCCCAGTTTAATACCCGGAAGAATATTGGTGATTTTTAATCATCTTCCATGAGCTACACTGTGTGCTCAGGAATTTAATTCTTCTGAGAGATTAACATTGGTGGGTGGACAGCGAGAATGCGCCTGTTAATTGGCAGCCCACAAATGTACTTAGCAGAGGTATTTGTTGTTCTATTTTGTCTAAATAGTTCGTGGAACGAAGCTGGTCGTGAGTGAAACGCAGGGAATCAACACTAACCGCCTAAATTGGACAGGTTGTGTAGAGAAGAGCACTCACCACCGAAGAACTGACCCCCTTATATCAGTTGTGCTTATAAAAAGGCACCAGCAACCGGACATAATTTTCTGAACTATATTCTCACCCTAAATCTCAGTGAAGAGAAAATTTGATTCCAATATAAAATTCACAAACATTTCATTTATTTTAAACTGTTAATACTAACTGATTATTAAATTTATTACCTGTTGTTTTAAAACTAAACAATAGTTGTTTATTCAGTTATTACATGTATAGAAGCAAACGTATGAGCCAGAATATTTAATATACATATAAATCTAGACATATATTTACCTCTAAACAGAGCTATACCATTATAAGAGGAAATTCGCTGATTTAACAGCTGGGGCTTTAACGGGCTAAAAAACATTGCTTAAATCCTTCACAAAGGTGACGGACAGATATATGTTAACAAATGTTCAGCGCTAAGCAGCATTGTTCTTGACTTCTGAATTATCTTGTGAAATCTCCCGTAAGGTAGAAGCGTCATTACCCTTCTATCTACATCTCTGCCAAGAGCAATCTTGTGCAAAGGTAGATACCTTTGCCGACCCAGTTAGATACTCTTGAGTTTTGGACACTGTTGGACCACTACTGCAAAGCAGGGGAGGCAATCCGTGACAATATTATATCACATGTGGGTGAAAATGAAATAAGAAAGATGCGAAAAATGTTTGAAAAGATAGAGAGTAATAAAGATAGACCTACTAGTTAGACGACAATAATTGACATTACTTTTAAATATTTTGTAATATTATTATTAACACCTATTTTTTATATAATATAAATTATATTACTAAATAAAATAAGAAAATTTTTTTTTAACTCTTCGGGTTTCTATACATATATTTCCCATATTATATCACATGGAACAAAATAAATAACAAAATGACATACGAGTATATATTTATTTTTGGCATATGAATTTTTTGAAAATGTCTCTAAATCCGTGATTGTCTGTGAATCTTCTTGCCACACCAACCGTCGTCTCGCGCCACACAGTTTGGGAACTACTGCATTAAGCCCTTTAAGTAAATGATCAACCTTCCTATTCCTTCAAATTGTGAATGCTGATAATTTGTTCTTTATCTGTTCACTTGATTAAAAGTTTCTTCTGTATTTCAACGAACACATAATTCTCTGAGTGAAGTCTTGCGTGAGGAAATTATACCCAAAAAAAAATATTCTTGGCATATCGACCATACTGTTTAACAAGCTTCCCGCAGAGGATGCTAATTGTTTGCGAGGGCCAAATTTCAGTTATTAACTCCATGTCTCTAAAAATTAAGAGTGGAAAACAAACGGCTTGTCATAATCCGAGCGCTGAAGCTGTAAATAGTGTTGTCGCTGCCTATGACGTTTATACTTTATCGAAGACAAAATATATGTGAATGACTGGAAAGTCACTTTTTTAAAATTGTTATTTATTTATTCCTATCCAACTAATTTATATGAACTTACTTAGTCGTTCCTTTTCTACCGTGATGTGCAGAGGTTTGGAGGAGAGAGCGCCATACTATCCTCTCGGCTGTCTTCTTCCTGGCATGGTTCCATTCTAGTCCTCGGTCCTTCAAAGATTGTCTAATGTTGTCCTCCCAGCGGACTCTGGGTCGTCATGGAGGTCTGGATCCTTGGCTCTTAGTTTCCCATGCTTGTCGTGGTAGCCGATCTTCACCCACTCTGCAGACATAGCCAAACCATCTTAGTTGGAACTGTTCTACTTAGGTCTGCAGGGGTTGGGTTTTTAGGCCTTGACGTATCGTCTGGTTGTGGACCATGTCTCTTCTTGTTACTTCAAGCACCTTCATCAGATACCTCATTTCTGAGGTGTGAATCTAGCTTTTGTGGGTTGTAGTCATTGCCCATGACTCGCATCAATACGTCAAGACTGGGACATAGGTGAAGCGGTATAGAGCCATCTTCGTCTTCTTACCAACTTCTCTCTTGCGGAGGAATCCTCGATTTATGACCTGAAAAAGTCTCCCAGCTGCTGTTCTTCAGGTAGCCAACTCTTCTTTGATCCCTCCCTTCCGGTCTATGACAGCTCCGAGGCATTTAAAGTGGTTGTTGCTGTCGTTTTTGACGGCGTCATAAGACGTAAATCTATTTAATACTTTTGATGATCTAAGGTAGAGAACTGTTTATTAACTCCCTGGGACAGGTTGATTTAGGGTTATCTTCCCTTTGTTATTCATTGTAGTTGACCTGTCTTCAGACGGGGTTAGCTGTTCTCAAATCTGTTCTGTCTACGCATGCGCAAGTTTCTTGGGCGCGAAAGGAATAGACTTCCGTCATTGAGTGATGAGCTGGGTTCTGACCGGACGAAATGTCCGTTGTTCTTCTCTGCATTTTCTGGGGGTAAGATAGTCTTCAGTGTGACTGTGATGTCAGTGATTCTCTCCAGAGTTATTCTGTTCGTCAAGAATGACGACATTTGTTATTAGTGTATTTCTCGGATTCTGTCCAAGGTAAAAAGAACTTAATTATTACGCCTAGATTGCAGAACATTTTGTGTCAAGCTGTGAGTAGCGCTCACAGTTCTTGAGATGCAGAGTCCATTTTGTGTGCTCGATATAGCCACCTAAGACGATTCGTCTAGCTATATTACAGAAGCCCAGTGAAGAGATATTAATATGGAACCCGCCTGTTGGTGGTATGTTTTGGCATGGATGACCGTACCTGCCTATGCAGAACACACTGTTGTTTGAATTATTATAGAGGCCCGATATCTCGGCCGATATCTTTGAGCAGAAGAAGAAGTGTCTGGCGTGTGAAGCCAGATGAAGTCTTGACTTTTATTATACAAGTTCTTAGACTTTGATATTGATCAACTGGATCCGCCTTTATCGTGCGGCATATTTGTTGAAAGACTACCTGACGTGTTTAGTCAGGGACCCTGAGCTACAGTAAGAAAGAATGTATATTGTCAAGCCAGCTTTACTAGCATCTTTCATATGAGCTATGCAAGATTATGATGCTCGATGAGTATTATTATTTATCACACATGAAATGTCCATGACCCTATGTGCTATTGACTGTGTCGTCTGTCAGCGTACTGTTGCAGTAACAAATGTTGGAAAAGTCATCTGTATTATCCACATCTATGACTTCTACTTGTGGTGGTGTGAGTTTGGCGTAGATGAATAAGAGCCTATACGACTTTGTGTCCACGATCTGCTGCCTCCTACGCATACACCTTTACTCTCTACCACATCTCACTACGAGTACTACACTCCTAAGAAACTACATGTATGCTATTATGTATGAGTGTCTGTATTACACCCTGGCAGTGCCTCACGCTGTTGACCTAGATACACGCAACACTGAACTGTCCAGGTGATCAACGACACGCCCACTCAGCGACACTTCAACACGGTACAAATACCAGATTTCACACGAGCAAACAGACTTTAACATCTTATACTTAAACCGCTCGTTAACATCATAGCATTCTTGACAAAATCAACCGGTAACATCTGGCTGTAATATCTAGTGGATGAAATGGGTTGATACAGTGGTCGACCTGCTCCAGGACCTGTTCTCCCATCTTAATCTGATGCCTTATTTCCTCTCGTGATATCACCGTGGCTTTTGTTTTAGAGCTGCTTATGACCATCCCTCTCTTTTCCAGCTCTTCCTTCCAGACTTACAGGTTGGATTGAAGATGTGCCTCTGATTTAGCAATCAGGGCAACATCATCAGCAAATGCCAGCTCTGAAATACAGACCTGTCAGTTTTTGCTATCACTTGCAACGCCAGATTGTTGGCTTTTGTGGATTATATTTTATTTTATTTTGTTTCTGGGAATAACAAATAAAACTCATTTCTCAAATGGCAGTTATTGCCCATTGTTTTCACATTTGTTCCGTGTGTTATCTAATAGATACATCTTCTTCTTCAAGTACCATGCCTAGTGGCGTAGGCGATAATGTCTCTCCATAACTTCCTGTCTCCAGTACAATTTATCAATTATGTTGTTGACTTCTTTCCATGCCACGATGACAAACTGTCCAGTATTTGTTCTCTTTGTCTTCTTCTATCTCTTTTTCCTTCAATCTTACCTGTTGTTACGATATATTCTCTTCTCATAACATGCCAAAAATAATGGATTGCTTCTTTCTAACTTGTGAAATAAGTTTTTTTCGCATTGGCTTCTTTCAGGACATCCTCATTACTCTTTTTGGCTGTCCGTGGTATTTTTAACATTCTTCTGTAAAGCCAGACGTGACTTTTCAATCACCCTATATGTTGATTCTTCGAGATCCTAATTCATTACAAACAACCTCGATCATTTCTGGTCAAATTTTAATCATGGTCTTGAGAGTTAATTTTATTTTGAATATTCTACAGGCTTCAGTTAGAGCTTTCGAAATGTAAGCATAAATTTTCTGTACAGTTCGTATTAGCTCAGAATTGATTGTCCTGCCCCACTAGTGAGCACTTAACATGGCGAAAAGCTGCCCCTACCTTCAAATGCAACACGTTTTCACATCTGAATTCAATTTTTACCGCGCAGCTCCACAAGGAGCATAGGCGTTCAACAAATTCAAGTCATGTTTTCGTTCCTGTGCCGTCCTTGCAACGTTCTTCTACTGCTTCCTGAACCCTGTCAATTTATGTTTCCATCTCTGTTTTCCGTGTTTTCTTCCCTCTACCTTTCATACTGCAAGGATTCCAGAACAAGGAGTGTCAAAAGGTTTCCTCAATGTGGGTGCCCTATCCCTCGCCAGCGTCGTCTCATCCATTGTTGCACGGGCACTTGTCTGGTTCTTGTCATCAATTACATACCTGCGATCATGTCATACAATTTCAATTTTGTTATTCCACGCAAACCCCCACCCGTGAAAATCTGCCACTTCCTGGTTGTTGCACATCTGAGTTGTCTATACATATTGCCACAGAGGCAATTAGCGAGGCATAAAAAAATTTATTTCACTGTAGGTCATAATCTACTTCAAAAGTTGCACTGCTTAAAGTAATTGATCAGTTCATAAGCTCTTACACTCTCCTTGTGACCAATGTTCGACCGTTCGTCTGAGAATAAAATACGCGTAGTATACGTATTTTATAGATAAAAATAAAACACGCGTATAATACGTCATTATACGTTAAATTAATATGCGTATGTTTCACATGGGGGCGCTCACCATAAGTATAGCGTGAAATTACGTCACTGGCGCATAATGTGTTAAAAAATACAAGTTGTTTGTCTGTATGTAACAAGAGTTTTGCTGACACTTTAAAGGTAAATATCATACATATATGTTTTATTTAGACTACATCTTGAATTGCTAGACTAACATGTGTTAAAACGTTCAGATTTACAGAAAAATGGTCATTTGATGCAGTGATGCAACGTAAGGAAGTTTTACCGTACAAGTATAATACGTATTTTATCGTCAATAATACAATATGTTTCATACGTAATGTCGAACATTGCTTGTGACCGGCCAGTGTATGAACAATATGCATAAGCGCGTACGAAAAATAATCACAAAACATGTACAGCTTTCCAGATCCACATTAAGCAGTAATAAAATCAGGGTCCAAAAAAGGCAGTAATAAAATCACAATACAATGACAAAACAACATTTGGACGTGGTCCGTAATCCGGGTGAGTCAAAGAGTTAGAACAGACAATAAGAGCCTACAATGTACACAGTTACGGAAGAAAGCGCGCCTCATAATAAAGGTGTGACACTACTCACTACTAAGAAAAAAAGCAGAAGACTCTTAAAGAATGACCGTACTGTCATTGGCATACTGATGACACTACAGCGTTTGTCTCAACTTAGTGAATAATAGTGACAGTAACTAACAACAAAGAAATAGTATGTTTGTTTTGTTTTTTAACTCAATGCATTTAAACTTAGAATCTGTGGTTATGTTTGACTATGACACGCCTAATAATTTTATTCTGGTTAATGTTTAAGCAAACAAACGCCCAATGAAATGAACAACGTCATTCTTGTAAATCATTCCAAACAACTGAATAATGATTAAACTTCACTCAGAAAAAGCTTCAGAAACACATGAATCGTGTCATGCGCACTGCTTTTCCCTTCACTAACTCAAGAGATGAGTCAGGTACCCATTTGGAGCTGAGTATACTGCAGCGTAACGCATAAAGATTTCGAACGGGTTAACTTTGCCTCGACAAGCAGGTACTCTAACTTCTCAATCAATCAACGCTCATTTGTCTCTTATTCCATACATTGTGCATTAGAGCATAGTGAATCCTTGCTTTTATAAAAGAAGAAGAAATGAGAAGGAAAAAGAAAAAAAAACGAGGAGATAAAGAAGAAAAACACTTTAAATAATTAAAACCGAATGAGGTTTTATAACATATCAGAAAATGTCATTTGAATTATGCAACAGCCTGTGGATTAAGACAGAAAGAATGGTAAAGAACTGCGGGTGCTGCAAATTTTTTTTAAGTGACCTTGAATATCACTGTAATGACTATAACCTGTGACCATTGTATACAACAGCTTAACAATTATAATTCAGATAAGACCACCTAATAATAGCAAAACAATCACAATTCTAAAAGGAAGGATGTCACGTAGGTCTTTATATCATTAAATTGCCTACATCTTCTTCCTATTCTCTCACCCGCATCCTTTATTTTATTATCTTTCCTTACCTGTTTTTTCCTGTATGTTTCGCATCACTTGTTTTGCTAATAATATTTTCTTCAGTATTCTCAAACTTTACCTTGTGTTTTTCTCATACTGGGATACGTAATTCTATTACATAGATGTCAGTCAGACGTAAAGTGCGATTTAGTTGCAGTCCATCTCAGACATCGAGCCGACTTGGGTCTGCACCTTCAGATGACACGACACTCCTGAGTTAGATTCTCGACGTAAACGCGTGAGAATGCTAGGAGAGAGCCGACATCCGTCTGCATTTTCACCGGTCAACAACGAGTCGCATCGGCCGAACGCTTAAGTAGGAGCGAATATTTACACCTTATAGTCGCAGTTTCAGACGGTTGTCTGAAATTTGCAACTGACACGCGCTTTTCCCGGTCAGGTTGTTACCGCAGGTGCGTAATCACACTGGTGGCAGTTACGACACGCCTCTAAGTTAAACGTAGCTGTTATGAGAAGGGGGAGAGATCGGGGCGGGGGAGATAGTTCATCCTTTGTCTGGTTTAAAATATTAACCCACGTTTGAAACTATTTCATTTCACTCAGTAACTTTGCAGTTAGACTAGAACAACCTTCGTTCGATTTCTAAAATAATCTCTGTTAATAGAGATGGCCTTTAGTTTGGTCGAAGTGGTTTAAGTTCTTAGTACTTCTGTGTTTGAGGTAAATATTATATATAATAGATCTCTAGTATTTTGTGAAGTGAATTAGTGTTAAATCGCCGATTTCATTTTAAACTAATTCGGTGTTCAGAGTGAATATTTTGATAGTTTGTTATTTCTTTAATCGACGAGTTGCAGTGGAAATACAAAATAAATTATATTTTTAGCTTACTAAACAAGTAGCTGAAATGAGTTTAATTTAACTGTTAAATACTCAGTCGAAGCTGTTTTAATAACTAACTTATAAATGCTAGATGCGACATCAGTGAATATTGACGGAATACGAAGATATTCCTAATTCCTGATGATTGATTTTTATATAACTTATTTCACGGGTAGTTTTAAATATAAGTCAAGCTGTAGGCTTGTCGTGTAAAATGTAAGTTATATTGAGTACATATATGTAAATTATTTGATATGTGTTCTTTCCATTTTATATAGTGAAACGGTGGTACCCAACTTGCCAGCGTTTAGTAAAGAGACATATTTGTGTGAAGCATAGACCGTTCCTATCTTTAACCACGTGGGTTTTTTTGTTTCAAGTAACACTGGTCTGACAGTGCATATGCCATCAGAGAGAGACAGTAATAGCAATCCCACTAACGGTTTCTAAAGACTAGAAATATATATTGGGCTTTTGAGCCAGTTCATATTGCTCCACAAATTTAAATGTACATGCTGCCTGGCGGCGAGAATATTACAAGAATAACATTAACATTCCGACAGAGATTGTGACTAGTATTGTGGTGATCAAATATAGTACCTGCCTGAAAGAAGACACCGATATGACATTCCTTAAATCCTAGAATCCAAAGCTAATGACATTGTGCTCTGCTAACTTTCGTGCCTGGACAAATTTTATGTGACTTAATCAGACATTCGAAAAAAATTAGAACACCCAAGGAATCGTTCCCTGAGACAGAGAGTTCAGTACGTCTTTTGGAACTGGGGATTTCTTGGTCGATGACTGCATTTTTCGGGTCTGTGCGAAGGTCCTAGAATTATTATGTTCCCAGAGGCAGCGAGCAAAGTTGTGAGTATATATGTGTGAGCAAGGCCATGGCGGAATGAATGAGAGTACACAGGTCTGAGTGTTATTTTACCGGTGTATTATTGTCACCCATTTGCTGTCTTAACTTTTTAATCTGCACAATTTGTTACAAATGCTAGAGTTTCTTTTTCTTAGGCTAAATAAGATTATCCAACTCTGTTCATACATTTACGAGAAAGAAAGAAACCTCTTAGACTTAACCCTATGTATCTATAACTCTTTGGGCCATCATTTGTTCTCTTAACGGGGCTGTGGGCTAAACCTAGAGTAAGATTCGAACGGGTTATCATCCTTGTAGCATTTTCTTGAAATTTATGACTATTTGTATATGTTTCTCCTTGATGTATTTCTTTGGTGTTGTGAGAAGATTTTTTTTTTATGATAATAATAAAAATCTCT
Source organism: Oreohelix idahoensis (assembly GCA_024509875.1). Classification (NCBI taxonomy): domain Eukaryota; kingdom Metazoa; phylum Mollusca; class Gastropoda; order Stylommatophora; family Oreohelicidae; genus Oreohelix; species Oreohelix idahoensis. The sequence goes on from JAMPIV010001434.1 coordinate 114,064, forward strand.
CTTGAACTAATCAGTGCGTTGGTCAGCTCGTTCTAAAAAAATATATATATCCATTGTTATAGATTTCCCACGTCTGTGTGTTTAACTGTCGTCACGTGCATGTGCGTGCCCGTGATTAGATAGAAATATATGTAATATATATATCTGTGTTTAGACTGTCTGACTACTTTAGATCTGTCGTAGAAGATAGGTGAGAGAGAGAGAAGATTTTCCGCTCTCAGAGACAGCATCTATCACTATTCTACCACCTCACTCGTGGAAGTCTATGTTTTTTATTTCCATCTCTCACTGTGACTAACACTCATTCCAACCTATCCAGAAGGGACCAACCCAAGTCTTAATACTCCTATCGAAAAATCTACGACAAATGTTGTCTCGCCCGACGGATTTTTGAACTTAGAATAGGAAGACGAGTACGACAAAGGTGGACTCGTCTATCTGGATTTTGAACTTAAGATTCTTTATTCTGAAATAGAGTAAGAGTGTGATGTCTTGTGAGTTTTGTATCTTTTAAAAATAATTTATCCCCTAGACTAACGATCTGTTTACGGGCGTGCTGACCACACAAACTGATAAGTTTTTTTCCACAGCATTAAGAAGCATTATACATTTGGTTTACAGGTTGATTTTGTCGGAATACATGTTAATTAATGATTTTGTAATACTAAACGCTGGTAAGTTTTGTGAGTGTATAACATTCACAAGGGTTCTGAAGCAGGAAGGTGTTTGAACTAAAGTTAAGGAGTGCGTTTCGGACTATTTGTCCAGATTAATTGCCTCCCTCACCCTAACTGTCTTCAGGGGTAAACTTGATAGTGGATTAAAATTAAGGGATTATTTTTCTCTTTAATTTTTACAATAATTGTTTTGTTTCCACTGTAGCAACTTATTTTTCAGAAGTAATCTTAACTACCATTTAGTTGGCGTAGTCGTGTTTTGCATTAGGTGCTTTTTGCCGATTAATAGCAGCGATAGTTAGATTTTTATTTTTGGAGGAGGTATCCCAGGGTTAAATATCTCATCTTTTGATTTTTGGTATTTTATTTTCTCGTAAGTGGTAGGAACCAGTGTATCCTTTTTCCTATTTTCTTTCTCCACTAGTCTCAGTCACGGACATAATATGGCCGAGAGAGCAAAGCTTAGACAACTCCTCAGGGACGAAGCGAGAGTGGAGGGACTGGAAGGAGAGGAAGCGAAAGCTTTTGTCAGAGACGAACTGGAAAGATATGACGCGGAGAGGAAAGCAGCTGAAGCTAAAGAGGAAAAAGAAGCAGCCGAAGCTAGAGAGCAGAAGAAGATGGACGAGGAAATGGAAATTCGCAGGATGCAGCATGAGGAAAGAGAGAAGGAGAGACAGCAGGAGGAAAGAGAGAAGGAGAGACAGCATTTGGAAAGAGAAAATGAGCAACGACGACAGCATGAGTTGGCTCTTAAGGCTCTAGAAGTCCAAAGTCTTGGCGCTGCCTCTACCTCCAGCAATGGAGAGTCTTCTCCTCATTCTTCCTTAACTGATCCTTCTAACACTCAATCTCTTCAACTCAACGCTAATTCTTTCACCCTTGAGTCTTTCCCTTGTCCTAATGAGAATATTGACACATGGTTAGAAAAATTTTAGAAAATTGCAACTCTGTACGGTTTAGAGAGGTCGCGTTGGAACATGAAGCTTTCTCAGGCGCTGAAAAGCAGTGCGTATGATGTTTACGCCAAACTGGAAAGCAGCCAACAAGACAATTATGATCTGTTGAAGAAAGCGTTACTGGAGCGCTTTGAAATGAACGCTCGCAAGTTTTTGCAACTGTTTCGCAACAGCCGGAAAGAGAATTCTGAAACTTTTCAGCAGTTCTCGTCTCGTTTGAAGGGTTATCTGACAAAGTGCCTAGAGCTCTCGCAGCTCCCCTCTACCTACGAAGGTCTTGACTAATTTGTTTTAACAGAACAAATAAAGAACACATTGTCTGCTGATACCCGGAGATTTCTCGCTGAGCAGGGGGCAGAAAAACTTGAAGACATTTTGGAAAAGTCTGAGCGTTATCACAATGCGCTGGCTGAACTACCGGCCACAAAGCGGAAACCGACAGAGGAGCATTTTCGAAAACATAACCTAGAGCAATCTTCTCAGGCTTCTAACCTAAATAACCACAGAGAAACTGGACCTCAAACCCCCCCTCCTGAAAAAATCCAAGTTCTACAAGAACAAGTACCCCAACCACCCCAAACAGTCTGATCAACCCGACCGCCCTACATGGCAGGGTGGCCAGAAAGGACAAGGTGGCAAAGGCAGAACTCCTGAGCACGGGGCATATGATCAGACCGAGCACACCGAGCCGAAACGCATCGGATGCTTATTAACAGTCTCGCAAGGCGGAATTATTGACAGTGATTCCCAACCTGTTGGGGATGGACCCTCAACGCGAGGTACTGTTACTTTGAACGGTTCTCAAACTTCTTGCTTATTTGACACGGGGCTTTCTTATGATTGCATTGTTGCCAGAAACCTGGTCAAACCCGGTCAAGAGACAGCAGAGACCGTCCAACTTTGTGGAGTTCGTAAGAGTGATGATCCTACAGCGCTTCCCATCGCATTGGTGGAGATCCACTCTGATTTCGTCAGAGGTGTGATCAAAGCGGCTGTTATGGATTATCCCATCTACCCAGTCATACTTGGCGGGAGATACGTGTGTATTGGGAAACCGGAAGAGCCGATTGTGGCAGCAGTAACTACAAGAGGGCAAATCAAAAAGGAACAGGAGCCTGCGCCTAATTTGTTACGTATTGAACTTAGAGAAGCGCAACAAAAGGATCCTACTTTGGCACCCTGCTTTAGGAAGCTGCCCATGGCGAAGGAACCAACACAGCACGGGGACATTTTTTCTAAGGATGGCGTACTGTATCGCAGAACGGGCAAGCCTGATCAAGATTACAACCAGCTCCTAGTACCGAAACAGTACAGAAGCCAAATCCTAGAAATGGGGCACTCTCTTCCCTTCAGCGGACATATGGGACAGAACGCCACAAACCAACGGATAACCACTCATTATTGGTGGCCAGGAGTAAATACTGATGTTATCAGATATGTCAAATCATGTGCCAGTGCCAACGTGTACCACCCAAACAACGGACACCCCCAGTCTCTTTGGGTGAAATGCCAATAGTGGGAACACCATTTGAACGGGTTGTGATCGACATTTTAGGGCCTTTCGAAAGGACTAAAAGAAGGAACAGGTTCATCCTGACCTTAGTCGATGCATGCACTTTATGGGCAGAAGCTATCCCGCTAACATGCGCAGATGCCAAGCATGTCGCAGAAGCCCTCGTGCAGATTTTCACTCGGTTGGGATTCCCTCAGCAAGTGTTGACGGATAACGGATCTCCATACCGAAACCTGTTGATGGATGAGATCGTTAAGATCTTGAGGACCCAACACATCCACACTAAGCCATATACTCCGGCCAGAAATGGGCTCGTGGAACGTGCTAATGGAAACCTCAACATGATGCTAAGTAAACTGGCACAAGTGAAACCTGAAGATTGGGATCTTTGTATTGTCGCGAGGTGTTTTGAGGAGATAGGACAGCTTGAATGGAATGGAAGAATAAAGATAATAATGTCTTATTGATAGCTTCCGAGTTTGAAGAAACTGCCTCTCCTCGGGAAATAGTGTACTAGAAATTTACTTAAAAAAAAAGAGAATTCTGGTGACACTAAACAAGATATTTTCTGGACGATAAATTCTTCCTCAGGAATCCTACAAAAGGACTGTGTAAAGCACATACGGTTGAGAAAGAGATTTGGTGTCCAGCCACATTTAAAATATCCCGACCCAATAGAAATTAATTGAATTATGGCTGAGCCCCCAGGGTGTAGATTTATATTTAAAACAAAATACAACCCAAATAAAGTTAACAAGAAAAATAACAACAGACTCTGTTATGTAAAGTTGGATAAAAGGGTATGGAATCTTACATTTTTATATACACATATAAATATGAAAAAAAGTTTAGCTCTACTGTTTATTAAAAAAAAATCAACTAGTGTGGTCATCACTTGGACCAGAGATCTTTTCTATGGTAGTGTTGCTGGTAGGTATTAATACTCATCTCCTCAAGGACTGTAGTAGCTGCGGAGATGATTTTGGTTCGAACTCTCTTGGTTTGGTCTGCCCCAGCAGGTTGGTCTCATAACAGTTAATGGGTTCAGAGGGTGTCAGAGTTTGCCTCCCTGGACTCAGTGCACATCACAGATAAGGATGGGGTAAGTCACCTCTGCTGAATACCTCTTCTGCTTATGGGATGTGTGGTATGGTTACTGGGTGACAGGATGTGGTTTGGTATGGTAACCTATTTGATAGGGTATGGTGGGTAAGGGTAATCTTTGGTACCATGGACTTGTACCCTGGTTTGTACCCTGGACCTGTTTTAGGTATCTGGTAACCGCAACGTGGGTTTAGTACTGTGTAACGGCCACTTGGGTTAGTACTTGGTAACCGCAACCTGGGTGGACTGGAAACAATTTACATCCCATTAGTGGTTTCAAGAGCAGTCATCTCCTAAGTCTGATGGCCGGTAAGCGTCCATCAGAAATTACATTAACACAAGGTTAACTATCATTCCGTAACAATGTATGAACTACCACGTCTTAACTGACATTATAGCGTATCTTGAGTTCTCAGTCTCTATCTGGCTGTCTGCTTATTTACAGCAGTGGTTTTCCCCATGTGGGCAATGAGTTTCACAAACTGTGAGGTAGGGGCTGGGGTCATCAAATGGTTGAGAACCACTGGTTCACCTAGTGCCCATAGAGCAGTATTTTAATTCTGGGGTCACTGTCAACAATGGTTTTAGAACCACCGGGTAATAGTTTCCTATGCTGCTTTAACCTGTTGGGGTGTCATTGCTGCCAAGGTCTGAGAACCAATGATTTACATTCTTGCTTACTCGAGCAGTAAATCATTTGAAGGGTCGTCATGGTCTCAAGGCTTGAGAACTGCTGACTTACATTTTGTCAGTCAAGTGGTAAATTCATTAAATAGCTAAATAATTGTAAACATTCTTAAAGTCCTGGTTCCTGTAGAAAATAACATTCATATAACGATAATAAAATAGTTCTTCAATCATCAAACATGGTATGTGCATAAGATTGCATTAAATACATATAAAGAACATTCCATGATGAAAAACACATTAATGTCCCTTATGTGACAAAGTGAGAAGAAGTGATTGAGAACACTGTTATCAAGTTTGTAGTCTTGGCAGAGAACACAGAAGTCTTATAAGAAATAGAAAATAGAAGAACCACTAATACACTTCTATTTTTCTTGGATCAATATGCAAATCTCAAAGTAACAACAATAATGTACATCAATTGTTTTAACCCTGTCTTATTTCTGCCAGGCTGTGAGATAAAGATCAGGAGTTAATTAGGTTTAGGAACTTTGCAAACTCATACATTAGTTTGAGTGATCTGTAAAGATGCAAATAACAGTTATTGTCACTGAAAATGAAATGCATTTAAACTTTAACAAAAAGTTACTGCAATAGCAAGCTGTTGATAAACATATGATTATTCATGTTATAAAATCAGCAGTATTAGATCTACTTACTTCGCTCAACGAATTCACTACAACTATTTCGCAACATGAAATGCCCACTTGGGCCCAGAGTCTGTCTGCTCCGAATGATGGTTACAAGAAGAATGCAGAAAATTCCCTCCAATATTCCAGGATCTGTTCCGGGCAGGGGTGGGTTGTGTGCAAATTCTGTTCTGGTCCCAGGGGTATAAAGTTACCTTCATTTCAACTCGCACTAGCGTCCATCGTTTCCGGCTGTTTTACATGCGTCCAGTTCGTGAACAACAAAGACGGTCGACTTCCTGTTCGAATCGTTGTACCGTGTTCCACCTTCGACTTTCGCTGGTGGGGGAATAATTTATTACCTTTTGCCGTGAGAATTCAGCTAGTGAAATACTGTTAAATCTAAGACTAGCGAGAGAGAGAGAGAGACTTTTGGTTTCTTGTCAAATGATAGGAGAAATTTGTAGAGGGAAAAAAAAAATAATAGACAGAAGAAAGAAGTCGGGGAGAGTCGTTTCACGACATAAGCCCCCTTTTGAAAGTTCGGCCAACGGCCAACTAAGTTCGAGCCGACTCTTCTCTTATGTCGGACACTACATTCATGTATCGTGTCCTCCATTTTTCAATCCAAATATTTCCTCTTTTTCCTCTGTCGAATGGTATGCCTGTAATCCACACATGGCTATCCGTTTCCTCTTCAAGAAGTAGTTGAGGCGGGTTGAGCAAGCCTGCTCGCAAAAATATACCTCTCTTCTTTTCTCCCTTCTGGATCCTCCATTGAAGCTTGCCTCCTGGCAAAGAGCTTGCCCTAAAGCCTACACTCTGCTTACAATTGGATCTATAGCAAATAGTTTTGCGTGATGAGGTTGCCAGCCTCATACACAACCTTATTTTAGTCATATTGCTTGACCTGTCTAAGGACACATACCTATCTACCCAGGTATGAGAGCGTGTATGATCTTCTATCCCTGTTTCTCCAGTGACAGAGAAAGATAAGTCTACCAGTTGTTCCTGCCCACCAGGTACCAAGGAAATTTGGACCTTCTTCACTTTCTGATCCAGAGAGAGTGGGTGAGGTTATCGGAATTGACTGAAGACTAAGTGCTTGAGGCTCATGTTCCTCTTTAGCCATTTCTCCCGTATTAAAGGAAGATATTCCTGAAACATATTTCCTCCCACCAGGTACCAAGGAAATTTGGACCCGCTTCACTTTCTGATCCCAGAGAGTGGGTGAGGTTATCGGAACTGAGTGAAGTCTTAGTGCTTGAGGGTCCTGTTCCTCTACAGCTGCTTCTCCCATGTTAAAGGAAGATATTTCTGAAACATGTTTCATCCCACCAGGTACCAAGAAACTCTGGCCCGGCTTCACTTTCTGCACGCAGATAGTGGGTGAGACTATCAAAACTTGTTCAGAATTAAGTGCACTGGGGTGGTCAATCCCTTTGCACTCTTCCAACTTTTCAGTGAAAATGTTGGAAGATGAGTTAGGCATTGGAGTCTCCATAGCCTGTTCAGTCACGCCATCTCTGGATCGTGCTGAGTCTCCTAAGATGATATATTTCCCTCCTTGAGGTATCGGGTAAATTCGTTCATCTAATATTGCGGCCTTTACTTTGCCGTTTACAAAGTTCGACCTAACTTCTACATAAGCTAAAGGCAAAATCATCCTTCTGTTGATTATCATGGGTGCTGTTACCTCAACATCCTCTTCGGTGACTTGATCAAGGTCGATAACAGAGGCTGAGACAAGGGCATCACACCCAAGACCTTGATAATACAAACAGGTGATTTCTTCTCCATTTACTGTGGCAGTCTCCACATTTTGAGAATCCCTGTATCCACTCCGGGCCTTCGTCAAGTTCCCATCCATGGTAGGGACCTTAGCTTTGTATGAAGTCTGTGGGTTTGGGTCTCGGCGCCTGCAGTCTAACTGATGTAGGGTGGCCGACAGGTGATGCTCAAGAACATCCCTTCCCTTCCCATAGGGTTGCGTAATCCTTTTCTGTTGAGTGATCCTATTTGGTTGAGCGATCCTATTTACCAGGTTTTTGGTGCGGTTGTTTTCTATATGCCTGTTGTGAGTTTTTGCTGAGGATGAGGAAGGTCTCTTCAGATTATCAGCACTCTTGTGCTTAATCTTGTTCTCAGGATGGTCTAGCTGTCTCCGTTTGGATATACATACCTCTGCTCTGTCTGAGCCTGAATTCTGAGACATAGACTTGGCTTCATGTGGTGCAGTTATATTTACCACTGAAGATGGTGATGCAACTGGCAAAGGAGTGGCATGATGAGTATTCCTAGCTTTCAGTTTATCCCTGGATTCCATTTTTGTAGGTTGAAACTGAGTTTCCATTTCTTCCTTACACTGGAGGGATTTTTCTTGTCTTTGACTCTCATGATCCACATTCTCTTCCTTGCATTTTGCTCTCCCTTCCTTCCTTTTTGCTTCTCTCATCCTGTATTTTTCCATCCTTTGTGAAACATAAGTATCCAGTTCTTCTCCGGAGAGTTCACACTCAATGGCTAACTCTGTCCAGAATGTTCTCCACTCATTCAACTCTACAGATTCTTCCATTATATCCATAGTGGTTCGTTGAGCGAGTATGAGATCTCTAACTCACAAACAATAATTAAGGCAAAAATACTTTCTATAGTCTTAACTATACTAAAGTATTACAAAATCATATATTAAATCAAACCAGCCTTATATAACCATCAAATTAAAAATTAGTTAACAATAGGTAACTAATTTCCAGCAGTACCACCAAGAAGAGTTCTCATAACAAAACTTAAAATCTGTGTGTCTTACAAAAAAATTTATATGTATTTTAGTCTAGGGTAATTTATATGTCCCCTCTTTAATCTAATCCTAGACCTGGACACCAATAAGTGACAAGTACCTACAGCAGTAGTGATCTAGGAAAGATAAAGAGTTTTCATATCTCAGACAAGTGTCTAAATATGAAATAAGAGTTAATCCCGGACACGAGCGTCCCAGTTGTCGCGAGGTGTTTTGAGGAGATAGGACAGCTTGAATGGAATGGAAGAATAAAGATAATAATGTCTTATTGATAGCTTCCGAGTTTGAAGAAACTGCCTCTCCTCGGGAAATAGTGTACTAGAAATTTACTAAAAAAAAAAGAGAATTCTGGTGACACTAAACAAGATATTTTCTGGACGATAAATTCTTCCTCAGGAATCCTACAAAAGGACTGTGTAAAGCACATAAGGTTGAGAAAGAGATTTGGTGTCCAGCCACATTTAAAATATCCCGACCCAATAGAAATTAATTGAATTATGGCTGAGCCCCCAGGGTGTAGATTTATATTTAAAACAAAATACAACCCAAATAAAGTTAACAAGAAAAATAACAACAGACTCTGTTATGTAAAGTTGGATAAAAGGGTATGGAATCTTACATTTTTATATACACATATAAATATGAAAAAAAGTTTAGCTCTACTGTTTATTAAAAAAAAAATCAACTAGTGTGGTCATCACTTGGACCAGAGATCTTTTCTATGGTAGTGTTGCTGGTAGGTGTTAATACTCATCTCCTCAAGGACTGTAGTAGCTGCGGAGATGATTTTGGTTCGAACTCTCTTGGTTTGGTCTGCCCCAGCAGGTTGGTCTCATAACAGTTAATGGGTTCAGAGGGTGTCAGAGTTTGCCTCCCTGGACTCAGTGCACATCACAGATAAGGATGGGGTAAGTCACCTCTGCTGAATACCTCTTCTGCTTATGGGATGTGTGGTATGGTTACTGGGTGACAGGATGTGGTTTGGTATGGTAACCTATTTGATAGGGTATGGTGGGTAAGGGTAATCTTTGGTACCATGGACTTGTACCCTGGTTTGTACCCTGGACCTATTTTAGGTATCTGGTAACCACAACCTGGTTTAGTACTGTGTAACCGCCACTTGGGTTTGTACTTTGTAACCGCAACCTGGGTGGACTGGAAACAATTGAAATCCCATTAGTGGTTTCAAGAGCAGTCATCTCCTAAGTCTGATGGCCGGTAAGCGTCCATCAGAAATTACATTAACACAAGGTTAACTATCATTCCGTAACAATGTATGAACTACCACGTCTTAACTGACATTATAGCGTATCTTGAGTTCTCAGTCTCTATCTGGCTGTCTGCTTATTTACAGCAGTGGTTTTCCCCATGTGGGCAATGAGTTTCACAAACTGTGAGGTAGGGGCTGGGGTCATCAAATGGTTGAGAACCACTGGTTCACCTAGTGCCCATAGAGCAGTATTTTAATTCTGGGGTCACTGTCAACAATGGTTTTAGAACCACCGGGTAATAGTTTCCTATGCTGCTTTAACCTGTTGGGGTGTCATTGCTGCCAAGGTCTGAGAACCAATGATTTACATTCTTGCTTACTCGAGCAGTAAATCATTTGAAGGGTCGTCATGGTCTCAAGGCTTGAGAACTGCTGACTTACATTTTGTCAGTCAAGTGGTAAATTCATTAAATAGCTAAATAATTGTAAACATTCTTAAAGTCCTGGTTCCTGTAGAAAATAACATTCATATAACGATAATAAAATAGTTCTCAATCATCAAACATGGTATGTGCATAAGATTGCATTAAATACATATAAAGAACATTCCATGATGAAAAACACATTAATGTCCCTTATGTGACAAAGTGAGAAGAAGTGATTGAGAACACTGTTATCAAGTTTGTAGTCTTGGCAGAGAACACAGAAATCTTATAAGAAATAGAAAATAGAAGAACCACTAATACACTTCTATTTTGTTTGGATCAATATGCAAATCTCAAAGTAACAACAATAATGTACATCAATTGTTTTAACCCTGTCTTATTTCTGCCAGGCTGTGAGATAAAGATCAGGAGTTAATTAGGTTTAGGAACTTTGCAAACTCATACATTAGTTTGAGTGATCTGTAAAGATGCAAATAACAGTTATTGTCACTGAAAATGAAATGCATTTAAACTTTAACAAAAAGTTACTGCAATAGCAAGCTGTTGATAAACATATGATTATTCATGTTATAAAATCAGCAGTATTAGATCTACTTACTTCGCTCAACGAATTCACTACAACTATTTCGCAACATGAAATGCCCACTTGGGCCCAGAGTCTGTCTGCTCCGAATGATGGTTACAAGAAGAATGCAGAAAATTCCCTCCAATATTCCAGGATCTGTTCCGGGCAGGGGTGGGTTGTGTGCAAATTCTGTTCTGGTCCCAGGGGTATAAAGTTACCTTCATTTCAACTCGCACTAGCGTCCATCGTTTCCGGCTGTTTTACATGCGTCCAGTTCGTGAACAACAAAGACGGTCGACTTCCTGTTCGAATCGTTGTACCGTGTTCCACCTTCGACTTTCGCTGGTGGGGGAATAATTTATTACCTTTTGCCGTGAGAATTCAGCTAGTGAAATACTGTTAAATCTAAGACTAGCGAGAGAGAGAGAGACTTTTGGTTTCTTGTCAAATGATAGGAGAAATTTGTAGAGGGAAAAAAAATAATAGACAGAAGAAAGAAGTCGGGGAGAGTCGTTTCACGACATGTATTCCTGCAGCATTATTTGGCTACAGAGAATCTCCTCATACTTCCACAGGATTTCCGCCAGCTACGCTTTTATTCGGCAGACCTATCAAGGGGCCGCTTGAAGCCTTACTTCAGTCTCTGACAGACGAGAAGGCGGATGAGACAGTTGTCTCAGCAAGTAAATATGTGTCGGTTTTAAAGGAAAGGTTGAAACTAGGGTGGGACCTAGCAACGACTAACTTTAAGCGAGCACGCACAAAGCACGCTAACCGATACACCAAAGTCGCGAATGAGAGAGAATTGGAAGCAGGAGAGGAAGTTTTGGTCCCTACCGAGAACAACCAACTGAAGATCGGATGGCAAGGGCCGTTTACCGTCCTGAAAAAGATTTCTAAGGCTAACTACCAGATCTCTATTCAAGGAAAGGAGAAGGTCTTCCATTTAAATCTGTTAAAGAGATACTTGGAAAGACCAGTGCCAACCTCCGACCATCTCCTGACAATCGCCAAAGCTGACGAAGATGATGATAGTGGCAGGGATATTCCACCGCAATCACACGAAATCTTTCAAAAATGTCAGAAGCGGCGACGCTCTTTCAAGCGCGCATGGGAGACATTCCAGAGGAAGGAAACGTCGGGGCAGACTTCATGAGTAGGAATTGGACAGAGATGGAGGGGGAACATGAGAGGGAAGAAGACAGACACCCCGAAGCTACGGTTATATGAAATTTAATTCCATAACGTAGACATGGAGTGCTTCCATATCTTAAAGGGGGGACGTCCTGTCACGTAGGTATTTATATCATTAAATTGCCTACATCTTCTTCCTATTCTCTCACCCGCATCCTTTATTTTATTATCTTTCCTTACCTGTTTTTTCCTGTATGTTTCGCATCACTTGTTTTGCTAATAATATTTTCTTCAGTATTCTCAAACTTTACCTTGTGTTTTTCTCATACTGGGATACGTAATTCTATTACATAGATGTCAGTCAGACGTGAAGTGCGATTTAGTTGCAGTCCATCTCAGACATCGAGCCGACTTGGGTCTGCACCTTCAGATGACACGACACTCCTGAGTTAGATTCTCGACGTAAACGCGTGAGAATGCTAGGAGAGAGCCGACATCCGTCTGCATTTTCACCGGTCAACAACGAGTCGCATCGGCCGAACGCTTAAGTAGGAGCGAATATTTACACCTTATAGTCGCAGTTTCAGACGGTTGTCTGAGATTTGCAACTGACACGCTTTTCCCGGTCAGGTTGTTACCGCAGGTGCGTAATCACACTGGTGGCAGTTACGACACGCCTCTAAGTTAAACGTAGCTGTTATGAGAAGGGGGAGAGATCGGGGCGGGGGAGATAGTTCATCCTTTGTCTGGTTTAAAATATTAACCCACGTTTGAAACTATTTCATTTCACTCAGTAACTTTGCAGTTAGACTAGAACAACCTTCGTTCGATTTCTAAAATAATCTCTGTTAATAGAGATGGCCTTTAGTTTGGTCGAAGTGGTTTAAGTTCTTAGTACTTCTGTGTTTGAGGTAAATATTATATATAATAGATCTCTAGTATTTTGTGAAGTGAATTAGTGTTAAATCGCCGATTTCATTTTAAACTAGTTCGGTGTTCAGAGTGAATATTTTGATAGTTTGTTATTTCTTTAATCGACGAGTTGCAGTGGAAATACAAAATAAATTATATTTTTAGCTTACTAAACAAGTAGCTGAAATGAGTTTAATTTAACTGTTAAATACTCAGTCGAAGCTGTTTTAATAACTAACTTATAAATGCTAGATGCGACATCAGTGAATATTGACGGAATACGAAGATATTCCTAATTCCTGATGATTGATTTTTATATAACTTATTTCACGGGTAGGTGGCGGCTGAGAAGCATAGACAGTTTCCTATCTTTAACCACGTGGGTTTTTGTTTTGTTTCAAGTAACACTGGTCTGACAGTGCATATGCCATCAGAGAGAGACAGTAATAGCAATCCCACTAACGGTTTTTAAAGACTAGAAATATATATTGGGCTTTTGAGCCAGTTCATATTGCTCCACAAATTTAAATGTACATGCTGCCTGGCGGCGAGAATATTACAAGAATAACATTAACATTCCGACAGAGATTGTGACTAGTATTGTGGTGACCAAATATAGTACCTGCCTGAAAGAAGACACCGATCTGACATTCCTTAAATCCTAGAATCCAAAGCTAATGACATTGTGCTCTGCTAACTTTCGTGCCTGGACTAAAAGAAGGAGAAAATTTTATGTGACTTAATCAGACATTCGAAAAAAATTAGAACACCCAAGGAATCGTTCCCAGAGAAGAGTTCAGTACGTCTTTTGGAACTGGGGATTCAGATGAGCTTATTTTGCTACAGCCAGTTGAGTAACACTAGATGACACGAAACTGATGACTTGGATAAACCCTCTGGAATACAATTCAAGGATTTATCTTGGTCGATGACTGCATTTTTCGGGTCTGTGCGAAGGTCCTAGAATTATTATGTTCCCAGAGGCAGCGAGCAAAGTTGTGAGTATATATGTGTGAGCAAGGCCATGGCGGAATGAATGAGAGTACACAGGTCTGAGTGTTATTTTACCGGTGTATTATTGTCACCCATTTGCTGTCTTAACTTTTTAATCTGCACAATTTGTTACAAATGCTAGAGTTTCTTTTTCTTAGGCTAAATAAGATTATCCAACTCTGTTCATACATTTACGAGAAAGAAAGAAACCTCTTAGACTTAACCCTATGTATCTATAACTCTTTGGGCCATCATTTGTTCTCTTAACGGGGCTGTGGGCTAAACCTAGAGTAAGATTCGAACGGGTTAGCATCCTTGTAGCATTTTCTTGAAATTTATGACTATTTGTATATGTTTCTCCTTGATGTATTTCTTTGGTGTTGTGAGAAGATTTGTTTTGATGATAATAATAAAAATCTCTCTTGAACTAATCTCGGAGCTATTATAGACCGAATGGGGAGGCAATTCAATTGACAGAGTTGGGCCACTCGAAAAAGCTGCGGCTGGGAGAAGGCCATAAATCGTCAACTACTTTAGATCTGTCGTAGAAGATAGGTGAGAGAGAGAGAAGATTTTCCGCTCTCAGAGACAGCATCTATCACTATTCTACCACCTCACTCGTGGAAGTCTATGTTTTTTTATTTCCATCTCTCACTGTGACTAACACTCATTCCAACCTATCCAGAAGGGACCAACCCAAGTCTTAATACTCCTATCGAAAAATCTACGACAAAGGAGCAACCAAGGAATGGTTGAAAGCACGAAAGAGAGATGTGAAGAATGATGTACTGGCTGAAGAGAAGAAAAAAGAAAAAAATAAGTGAGTCATCAATATATTTAAAAGCTTGGCGATAAAGTGTGGGAGCGACAGCAGCCACGGATAAAGTGTGGGAGCGACAGAGGCCAAGGATAATGTGTGAGAGCGACAGAGGCCAAGGATAATGTGTGGGAGCGACAGAGGCCAATGATAATGTGTGGGAGCGACAGAGGCCAAGGATAATGTGTGGGGGCGACAGCGGCGAAAGATAATATGTGGGAGCGACAGAGGCCAAGGATAAAGTGTGGGAGCGACAGCGGCCACGGATAAAGTGTGGGAGCGACAGCGGCCAAAGATAATGTGTGGAAGCAACAGAGGCCAAGGATAATGTGTGGGAGCGACAGAGGCCAAGGATAAAGTGTGGGAGCGACAAAGGCCAAGGATAAAGTATGGGAGGCATTTGAGTATTCATCCAAATAAGACTATGTAATAGCAGCATAGCTATCTTAGTTCAAATAAGACCACATAACAACAACATAACAATAATAACTCAAATAAGATCACATAACATCAGCATAATGGCCTTAACTCAAGAATGCATAACAACAGCATAAAAATCATAATTCATATAATTCCAAATACTTTACCAATAATAATTCATGTAAGGCCACATAACAACGGCATAGCAATTATTTTTTTTCTTCTTCTTCAAGTGCCATGCTTGGTGAAATAGGCGGTCATGTCTCTCCACAACTTCCTGTCTTCAGTACTTTTTATATCAGTTCTGTTGATTTTTTTCTACGAAGTCAAACTGCCCAGTACCTTCTCTATTTGTTGTCCTCTATATTTGTTTCCTTTCAATATTTCCTGCTAAAACTACAAACTCCAGCTTTCTTATTCTCCCAGTATGCCCAATAAATACCGGTTACTTCCTCGGATATGAGGAATAACCTTCCTTTGCGCATTGGTCTCTGTCCTGACATTCTCATCTCTCTCTCTTTTTAACCGCCTATCGTATTTTTAACATTCTTCTGTCAAACCACATCTCGGTTGGCCTCTACTACAATTCCTACTTTTTTATTAATTGTCCATGACACGCTCCCATATGTTAGGATTGGTTCTATATAACACTGAAGAACTCTCTTCTTTCCATTGACAAATAATTGTTGCATAAAATACTTTCAAAAACAAAATCGTTATTGAGGTAAAACCCCACAAATTATAACAATCATTATTCAACTAAGCCCACATAACAACAGCATAACAATAACAGCCATAATTCAAATAAGACCATACAACAATATCATTATTACATACCTGTCCCATAGCTCCCTCAAAGTTAATCTGTTAGTCCTTGGTATCTGTATGCACTCAGTTCATCCCTCCATTGTATGTCCTGATTAAAGGCAATGAAACACAAGCAGGGAAGTTAGTTTTCTGAGTAACAAATAATATAAGGAAATTAGCTGAAAAATCAAGCAAAAATCAATTTTCGTTCGCGCTGCTTCAGAGAGCATCACATTGTAGGGAGGAATGAACTTTGTAGCGGAAGATGGCGCGTGCGCTTTCCCGCCGCCTGCTTCCAGGTGACAGACAGCCGAAGAGCTGAACTCAAACACTGTAGTTAAAGAAATTATGACACACATAATCTCTATGTCAGTGATGGGATTTTGTGAAAGAGGGTACATAACGAGTTTTATGACCGAAAATAGTGTTGTTAGGCGTAAAGAATGGGAAATGATAGGGGTCGGAGTGACTGAGGCATCAATTCTAGAGGTATCAGATCCAATTACCATGTGACCGGTGGCTTGGGACTTTGAGAGTGAAAGAGAGTACAGAAAAATTGTTTAAGAAAGTTAAATATAGTTGTTAATAGACTATATGTCTTTGTTAAAATGGGGGGGGGAGGGGTGGGGGTGAGTAGAAGAGTGTTTTGAGGGAAGGGAGGTAACTCCGTATGTCCCCTTTTGGAAGATATATTGTTTTTTAATATAAAGTTTTTTTTTTGTTTTTTTCCCTCGCATGAGGTTGCATATTTTCCTCGCATGAGGTTACATTGGCACACGCCCATCCCCGGCCCTGGTCAAGACACATGATCCTAGCCAAGGCCGGATAATAGCCGCATGTCGCAACACTAAAGGACCCAATGACACATGTGTCACTGTAATGATCCTCTGTGTTTCCACACAAAGGACCTAATGACACATGAATGTCAATGTAGTGATCCCTTGTGTTAAGGACTAGTCGGTTATATTAGGGCGCATGTCCAAATTTTTTTTTTCCTCGCATGAGGTCGCATTAACTCGCATGAGTCGCATTGGAACACGCCCAACATAAACGCATGTCCCAACCAGGGCCGAATTAAGCTAGTGCGGGGCCTGTAGCATATGTTAAGAAAGGGGCCCTATATTTAAAAAAAAAACCAATAAAACAACACAAACATATTTGAACACATACATTTTTAATTTGCATAGTAATTATCATTATCAATTAATTCGTGCTTGTAATCCTATAAACTTGCCACTCACGTTGCTGGCGTTGTCATAACTTTGACCACGGCAGTCTTTAATATCAATGTCATTTGCTTTTAAAAAATTAAGTAGACTTTTAGTAAGCTGTTCAGCACTATGACCTTCCATATCCAAAACTGTCACAAATCTTTCAACTGGTCCAGATGGCAAAACATAGCGCAGAGTCAAAGTCAGCTGGTCCATATTAGATATATCTGGAGTAAAATCCAATGAAACGGAATAATACTTGTATTTCTTCACTTCACAAAGAATGTGATCCATTATGCTGGATCCAATCAGATTGATGAATTCCTCACACGTTGTTTTAGATAGATATGATGTATGTCCAAATCCTTTGTTTGTATGAGTACTTATATGCTCTGCCAGAAAAGGGTCAAACTTGGCCAGTAATTCTAACAACCCTAAGTAATTCCCGTTATAAGGGTACCCAACAATTTCATCACTGCCACGAAATGAAAGGCCTCGTTCTGCTAAAAACTTCACAACTTCAATTATTCGCTCTAGAAGTTTGTGCCAATACTTTTCTAGAATGTCCATTTGTTTCACAAGATGGGAATCGACACTTTCACCTTTGTTTTTACGCATCAACAGTGAAATTAAAGCTTGTCTATGTGAGGAGCTTTCTTCATGTCAACGCAATAGATTGCTTGCATTTTTCCGGTCATTAAACCCTTCCGCAGTAAACTTTGATGAACATTCTGAACTCATAAGCTTGCATGGGAAACAGAATAGGCGCCCTTTACTTTCTGAATAGCATAACCATTTTCTTGCATGTTGCTGGTTTGTAAATACCTCAATTAAAACAGGAAGTTTCCGTTTCCTAAATTCTAGTTTTTATTGTTAATGCAAATTCATTTCACAAAGAACGAAACAAAATTAGAGGGGCAGTCGCCTAGAGCCAAAAAAGTGGCTTCCGTCCAAACGTGACCAAATTTTCAACGCCACTTAAATGGCTTCCGTCCGCAAACAGTTAAGATTAAAATAATGAAGAGTCACACTAAGTCACCCTCTTATGCTCTTTCTCTCACAATTTCGTGACACCAAATGAAAAGGCGTTAAAGATGGCATAAATCACATGATCATTGGTTTAACGCTCGTATTTTTGTCTTCTCTCTAACCAGCGGCACTCGAGCTTTCCAGCTCTTTTGGCCCAATGACATGTCATTGCGAGGCTGGGGGGTCAGTGGACTTTCCTTCCAACCCGGTCAGGAGCTTCGCTCCTTCCCATCAACGCTCGTATTAGAAGATGACCAAACAATTATGTACATATTTATTGGAGCGGGGCCCCTAAAAGCGCGGGGCCCGTAGCATATGCTACTTGTGCTACTACGTTAATCCGGCTCTGGTCCCAACACAAATAGACCCAATGACACACAAGTGTCTTTTTTTTTTCCTCGCATGAGGTCGCATATTTTTTCCTCGCATGAGGTCGCATTTAACTCGCATGAGTCGCATTGGAACACGCCCAACACAAACGCATGTCCCAACACAAAAATACCCAATGACAAACAAGTGTCACTGTAATGATCCTCTGTGTTTTCACACTTTTTTTTTTAATTTTTACTCACATGAGGTCGCATTTTTTTTCCTCGCATGAGGTCGCATTAACTCGCATGAGTCGCATTGGAACACGCCCAATATAAACGCATGTCCCAACACAAAAAGACCCGATGACACACAAGTGTCACCAATGATCCTCTGTGTTTTCTTTTTTTTTTTTCCTCGCATGAGGTCGCATGTTTTTAACGTAATGGTAGTCCTATAGCAGAGTATGCCGTAGGAAATTAATATTAGAGACTATACCATGTCCAGCATCGACGAGTGGAGTGACCAGTTCTCTTCCTCGCTGCCTTTACTTTCCCTAACTCAAGAGCACGGTCAGGTTCCCATTTACAGCTGGGTAGACTGAAGCTTGTCGATAACGTGAATCGAACCCGGCATCTTTGCTGCGGGAGGCCAGTGCTCTAACCACTCTGTCAATCGAACGTTCCTCTTGTTATTAGTATAGTGTTAACTAATAATTATTTTATATTCTTGGGTTAAATGTATTAGGACCATAGAAGTGACTTTAAGTGTGATTAATTTGACTTACGTGCATATTGTGAGAGAAAGTACTAGGACTATAGAAGTGACTTTAAGTGTGGTTAATTTTACTTACGTGCATATTGTGAGAGAAAGTACTAGGACCACAGAAGTGACTTTAAGTGTGGTTAATTTTACTTACGTGCATATTGTGAGAGAAAGTACTAGGACCATAGAAGTGACTTTAAGTGTGGTTAATTTTACTTACGTGCATATTGTGAGAGAAAGTATTAGGACCATAGAAGTGACTTTAAGTGTGGTTAATTTTACTTACGTGCATATTGTGAGAGAAAGTATTAGGACCATAGAAGTGACTTTAAGTGTGATTAATTTTACTTACGTGCATATTGTGAGAGAAAGTATTAGGACCATAGAAGTGACTTTAAGTGTGGTTAATTTTACTTACGTGCATATTGTGAGAGAAAGTACTAGGACCATAGAAGTGACTTTAAGTGTGGTTAATTTTACTTACGTGCATATTGTGAGAGAAAGTATTAGGACCATAGAAGTGACTTTAAGTGTGGTTAATTTTACTTACGTGCATATTGTGAGAGAATGTATTAGGACCATAGAAGTGACTTTAAGTGTGGTTAATTTTACTTACGTGCATATTGTGAGAGAAAGTATTAGGACCATAGAAGTGACTTTAAGTGTGGTTAATTTTACTTACGTGCATATTGTGAGAGAAAGTATTAGGACCATAGAAGTGACTTTAAGTGTGATTAATTTTACTTACGTGCATATTGTGAGAGAAAGTACTAGGACCATAGAAGTGACTTTAAGTGTGGTTAATTTTACTTACGTGCATATTGTGAGAGAAAGTATTAGGACCATAGAAGTGACTTTAAGTGTGGTTAATTTGACTTACGTGCATATTGTGAGAGAAAGTATTAGGACCATAGAAGTGACTTTTAAGTGTGGTTAATTTGACTTACGTGCATATTGTGAGAGAAAGTACTAGGACCATAGAAGTGACTTTAAGTGTGGTTAATTTGACTTACGTGCATATTGTGAGAGAAAGTATTAGGACCATAGAAGTGACTTTAAGTGTGGTTAATTTGACTTACGTGCATATTGTGAGAGAAAGTATTAGGACCATAGAAGTGACTTTTAAGTGTGGTTAATTTGACCCAGTCAAGTTTTTTAAAGCTCAATGCAGTAGAACTCTTCTATAAGCTTTTGTGATCTTGTTTAACTTATCCCATGCCATAAATTGCCCTTTGAACATGAAAGATAAAATGGCTTATGTTGAACACCTTGAATATAATTACAGATGTCATATGTGTCCAGACTTTAGGGACATCACTTAACAGAGGAATTTTGCGTGAATTTTGCAAAGCGCATCAACCTTTGCATCGCAAATGATGGAAATCATATTGAAGACGTTATTTAATATTCCAATTGAATAAAATGTTGTTAATAAATTTCATTTCTTGAAAATATGTATTTTTGCCCATGTGTCCAGACTTTAGGGACACCCTGTAGTATGAAGTCGCTTAAGATAATGTACAGATCTACTACTTGACTACTCAAGGGAGATGTGTATTCATTTTTATAATTAATATAATAATGAAGTTGTGCATGAGGCTGGTAAAATCTTCTTATAAAACAATTGGCTACAGAAACTTTATGATATTGATGGCGATGATGATGATGATATTGATGGTGAAGGTGATGATGATGCTGGTGATGATGTTGATGGTGATGATGTTGATGGTGCTGATATTGATGGTGATGATGTTGATGCTGATGATGATATTGATGGTGATGATATTGATGGTAATGATGAAGATGTTGATGGTGATTGTAATGATGATATTGATGCTGATGATTTATGTTATTTTGATAGATAGGCCTGAGATATTTATGGTCCCGTCCGAGCAGAGGGTGATAGTGATAGCTATGTGAGAGCAAGGTGTGAGAAATAGTTCCTGTTTCACGAGGAGAACTGGTGTAAGGGAAAGCACAGTCTTTGATTGAGTAATTGCTCTAATCCAGCCTTTCTTGTACGACTCTATTTAAAGGAGACGCACTTCCTCACTTGGTATAGATTCAAATAGTGTACACACACACTTTTGTGACAGAAATACGTACAGACGTACAGATAAACTATGGATCACATATAATGGCAGGGGGTTTTGACCGACACTCTAGTTTAAGGTTTAGTAAGTTTATTATTTACTAGAAAATATCATGACATCAAGAAAAGCATTACATCAATAAATTTAGTTACATAAGAGAAATGAAAATATAAATCTAATAGGCCCACCCTCTGGTATAAGGAAACTAGGAAAGATCCCGACAGAGGTAATTTACCCAAAAGATCAAAATAATTAACAATGGGGTAGGGGTATTTCAGGACGGGTAAAGAATAAGTCCTTAATGTAACCTATCCTGGGGACACTCAGATTAGTGAGAGATAAAAATAAAAGATGGTAATTAAGTAGTAACTTAAGAAATAAATTATATCGTTCCGTTCATTCACAACACACATACAGTGAGCTCACTATCAGATTTGCTTACCCCTCTGTCGACTGCATACATTCCAGGGAATTAATCAAACACGTATTTAGCTAA
The DNA here is from genome assembly GCA_024509875.1 of Oreohelix idahoensis. Classification (NCBI taxonomy): domain Eukaryota; kingdom Metazoa; phylum Mollusca; class Gastropoda; order Stylommatophora; family Oreohelicidae; genus Oreohelix; species Oreohelix idahoensis. Next base: position 135,640 of record JAMPIV010001434.1, read on the forward strand.
TTTGAGTCCTAGTATTTTGTCCAGTTCAGCCCCAGACTCTCCGTTTATTTCCGTTCCAGTTAAATTTTTATATAATGATTGTGTTGTTCTAGATTTGACCTCTCGTCATAAATGGAGAAGGGGCCCGCACAGGGGTCTCAACAAGAAGATGGTTACACAAATAATTTTTAGATGCTGGTAGGAACATCAGATCATAAAAACGCTGGATCGCAAGGTTTTGATCATCCGCAAATCAGGAAACTGAAATCTCCACGGATAATACGAATCCAAATTGTATAAAGCTCTACTATGCGAGCTAGACTATCAGGACTCCTGGAGCGAACTAATAAATTGAATTATAAGAGATTTCTATATATATTAAAACGCTGGATTTTCGTCCCTTAATGCGAAAAATAGCACCTTACGTCCGGTCAGGGCAATTTTGCTGTTAAAATCGCGAATCGAAGTTTATTTTTACGCTCACGCCGACCGCATATTGGGAGGTTAGCAAGCGGGCGCCTTTGAGTTCGTTTCTCTCGGTGAGCAAATTGCGTCTCTTGGACCACGATCAAAGGGATGAAAATCGGTAAAATGGTTAACGCCCTCTTTATTTGCAATTAACGACCCGTTCTCTCTTAGCGAGCTACAAAACCCATAGCCTTGTCCCCTTTTGAAGGAATGACAGTTATGAATCTAAATATCATATATTGATAGCGCGTGAAAGGAAGACAGGTAGGTGTGTCTAAAACTATCAGCAAAGCAGAATGCGAGAAAGGCCTGGCTTACGCGTAACGACTTGCATGTTAATTAGGAAGCGAGGGAACCCACGTGGAATCGAGTAGATTGAACAAGAATGAGGGGTACCGATGAGAATAAAGTGGATCGATCAAAGTGCTCAATTTTTCATCTGTCACAATGATGATGATGTTGATGATATTGACGGTGATGGTGATGATGATGATGTTGATGATGATGATGGTGATGATATTGATGGTGATGGTGATAATTAAGTATAAACGCTCAAGCATGTGGTAACAACATAATCATCATCATGTGACGTATTCTCTCCAGAACGTTGTCTCCATTACAGTTGCTCTGAACGCATCACGATTCTGGGCAAGTAGACCTGCATCATCCAAAGACAAGTTCAGACTCTCTGTGATGTCGTGGATCCACCGTCGTCTAGGACGTCCCCTTCCCCTTTTTCCAGGGACCATGCCTTCCATTACTACTTTTTCCAGACTATTATGTCTTTTTATATGACCGAAACATGTTAACTTCCTTATTGCGATGGTATTTAAGAGCCCATTTTCCTCTACATTTATAATATTATACAACATAATACATTGTTATAATACTGCATCAACATCAACCATCAACATATTCACTATTTTGTGGCATTAGCATTTCAAAGAAAAGCAGAAAGAGTTAGAGGTGGGAGTGGCAGATTCGTAACGCTCGCAGATAAATCTTATACTTTGGCAAAAGAAGGTGGAAAGTTACCTCAGCCTGATACAATCATAACTTTCAAAGAGGCAAAGAGTTTTATCAGAACCAGCTACAGAAACAAATGGGAAGCCGAGCATCCAGGACACACATAAAATGATGCATAGTAGAAGCTCAGCAGAAGAGAACAAGTGATAATCTTCAGACTCTGTACGGGTCACAACAGATTGGGATATCATCTATTCAACTGCGTAAGATTTCCAACTGTCGATGTATTTTTAACCTGCGCAACTTGCTCACGGGACCTCCTATCTTTTCGTCCTTATCCGAGAAGGCTAGGCATCCGATCTCACTACCCATGAGATCAAGGAGGCCTGTGGCATCAACAGGATCCACTGATTCTGAAAATATCTCCATCAAATATATTCCCTGTACTGGGAACCGAAGCCGGCCACTGCCCTGGCAAAATTTAAGAAATTTAGGAAACCAAATCAACAAGCAAAGCATCATCATATATGTGACGATACGGTTGTGCGATCTCGTCCACTCCGGCAGGATTGCATTACATTCCCGTGCGAGTGATATTTTCTTATTTTTCTCTCCTCTGTCATTATTACGTGGGGAAAGTCTCTAATACTCCACTCCCCTACTGAAGTATCGGCTAGGGGGACTGTCTTTATCTTGTTTACCATCCCAGACATGTTCACGTTCTGCCAGGTAATTAGACCGGCCAGCAGATTTTACGTTATCACATAAGCCGGCTGACCCCTTTGAACGTGACCGTCCAACATTTGACCCAGGTGGCGAGCGACTATCCCTATGTTTGCACAAGACGGGAGATAATGAGGTAATCGCTTCCGATGTACGTTCTGTATCGAGATTACAGATAAATCTGTCTGGAAACTCAAGATTTGCAGACGATAGGATCGGGGCAGTATCAAAGAACAACATTTGTTTGTGGAGATAGCACAAGATGCCGGCTGAAGTCTGACGCAACGATATGAAGAGGTCACGTGTGGATATTAAATTTAATATTTTGAAACACGTGAGGGTATTTTTTTAATTTGAAGCACCCTTACCCGCTTAGTGCTGAACGAGATTCGATATGATTGGTTTGAAGTGAGAGGCCGGAATATACAATGTATTGTATTGGAAAATTAGGCGGAAACACAGCTGGAATTTGAACTGAGGATTGTGAGATATAATGTAGTGAAATCAAAGTCAGTACACACACTGCAGCGCAAACGTCAGACTAGCGACTCCTAAAAGCCAGAAATAAAAAGGAGACATTGGACTTAGAAGTTCCACTACTATAAGTAACAGATCGAGTATTGAGCAACTTAGGAATTTACAAGTAAACCCGCAATTTTAATACAAGACTGGAAACTTAGGAATTTGATCACAAGTCATAGAGGAACTGAACAAAAGTTTTCCCAGGCCCAGTGATTTCGCAGAACACCTGCCGTCAGAGGAATTAACTCTAATTTCCCAAACCGTCATAGAGGAATTAAACAAAGTTTTCCAAGGCCAGTGATTTCGCAGAACACTCGCCGTCAGAGAAATTAAGTCTAATTTCCAGACCTAAGTGATTTCGAAGCTTCTAATGCAGAGCTGTGTCCTGTCTAAATCTGTGCACGGAGATTATGTATTCCCAAAATTTTAATGTAAGTGTAAACAGCTTACTTACTAATGTAAATTTTACAGGTTTCTTGCTAAGTGGTTATATATGAGGCTGGCAACCTCAACATATGAAAACAGCATATACTTGAACCACTACTGCAAGAGCTGGTGATTATTTCTGACTAGTCGTGCGGAAACCCGACAGCAGAGGTGACCCCGGGACTCCGACTGGAGCAGTAATGAGTGATGACTACATCATGTGTGCCTCAAGTGCAGCATATCATTTTTGAGATGTATGTAACTCGTTAATGTTAGTTCAGGCTCAAATCTTATTCTCACTAACCAGACACATTTTGCCCATTAATCCACAGAGTAATATTGGTGAATTATAACCATCTTCTCGGAGTTACGTTGTGCGTGCTCGAGAATTAAATTCTTCTGAAAGTTTAACATTGGTGGGCGGACAACGGGAACGTGAGCCTGTTAGAGTGCTCCAAACAAATGTACTTAGCAGAGGGCATTTGTTTTTCTATTTTTCTAAAGTTCGTGGTTACAAGCCATCAGACGATTTGTGGTACTAGCACCGCTAGTGTGAGAGAAAAGCATCAACCCTAACAGCCTTCAGTGGAAGAGAGTGTGGAGAAGGCTTTCGTCATCACAGAATTGATGAACCACAGCTGCAGGACTTAGCTAGAGTTAAGTTTCTTGTAAAATAGGCGAAAGCAATGAACTTTTGATAAATCCTCACCTACGTCTCCGTGATGAAAACTTTTATCTAAATTTCATTAATCTTTCCATATTTATTTTAACTGTTAAAGACTAATTCGTTATTAAAATTGTTACATGTTGTTTCAAAACTAAACAACCATAGTCGCTTCAGTTTTATATGTATGAAAGCAAACGTATGAGCCAGAATATTATATATATATATATATATATATATATGTATATATATATATATATATATATATATATATATATATATATATATATATATATATATATATATATATAATACCTAGGCATATATTTACCTCTAAACAGAGCTATTACTTATAAGAGGATTTCGTTGGATTACTCCAACTGGGGGCTTGAACGGGCTAAACCATTGCTTAAATCCTTCACAAAAGGCGACGGACCAGATATAATGCGTTAACAATTGTTCAACCGAATGCAACATTGTTCGTGACTTCTGAAAATATCTTGTGAACACTCCCTTAAGGTAGAAGTGTCATTAATCTTCTATCTACATCTCTGCCAAGAGTAATCTTGCGCGCAGGTAGATACCTTGGAAGCCAATATTAGATACTCTTGAGTTTTGGCCACTGTTGGACCGCTACTGCAAAGCAGGGAAAGCAATCCGTGACATTATATCACAAGTTGCTACAGAAACCAATGCTACAAGAGCACATGAATGCGTTGGTGCTGGCTTCCAGCAACGGAACCAGCTGCGGAGGCGGATCCATGCTCAGTGAGGAGCGAAAAGGGGAAAATATGATGATGATGAATTTTAATTTGACAGAGAAATTATGTAGTTAATGTATCAGAGTACAAAACAGTGATTGCAGACACAGTACGTAACAGACGAACAGTGAACGAGATTATCGATTATGTTAACGAGGGAAAAATGAGAGAAATAAAAATTCTGCCCTGATAAACTACAGGAATAATAATATGATGATAACACTTTTTTTTTAATTAGGCTGTTTCATTACGAGCCAGGCAGCAAAACATGTAATAATAGGATAGCTGGCATAAAGCATAAGTTTCAGGTCCATCGTTACTGTTATGAAGGCAGCATAATATCAGAGTTCTCTTTCTACATTTTTTTAGCTCAATGTTGTCTACATGTTGTGAGCTGTGATGAGTTTCTTTTAAATGCTTGGAAAACAAATATACTGTTCAAAGAAAGAAACGCATAGCTACTGAAGGCACACACATAGCCATAATTTTGACATTCAATAATTTTTTTAATTTAATGAGTTAATTGTTCAAATTGCAGACAAGCATACCTTAGGGTTCAATCAATCAATTGACAGTTGTTTTGCTACTGGGTCACGAGAGTTTTTTGGCGTACGGGCTTTCCCGTTAGTATGGTATGTGGCCTCCTCTTGCATCGATCAGCGACTGGCATCTCCTGGGTATGGATGCGATCAGACGTCTGATGTGGGCCTGTGGGATGGCTGCCCACTTTTCCTGGAGTGCCTGGAACAGATCATGACGATTGGCTGGAGCAACGTCTCGGCGACAAACACGTCTATGCAGCTCATCCCACAGGTGCTCAATCGGACTCATGTCTGGAGACAGGGATGGCCAGGGAAGGGTGAGAATGTTGTTGGCAGTCAGGAACTGCGTGGTCAACCGTGCACAGTGGGGTCTGGCATTGTCCTGTTGAAACACAGACCTTTGGGCAGCCAAAAGTGGAAGGACATGGGGTCGAAGAATTTCATTGACGTATCGTTGCGCATTCAAGCCTCCTTCAATGTGCACCAATTTACTCCTTCCGTTGTAACTGATCATTCCACACACCATTGCACCTCCACCACCGTGCGGCGGAGCTTCATCAACGCAATTTTGGGCAAAACGTTCAATTCGCCTACGGTAGACCCTACGCCGTCTATCATGACACTGTAACAAAAAGAAAGATTCGTCACTAAGCCAGACACGTCTCCATTGATTGTCAGCTGCCCAGGGACGATGCTGGTTGGCCCAAAGAAGTCGATTTTGGCAATGGCGGCGCGTAAGGACAGGTCCTCGGTGAGGTCGTTGTGCCCAAAGTCCAGCGTCATGCAGTCTTCAACTGAGCCAGGGGCTTGGAACCGGTGCCAAAGTCGGCTGATGGTACTCTGATGCACGTTTAGATGCCTGGCAACCTGACTTTGACTTTCGCCTGCATGCAGTCAGCCAATAGCAATATTCCTTAAATTTATCGATAGAGACGCCATAAATGTCTGCTTGAAAATGAACTGAATTTTTGTGTGTGTAGCGTTATCCTTTTGTAGGGTTTCAGTTGCGTAGTCAGTGAACAGTGTTCACCCCAAATTTTGTTGCTTTCACGTGCGCGCAACATGAGCTGTGGTCAAAAATTGCGTCGTAAACACTATTGACCACTGCGTTGTAACGATTACAAAAACGAACGCAATTCAGGTCAACACATGCATTTGACACTGTAAAGAACATTTGAGGCTGGTTTTTATATACCCTAGCACCAAATTTTACTTACAAACTCATAAAAACGCGCCCTCGGATAAGCTTTGCGTTTCTTTTTTTGAACAGTATAATCTGAGTAACCGCAGAACACTGTTTTGTTTTTAATTGGACCAAGCACTCCAGTAATTAATGTATTTTAAAAATATTAACATTTTCATTACTGTGAAATTTTCTAAAGATAACACTGGGCGATATTAGCGCGGTTTTTTAATGGCATTATGCCGTATATGATGAGCAAAGAAAACAATAACAGAGAACGCACTCAAAACTGCCTTAACTGGCACATAATGAAATCAGCGGAAGTATGATCATGGTCGGCTTTAGGTCAATTTAACTGATTCTTTGGAATCAAACCCCGCGCCCTTAGAAGCGCCCCGCACAGGACATTGATAAGTGTGAAATTAGTACAGTAAAACAAACAATTTTCATTAGTACAATCAACTGATATAAATGGCTTCAATGCTTCGCAAGAAACTGGAAGAATTGAAACCAGTTCTTACATCTGATTTTAGAAACCGCCCAAAAAACGCTTCATGTTATTGCGTATCCATCAATAGCATTTCCAAATTTATGGAGAGAGTTCTCGGAGCTAAATTGAATTACAATATATCTGCTATTAATAATGCAGGAAGTCTGATTAAACAGTTTGGCTACCACGTCAATTGAATGCGAAGTAATGAAGAGCATAGACTTTGACAATATAATGAAATATTTTGCCGAACAAAAAGCTTGGAAGATGAGTTTAAAAACAAAATGTGATGTGTACAATAAAGTTCTCCTTAACCAACTTGATGTGTATAATTTATAACACAAGGCACATAACATGTAATTTTTTATTATTTATATAGTCGTGGAAAGTAAATGATTCATGGAAGAAATAAAGTTTTTGTTTTTGTTTTTTTAAGTCACTCCTGTCGAGGCCCCGCCTAAAGTGTGCCGTGTGCTTCCTATAGCGGGCCCTGAGAACGACGATCATAACACACGTATATAGAGGTAAATGAAGTTGGCTATTAATCGAATGTCTTGTAATGCTATCAACAGGTTTCCTCAGTGTGTGTCCTATCCATCGCCATCGTCTTCTTCTCATCTCTTGTTCCACTGGCACTTGTCTAGTTCTTGTCATCAGTTCCACGTTGTTAACCTTGTCATACCATTTTAATCCCTCTATTCTATGCAAGCACCCATTTATGAAAGTCTGTAGCTTTTTGGTTGTTGTCTTTGTTGTTCTCCATGTTTCAGAGCCATATAATAGGACTGACTTCACATTTGAGTTGAAGATTCTTATTTTCGTGTTGGATCTGATTTCTCTTGATCTCCATATTTTTCCCAATGCAATGGAAGCTCCTCTTGCTTTTTGTATTCTTATTTTGATTTCACTGTCTGTCCCTCCAACTTTGTCTATATTGCTGCCAAGATATGTGTACGATTCTACATCTTGTATTGGTGTTTCTTCAAGTTCAACCCTGTTATCATTTCCTGCATTTATTCTCGTTATTTAGCGACTAAGGAGGGTTGAGCATGAGCCTGGTTACCCCATCCTGTAAAAAAATTTAAAACCACAAAACACTTCATGCTGTATTTTGAAACCTGTTACTAAAATTGGATTGTTTTTCTTCCCATACATGATAACACTTCCTCTTGACCAGCTCACTTATTCATAGCATTATACCGATGTAACCCTCAGTGGGTAAGTACCCCCAGTTTGATAACCACTGACACAAGGATCAGCTGATACCATAATCAAACGTAATACTGGGAGCAGTAATAACAAATTATACCAAAGTAAAAGTACAATTTGAAAATCGGTGACTAATGAAATTTCTTCACTGATGGACAGAATAGAAGACATTCAATAAAATACAATCATACAAATGGGACAAATAAAAGAGACCACGTGAAACAAAATACAATCATACACATGGAGATATAATAATGTAGGATATCTGATTTACAGATATTCAGATTATATAGTAGTAGTAGTAGAAGTAGTAGCATAGTAGTAGTAGCAGCAGTAGTAGCAGTAGTAGTAGCAACAGTTGTTGTAGTAGCAACTGTAGTAGTAGTAGTAGTATTAGCAAGATCTCTGTCTCTCTCTCTCTTTTTCTTCATTTCTGTGCGTGTTTATCTTCTTTCTTGTCTTTAATGTGTTAAATTTACTAGTGAAGTAGTAGTTGTTGTTGTAGCAATAGAAGTATTAGCAGTAGTAGTAGTAGCAACAGCAGTAGTAGTAGTAATTGTTGTTGTAGCAATAGTCGTAGTAGTAGCAGCAGAAGTAGTAGTAGCAGCAGCATTAGTAGTTGTTGTAGTAGTAGCAGTTGTTGTTGTAGCAATAGTAGTAGTAGTTGTAGTAGCAGTTGTTGTAGTAGCAATAGTAGTAGTAGTAGTAGTTATAGTGGTAGTAGTTGTTGTAGCAATAGTAGCAGTAGTAGTAGCAGCAGTAGGAGTTATAGTAGTAGTAGTTGTTGTTGTAGCAATAGTAGTAGTAGTAGTAGCAGTAGTAGTAGCAGTAGTAGTAGTAGCAGCAGCAGTAGGAGTTATAGTAGTAGTTGTTGTTGTTGTAGCAATAGTAGTAGTAGTAGTAGCAGTAGCAGTAGTAGCAGCAGCAGTAATAGTTATAGTAGTAGTAGTTGTTGTTGTAGCAATAGTAGTAGTAGTAGTAGTAGCAGCAGTAGGAGTTATAGTAGTAGTAGTTGTTGTTGTAGCAATAGTAGCAGCAGTAGTAGTAACAGCAGCAGTAGTAGTAGCAGCATTAGTAATTGTTGTAGTAGTAGCAGTTGTTGTTGTAGCAATAGTAGTAGTAGTAGTAGTAGCAGTTGTTGTTGTAGCAATAGTAGTAGCAGCAGCAGTAGTAGTTATAGTAGTAGTTGTTGTTGTTGTAGTAATAGTAGTAGTAGCAGCAGCAGTAGTAGTTATAGTAGTAGTTGTTGTAGCAATAGTAGCAGCAGTAGTAGTAGTAGTAGCAGCAGTAGGAGTTATTGTAGTAGTAGTTGTTGTAGTAATAGTAGTAGTAATAGTAGTAGTAGTAGTAGCAGCATTAGTAGTTATAGTAGTAGTAGTTGTTGTAGCAATAGTAGTAGTAGTAGTAGCAGCAGCATTAGTAGTTATAGTAGTAGTTGTTGTAGCAATAGTAGTAGTAGTAGCAGGAGCATTAGTAGTTATAGTAGTAGTTGTTGTTGTAGCAATAGTAGTAGTAGTAGCAGTAGTAGTAGTAGTAGTAGTAGTAGTAGTAGTAGTAGTAGTAGTAGTAGTAGTAGTAGTAGTAGCAGTAGTAGTTATAGTAGTAGTAGTTGTTGTTGTAGTAATAATAGTAGTAGTAGTAGTAGCAGCAGCATTAGTAGTTATAGTAGCAGTAGTTGTTGTTGTAGCAATAGTAGTAGTAGCAGTAGTAGTAGTAGCTGTCACGTGACCGATAATGTATTTTACCATCTTGTCCATAATTTGATTACTCCTTTAAATGTTCTGTTTTTCCTGGACATTTTGTATTTTCTTTTTCTTTCATTTTCTACCTTCGTGGCCGAACTTTCTCACCCTCTCAAACCCCACCCGAGGTTTGGTTACGTTCCGGCCTGTAGCGGTCAGCAAACTATAGTGTTACGTCAACACGCACCTGGTCCGGCCGAACAGGGGAATTTCTCTGGTCGCTTTAAAGCCTTTGATCACGAGCGAAAGGGTCCCTGTGTTTGGCTTCCAGAACTCTGCTTCGGATCATAATATTATGCATCCTGGAAACAGGGGGAGACAAACCCGCGGTCAGTCTTTGGGTTTTTGCCCTTAGACAAGATAGAGCATAATGTTATGCATTTCTCTACCTGGGGAACTTTCGCACGATTTCTGTTGTCTTACTCTAGATTACGTCTTTCGCCGAACTTCTGTAGAAATATGCAGGCCAGGTGTCCGGGGGGGAGCGTCCTTTGTAATCTATAAGAGTGATGGGTTTAATAGACAAAGACATTCGTGACATATTCCTGGCCCGTAGATGACCATCATGAGATAAGGCAAACTTTAACACAATACTAGAATGTGTTTGCCTATGTTCTAGTCATTTTCGGGGTGAGTTGACATATCTTATAATTATTATATTAGATTCATGTTAGCTTTTATATATCTGTTAGGAAAGTGAATTCATTTCTGAGGACTTCTCCTAGTAATTTTATTCAGTGATAATGTAGCGCTGTCTACGGCCTAGTAAGGGTGCTTAAACTGTTACGGTTTATCATGGGTTAAATGTTAAACTTACAATAACAGATATTAGGCGTAGAATCAGTCCACGAATGCTTACCATTGGGTTAAGAGTCAGCAAAATTAACTGTCATTTCTGTAAGATAATGTCAGGTGTGGATTGTTCACTAAAAAACTGAATAGTGAGATGTAGGTAATAACTCTGGATTATAGGAGATAGTCACTTATTCCTTTTTAAAAGATATTTCTAGTGGCAAGGGAGGATCATTTTATGCTTACTTGTGTGGCTAGACACTAGTCTATAACTTTCACCGAAAGCAGTCACCAGGCATAGATATAATTATATCTTATGATTTAGCCACAACTTTATTATTATAGCAAGAACATTGCATTTTCTATGTACTCATTTGTGGGATATTAATATTTTGTTTCCCCAAAGGGGACATACGATTTATTTGTGTAATGTCAAATGCTGTAATCTGTTTATGTAAATTCATTTAATGTTGTAAGATGAATAAGCATATTCATTTAACTGTAACTACAGGTTAGGTTTCCTGTATGTTGAGATTGGGAGAAGAGGAGTAGATTTTTGCTGTCAGAACATTTAATGACAGTTACATGGGGGTACAAAAGATATTAAGCCTATGCGGGCGCGTGTTGATAATTGATATTTTTAAGGAACATGAGACATGGTTAAAGACAGCCCTAAACTATCATAGCAATAACTACAATAAATTTAATCCCATAGTGGAGCGAAACTTTCTGTATATAGTTAGTGTGATTTATTATTTGCTTGAAGTAAAAGTGTGTCTCTTTTTGGGTCTCAGTTTCAGGAAGACCGAATCGCTAGAGCAGACTTCAGTCAGGCGAAGAAAGTCATATACTCTTCGATCTAGAGGGTTTCTGTATACATCTAGCAACGAATCGTCAACCCCGTTCCTGAATCAAAACCCCTTTGTGTCAACGCCAAGTTAAGCTCACGCAGTGCAACGGAGCCAACGCAAAATCTGGAATCGCCAAATGCAGTAGTAGTTCTCTACTCGCCTATTGGATTACCAGCCAGAGCATTGCGGCTTCCAGAATATCAAAACCGCTCAGCATGCCTATAGCAGAATTCCATATCACCCGACTTTGTGTGCCTAAACGGGGCACTCAGCAAACCACAGCCAAACCAGTTTAAACAGGATTTACTACCCAGCACGCAAGAGCCTAGCGCCGGATAAGCGCGCCTGGGACTCTTTGTCCTCAAGTGACTTCTTCTGGTGTATTTTTCTGGATACTTAAAACCTCGCACGTATGAGCAGCCATCTATGGACAGAGTTCCAGCCCCCCTCTCGCGAGTAGCGGTCACCAACGTTTAGCACCAACAAAGAAAGTTTTGTAGGCTAGTCCCTCACGAAGGATCTACAAGTAATACACTTTCTGGAGCTAGCACATTTGGTCCCCCGAAAAAACAACAGACAGGCTGTCGCTCAGTTCGTATTTGGTCAGCAGGAGATAAACAACGTCTTCCAGTGTTCCCTCGCGCAATTAGGGGTCACCAACGTTTAGCCCGACAAGGAAAGTTCGGTATTTCACTTCAGTCATCTTGAAGGATATTTATCGGTAAGACACTTTCTGGAGCTAGCGCCTTTGGTCCCCGAAAGCGGACCCTCTGTCGGACAGCTTAGTTATTTTCTCCGTGTTCTACAGGTTTTATGAGTGTTGGTGGTGTGTGTGTTTGTGGGTGTGTATTTGCATTATTGTTGGTGTATATGATTATTGATGACTATTGATGATTATTTGATTATTGATGTAATTTATGCTGTGTATGATGATATGCATTAATTCCATGCTTTTTCTTCTTTAATAAAGTTTACACATTTATTAATGCGCTGTTCCCGACCCTTTCATCCATATTTACATTTTTAGCTCTTTACTAGAATCTCTATGTATGATAAGAGAAAAGAGTGAGAGCAGGAGATGCTTAGACAGTAAAAAGTGAGTTGAGGCTTGGAGAGAGAGATCATTTTGGTAAATCTTCTTCCAGGTTGTCTCAAGTCCATCTCCTAATTACACCTTTCTGTGTGTAATCTATAACTCTGTCAGTCCACTATCCCTTGTCGATTTCACTACTATTGTCCAACTCGACAAATACTCTACCACTTTAACTCAACCACGACAATTAATGGGAGCCCGTCCGAGATTCTAGAACCCATCTAGTACGACATTTAATATGTGCTCGATCCGAGGATGAATCTCTCACAAGATTCTATCTTGATTCTTAGAGTTTAGTGTTCGGCAGATTATAGGAATTTCTTTCCCCTAGACATTTCGAACTATTTCTTTTGGGTGGAAGTCGGAACAGCGTTTTTTTCTCCACAGCAATCATAAATATTAAGTTACATTTATTGTTCATGCTACACATGAGACAGCTGGTAAAGGTTGATGGTATCACTGCTGAGTTTTTGGTTGACAAATCTGACGACTATTGTTGTAAAAGTCAGAAAAATTTTTTTTTTAAGGGTTAATATTTTTTCAGGAGTAGCTCTTTAATCTGAGATAAGAAGCTACAGATAGTCAGTTACTAGCTTGCATCTGTACCAAGGGAGGGTGTTCATTCGGATGATAGTAACCAATCCTCTCAATAGCTTAGTACTGACAGAACTGGGGTGAAGTGATAGTAATAAGTTTTACATCACTTCCATTTTTTGGAGTTTTTTTGGGGTTTGTGCTTGTCGATCAGAGTAGCTACAAACTTTCTTGTTTTTAAAGTTCCCAGGCTAGCCTGATTTTATTGATTATTAAGTTAATCAGCACCTAGTGGACTAGGTAACTAAGATCTCTAGTTTCTATTCTTCTATAGTGTTTGCTCACCCTGATATAATGGCCGATCTAGATAAAGTGCATAGGATTGCCCTCGAGGTAGCTAAGTACATGGAGTACAAGGATAGCGAAATCCAGCCCTTTCTAGAATTTGCAGTAAGCCTGCAGGATCTATACGAGGTAGACAATTGGTTTGACAGCCGTTTAATCTTGGCATGGTCCTGTAAACAAACTGGGGAGAGTGAAGCATTCACCCGACAGTATGTAGAAGAAGTGATAGAAGATGAGAAGCAAAGGGAAAAGCAAAGACAAGAACGGGACAAGCAATTGGAAATGGAGCGCCAAGAAAGGGACAGACAAAGCCAAGAAAGGGACAGGCTACACCAAATCAGAATGAATGAACTGGATAGCCAAATTCGGAGGGTGGAAACAGATACTAAATGTAGTCACTCTACTTCCCCTTCTACTGTGCCCTTAACGGTCAACGCCCCTGCAAACCTTGCGCCCATGAAAGAAAACTTGCCTGCTAAAACCGAACCCCAACTCCAGAAAATTGACTTTCCTTTGGACTTGGATCCGAAGCCCAAACAAGGAAAGAATTTACGTCGGGACAGCAGACCTAAAACCACATGGAAAATTACGCAACGTTCCCAGGCATGGAAACTGCACAAAGGTGAGAGAGGTGCTAACAAGCATTGTAATACGGATTGTTCCCGTCTGGCAAGCGGCGAACCCCGAGCCTCTCACGCTCCAGACCGAGCAGCACCTAACCGACACGTGACGTCGAGAAAAGGGAGCCACACCCTATCACGTTATATTTCGCAAGATTCCCGGCCGGACAGCGAAAAACCATATGCAGAGGCGCATCCCTCCAACTCAGCGATCGTAGAATGGAGGGGCCGCTCCTCTTATCACCCTGAGCTTAAAAGGTGCAAGAATAAGTCGCCTGCTAAAAGGGTTAAACTTTCCAAACCGTTCCAAGGAACTTTGGAAAAACACACCGAGAGTTTTTTCTCGGGCACTTCGCGATCTAACGGGATCTCAAACCGTCCAGTCTTTTGCATGCAGTCTGCGGGGCCTGTCAACCAGGAAGTGGATCTCGCATTGCAGGACAAAGTTCAACTGACGCCAGTAACTTCCTCAGGGGAGGGCAAAGTTGACGTTTATGATGGACACAGGGTTCCAGGCGAAGGGATCCCTGGTATTCCATTTGAGTCTCTCACACTTCTCAGGGCAGAAGACAGTGAGAAAAGCTGCCTTACTACTGTACAAGGAGCCATTGTTGAGAGCCTTGGCTCACGTCATGCTAGGACCGGTAAAGCGACTCAACAAACTCTGCAACTCGCAGATATTACCTATCTGTCTTCACGGATAGAAGCTACGGAGATCTGTTATGATTTAGTAGAACCCCAGAATGCGATCGATTACTCTCTGCTTCAGGCAGCTGAGTTCTCTCATTCAAATCGCATTATTCCAGTGGTCTCAACCCCACTGATGGACAGCAAAGTAGTCGCCTCCGCCAGGCCATTACAGAGCAACTTGATCATTTCCGTTGACCAAGCCAGAGTTGTGACTGGCAAGGCAAGGAAAGCTCCAGATCCACCTTTAGACGGCACAGGTCTGAAGATTGATCAATGCTCCCACCGAAACAGGGAAGTAGGTGTGGAGAGGCAGAAGAAAAATGCTAGCATTTCTTCGGCCAACGAACGGCTTTATTTACCAACTAGGGTTACACGCGCGCGAAAAGTCCCGATAGACTGCAGCTATAGAGGGTTATTCAAGGCCACGCCCGTGACAGGTAAAAATATACATAAGCAGCCTGAGCCCAACAATGATTACACCGCGCATAACAGGCGGATTATCTACGCAGTGGCCAGTGAGTTCAGGCGGGGCCGAAAACCACAACAGGTGCGGATAATTTTCCGGACCATAAACAGGCACAGCGAATTGCGGAAGCAAGGTCAGGTTCACACGGAAACGAAGGGCGTCAGCGCCGACTGGCCTCGCAAAATCCCATTCGCTGAACGTCTATTAGACAGAGGGAAGAAAAGAAATGAACTCGGAGCTAGTCATACAGTACTGACAGAAATTGGAAACGTATTTGGTTTATGAGTATTGGATGTTCCAATGACAGGTAACGGACATCGATGGAAAAGATAAATTACTGTCATTTTTGTCCGTATTCCTCGAACTTTAAAAGGGGGGGGGGGGGGCCCTTGTCACGTGACCGATAATGTATTTTACCATCTTGTCCATAATTTGATTACTCCTTTAAATGTTCTGTTTTTCCTGGACATTTTGTATTTTCTTTTTCTTTCATTTTCTACCTTCGTGGCCAAACTTTCTCACCCTCTCAAACCCCACCCGAGGTTTGGTTACGTTCCGGCCTGTAGCGGTCAGCGAACGATAGTGTTACGTCAACACGCACCTGGTCCGGCCGAACAGGGGAATTTCTCTGGTCGCTTTAAAGCCTTTGATCACGAGCGAAAGGGTCCCTGTGTTTGGCTTCCAGAACGCTGCTTCGGATCATAATATTATGCATCCTGGAAACAGGGGGAGACAAACCCGCGGTCAGTCTTTGGGTTTTTGCCCTTAGACAAGATAGAGCATAATGTTATGCATTTCTCTACCTGGGGAACTTTCGCACGATTTCTGTTGTCTTACTCTAGATTACGTCTTTCGCCGAACTTCTGTAGAAATATGCAGGCCAGGTGTCCGGGGGGAGCGTCCTTTGTAATCTATAAGAGTGATGGGTTTAATAGACAAAGACATTCGTGACATATTCCTGGCCCGTAGATGACCATCATGAGATAAGGCAAACTTTAACACAATACTAGAATGTGTTTGCCTATGTTCTAGTCATTTTCGGGGTGAGTTGACATATCTTATAATTATTATATTAGATTCATGTTAGCTTTTATATATCTGTTAGGAAAGTGAATTCATTTCTGAGGACTTCTCCTAGTAATTTTATTCAGTGATAATGTAGCGCTGTCTACGGCCTAGTAAGGGTGCTTAAACTGTTACGGTTTATCATGGGTTAAATGTTAAACTTACAATAACAGATATTAGGCGTAGAATCAGTCCACGAATGCTTACCATTGGGTTAAGAGTCAGCAAAATTAACTGTCATTTCTGTAAGATAATGTCAGGTGTGGATTGTTCACTAAAAAACTGAATAGTGAGATGCAGGTAATAACTCTGGATTATAGGAGATAGTCACTTATTCCTTTTTGATAGATATTTCTAGTGGCAAGGGAGGATCATTTTATGCTTACTTGTGTGGCTAGACACTAGTCTATAACTTTCACCGAAAGCAGTCACCAGGCATAGATATAATTATATCTTATGATTTAGCCACAACTGTATTATTATAGCAAGAACATTGCATTTTCTATGTACTCATTTGTGGGATATTAATATTTTGTTTCCCCAAAGGGGACATACGATTTATTTGTGTAATGTCAAATGCTGTAATCTGTTTATGTAAATTCATTTAATGTTGTAAGATGAATAAGCATATTCATTTAACTGTAACTACAGGTTAGGTTTCCTGTATGTTGAGATTGGGAGAAGAGGAGTAGATTTTTGCTGTCAGAACATTTAATGACAGTTACATGGGGGTACAAAAGATATTAAGCCTATGCGGGCGCGTGTTGATAATTGATATTTTTAAGGAACAGGAGACATGGTTAAAGACAGCCCTAAACTATCATAGCAATAACTACAATAAATTTAATCCCATAGTGGAGCGAAACTTTCTGTATAAAGTTAGTGTGATTTATTATTTGCTTGAAGTAAAAGGGTGTCTCTTTTTGGGTCTCAGTTTCAGGGAGACCGAATCGCTAGAGCAGACTTCAGTCAGACGAAGAAAGTCATATACTCTTCGATCTAGAGGGTTCTGAATACCGCTAGCGTCACGAATCGTCAACCCCGTTCCTGAATCAAAACCCCTTTTTGTCAACGCCAAGTTAAGCTCACGCAGTGCAACGGAGCCAACGCAAAATCTGGAATCGCCAAATGCAGTAGTAGTTCTCTACTCGCCTATTGGATTACCAGCCAGAGCATTGCGGCTTCCAGAATATCAAAACCGCTCAGCATGCCTATAGCAGAATTCCATATCACCCGATTTTGTGTGCCTAAACGGGGCACTCAGCAAACCACAGCCAAACCAGTTTAAACAGGATTTACTACCCAGCACGCAAGAGCCTAGCGCCGGATAAGCGCGCCTGGGACTCTTTGTCCTCAAGTGACTTCTTCTGGTGTATTTTTCTGGATACTTAAAACCTCGCACGTATGAGCAGCCATCTATGGACAGAGTTCCAGCCCCCCTCTCGCGAGTAGCGGTCACCAACGTTTAGCACCAACAAAGAAAGTTTTGTAGGCTAGTCCCTCACGAAGGATCTACAAGTAATACACTTTCTGGAGCTAGCACATTTGGTCCCCCGAAAAAACAACAGACAGGCTGTCGCTCAGTTCGTATTTGGTCAGCAGGAGATAAACAACGTCTTCCAGTGTTCCCTCGCGCAATTAGGGGTCACCAACGTTTAGCCCGACAAGGAAAGTTCGGTATTTCACTTCAGTCATCTTGAAGGATATTTATCGGTAAGACACTTTCTGGAGCTAGCGCCTTTGGTCCCCGAAAGCGGACCCTCTGTCGGACAGCTTAGTTATTTTCTCCGTGTTCTACAGGTTTTATGAGTGTTGGTGGTGTGTGTGTTTGTGGGTGTGTATTTGCATTAATGTTGGTTGTTATAAATGATTATTGATGACTATTGATGATTATTTGATTTTTATTGATGTAATTTATGCTGTGTATGATGATATGCATATGACATACTCTACGGTCCATCTTGTGGAGGATTGAGCACAGGTGAAAAACGCTGTAATCCGCAGACCTACCTTTCATCCAGCTCAGAGCTAATATTAGATGCAACCTTAACATGGACTAAGATGGATAGTTCTAACAACTATAGTAATTATCTTCATTACTCGTGACACGACCATTGTCTGATTGTTTACATGAATGACGTAGTGATAATGTAATGTGTAGGAGCACCATGTCCGAGTATCGTCTAGAACCGAATGCCTCTCTATACTGATACAGCATTTATTCATGTTTCAATATGTCGTTTATGTACTTGCTGATCGAGAGATGATGCATCTTACAAGATCATCTCATCTACTTGATTCTTTAGTAGAGTCTTTAGAGAGTTCGCGATCGTAGATACTATCAGAGATCAGTTCTCTATTTCACTCGCTAGACTATATGAACGATACGTATTCTATCGTCTATGAAGTTGGAACAGTGTGTAGTCTATGC